>OY998238.1:14095986-14695986 GCA_963922005.1 Cornus suecica | reverse complement strand
ACGTTCTTGGATAGTGCTATTCATGTGTTGTATATTGCTTTTGCCTTTGTACATATTTGCTTCACCAATATTGAAGCTATTGGGACAACCTAAACAAGTGGCTGAGCTAGCTGGGTTGGTGTCCTTGTGCACGATTCCACTTCACTTCAGCTACGCATTTCAGTTTCCGCTGCAGAGGTTCTTGCAGAGCCAGCTCAAGACTGGTGTCATAGCGTGGGTCTCGCTGGTGGCTCTGGTGGTGCACATCTTTGTTAGCTGGTTGTTCGTGCACAGGCTCAGGCTTGGTGTGGTAGAGATTGCAATTACTTTGAATTTTTCTTGGAAGTGCACGGTGTTAGGGTTGTTTAGTTACACGATTTGTGGTGGGTGTCCAGACACTTGGACTGGCTTCTCCAGTGAAGCCTTTTCTGGGGTTTGGGAGTTTGCAAAACTCTCTATTTCTTCGGAACTAATGCTTTGGCTAATGCTTTGGTAAACGTCTCCTTGTCGTCATGGTATTAGTTATGATCGTTGTAGTAATGTTATAACATACTCACATAATATCAGTTTTAAAAAGGTTGAGGAATATTCATATAACATAAATGTATTGGTGCCCTTCATAAAATGTTACAAATCGGATGATACGTTATATAGATGAAACCATCCGGCAAACCATGATATCTACAAAAATTTATAAATTGTGTATTTGATTTTTGTTACTAACTCTATGATGTTTTTTGGTTCTCTTCTGTGTTGACTAGTTTGGAGAATTGGTACTATAGGATACTAATATTGATGACTAGAAAGCTAGAAAATGCGGAAATTGCAGTGGATGCATTGTCCATATGGTCAGTATCTTATGACTATTTTAATCCTTATATCATCATATTTATATATGACAGACAATTGGTTCTTAAATGTTCTTGATGCATGCATGTGTTAGAAATGACTAGAAAAAGTCTATGTTTCGCTTTCATGCGATATACTTATGTGGCATTCTAAAAGTCAATTTTCTGTATTTACTTTCATAAATGAATCTGTTAAAACACCATTATTAGTTTTTAATTTTGTAATGATTTGTCCAATTTGTCTCTTTCCCGCAGCATGATGATTAATGGGTGGGAGATGATGATTCCTCTCGCATTCTTTGCTGGAACGGGGTAACATTTCTCAACTTCATTTATATACTATGTTGGTTCTTTTTCTATATTATGTTTGTTAGACCATATACTATGAATGTTACATAATTACACGGATTTAAAGTCATATCTCTATCTTTTATATATCTATATTGGGTTAATTTCAATAAACCTCCTATACTATCTAATTTAATCAACTAATTTTTACTGTGTCCACTTTACCCCCTATACTATTCAATTTTATCATTATGCCCCCTTACCTCACATTTTGAGTCAAAATGCCTAAACTACCTTCAATAGTCTAAGGGGGTTTAGTGAAATCAACAATTTAAAAAATTATTTTTTAAAAATCAATTATATTTTTTGCAAAAATTATAAATTAAAATTATTATATATATATTTCACAAAAAAATTATTTTTTGGAGGGAGTATATTATTTTCCAAAATATGAATTATTTCCGAAAATATAATATATATTCTTTGCAAAAAAATTATTTTTCGAAAAAAAATCATATTTTGGAACATAATAGTATATATTTTTTGCAAAAAAAATTCATATTTTGGAACATAATAAATATTTTTTTGCAAAAAAAATATTTTTCAGAAAAAATCATATTTTGGAAAATAATATATATTTTTTGCAAAAAAATTATTTTTCGGAAAAAAAAATCATATTTTGGAACATAATATATACTTTTTGGCAAAAATAATATTTTTCGCAAAAAAAATCATATTTTGGAACATAATATATATTTTTCGGGAAAAAATCATATTTTTGAACATGATATATACTTTTTACCAAAAAAATTATATATTACACAAAATATTTTTTTTTGCGAAAAAATATATATTATGTTCCAAAATATGATTTTTTTACGAATTTTTTGTTTTTTTTTGCGAAAAAGTATTTATTATGCTCCAAAATATGAATTTTTTTCCGATTTTTTTTTTTTGCGAAAAATATATATTATGTTCTAAAATATGATCTTTTTCGAAAAATAATTTTTTTGCAAAACATATACACTATTATGTTCCAAAATATGATCTTTTCCGAAAAATAATTTTTTTGTGAAAAATATATACTATTATGTTCCAAAATATGATTTTTTCCAAAAAATAATTTTTTTGCAAAAAGTATATATTATTTTTTCCGAAATAATTCATATTTGGAAAATAATATGCTCCCTCCGAAAAATATTTTTTTTGCGAAACATGTATATATATTTCTGAATTTATAATTTTTGCGAAAAATATAATTAATTTTTGAAAAATAATTTTTTTAAATGGTTGATTTCACTAAACCCCTTTATACTATTGAGGGTAGTTTAGGCATTTTGACTCAAAATGTGAAGTGAGGGGGCATATTGATGAAATTGAATAGTATAGGGGGCAAAGTGGACACAGTGAAAGTTAGTTGATTAAACTAGATAATATATGGGGGTTTCTTGAAATTAATCCATCTATATTTCATTGTCATATTTGGACACATAAGACAAACTCTTTTTTCTTTTTGAACGCACTACAAGAATTATTGGAATCACGGCACTTTGGCACTTTTTTGTGCCGATAAATATTTAAAAAAAATGCCGGAAAAACTTTACCCGCGTTAAAAATTTGAAAGGGGAGGGTTTAATAATATTTATATTAATGAGAATATCACCATAAATCTAATTAATTCAAGAAATACTCTTCCAACACAGTAGAATCCAAGGTAGAATGATAGAGGCGGAAGCCCAGGCGAGCTCAAGAGCGAGATAGAAATGAAAGTGACAGTGTGTACAAATACCATGACTCTCTTTGTGAAGTGGGTGAGAGGTGTTTGCTCTCATGACTAAAGAGAAAGTCTAGCCCATCAAAGAGCCAACCCTTCTCTTTGCCTTGTCCTCCTTTTATAGGCCAAGTAAGAGATGTGATGATGTCATCGTGACATCACCATTGGGTTAAAACCAATTAGGAGAGATTAATCTTTCAATTAATCGTAAAGTGATGTGTGGGAGTCAAAATGGTAAATCTATCTCTCGAGTCAGATCGAGAATTAACCCGATGACCTTGGACTTCATCCACCAAACCAAGTACCTCATCGGATCCCAATAATGCCTGAGTTCTGCTCCCAACTTATTCTTCGATTTGATGATGTGGCGTGTGCCACGTGGATCAAAATATGAGTACACCTACAAAATTGTTCGCCAATAAAATCAAAGCGGTAAGTTTATTCCGACGGTTCTCTTGTACTGGCACTTTGTGGATAAACACCATTGAATCATCATTTAGTACTGTAGATGCATTTTTTTTCTCTACTATCCAATCCCCTTTATTGAGGCTCTTGGCCTTTATTTATACAAGAATATGATGGGTTTTTTTTGCCTTTCTAGCTCATGATCAGATCCCAAGGGATCTGATTTACATTCATTTTTCAATCCTCATCTTTCATAACTAAATTGAGATTTTAATTTGTTCCCAAAGAAACTTTAGAATTCTTTATTTGACGGGCCGGACTTCACATTTTCATAAACAGACCCACTAACACTTGAACTATTTGGGCTAACCGAGCGGGCATGAGAAATTTAGCCCTTATAAGTACAAAAGATAGTTTATTGTTTACCCACCACACGTCTCCTTTTTTACCCCTTCATCACAGACACGTCTCCTTTGTTTGCCCCTTCTTCACTGACACGTCTCCTTAGTTTACCACTTGCCATCACACACGTCTATGATAGATCCAACAAAGTCTCTTATAACACAACCCATAACAATAGTTCCTTGCACCCCTTCTCTCCATAATATATATCCCCAAAATTTTCATGTTTTTCAAGCGATGTGGGACAACTGATTTCCTGCAAATACAATTATATGGCTAGAGTTCAAACGACAACAAATTTCTGAACAAGTTATTCAAGCAAAGGCTACTCCACCACGCTAAGTAACACCAAATTCCATTTTAATTTTCATATTCGCACACACATTTTGGTTTTCAAGTTCGATTGGCTAAAACAGAGTGAAAGATTGAGGTTTTGCTGAGGAGATATGACGGGTTTGCTGTGTGAAAAATATATGAAATTTGGATGAATGGCAGAGGTCGCCGGATGGTGGCCGGAGAAAAGAGAGGTGGTCCGAGTGTGTGTATATTTTTATGAATAAAAATGTCTCATAAACTGATGGTATCACCTCCCCACCCCCCCCCCCCCCCCCCCCCCCCCAAATGGGAGGTTAGGGGTTTGAGCCCGATGTGGCTCACGTGAGTGCGTGGGTGTGTGCGTTTATTATCATTCAAAAATAAATAAATAAATAAACATCTATATATATGTATATACATGTTTATTTATTGATAAAATAGTGGAAAACTGATTTTGTTTGTATTTTGAGTCTTTGACAGCTAATATCCAATCACATAAATAAGAGGGTGTTAAACTAAACCCGGTTGAGGTCACCTCTAACCATGGTTTGAATATGAAGCACAGTGATGTAGCGGAAGCGAATAGGGGTTCAGTTAGGAACCAAAAAAATAACTAAGACTTTGAAATTCTCAAAGTCAATAAAGAACTCTTGACTTTATAGGCAAAGAAATCCTAATGGGCTTTGGGCTTAATCTTGATTACCAAGAAAACTTATTTTAAAAAAAAACTAATAAATCTAGAAAATCTCATAATAATAGGAAATCTAGTCTTAGAAGGAAACCAAAAATACATTGAAATTAAAAGATAAAGAATCAAAATAAAATAAAAAGCCTAATTATAATGAAAATAAAATTCTAGAACTAAAATGTAGGCAACCGTCCTATATCAGACCCCTCCACTTTAGAAGAACTCGTCCTCGAGTTTAATGAGGATCATATATAATTATGAACAATTCTCTTTTAACTCCATAGCATTGAAACATGTTGAACCACCACCACCATATTAGTTTTGTATGGAGTTGATCATGGCAATAGTTATCGACATGCAATATATCATTAGCACCAAACATCTTATGTGATCTTGCATTTCCCTTCGGTGGCAATTTCTGACAATAACCAATGACACGAGAGACAAGATAAATAGAATTCTTCTCGGCATGGGACTTTAAATCCAAATAATTCAAATTCCAAGGGTGACACAAATTAATGGTCATTCTTTTACGTGAGTGATGGCAAGAAGATTCAACCACCCAATTTTGTGGAAAAAGTCCAAACCCATTAAAAATGAATTTCTGCAATAGAATTCTCATCATGTTGGAATTGAAGCATTTTGGATAGATGGGAAAAGTTGGATAGATAGGGAAATTGAGATTGAACATATTCAGTACAGCTATTTGTGGATTGGTCAAGTTGGTCATTACCCAAGGAAGCATTCTTTTGATAATCAACTTCGTGTTCTCCAGACTCGATCTCACCACTACCTAAATTAACTACTACTTGTGGAATGCTTTCATGTGTGCTCATCATCAATGGTACCCTTCCTAAACAAGTTTTCTTATCATCAACCAGCAAAGTAATATCATTTCCATCGTTCAAAACTTTGTAATTCTTCCCACGTGTGTTACCGTGAATAATAACACTATTTTTTTTTAACTACATCAGGTGAAACAACATAATTTTGATCCATAACAATTTCTTGAGAATGAATTGATGCTTCGATAAATCTATTATGCTCTTCAATGTCACAATATGTCTTGAATAGTTTTTCTGGAGATTCGTTGACTTTTTGATATTTTTTATACATAATCTCTTCATAATTCGGTGGAAGGAATTTAGCTTTCGACAACAATTTCATCTTGTACCACGATCTCACCAGTTGTTTTCCTTATCTCTTCGGATTATTTTGTGTTTGTGCTCACCAAGCTAAAGCATATCCTTTAAGATTAAAGGCGATAAGAGGAATTTGCTTGAATTCGGGTATGTCGAAATACTCGAAAAAATCTTCAACTTTTTCCATCCAATCTAAAACATCTTCAATGGTAAAACTTCCATGAAAAGTTAGTAAAACAAGTTTTCTATGAAACTCATCATCGGAATTTGCATAAGCTAGAGGCATATGGATGAACAGGAACATAACTCATATTCGGTTAGTTGCAAGGAAAAACTCCAGCATGATCTCAATTTGAATCACGAACTTGGTTGCCATCAATCCCAAAATCAACAATCTGACTGCATTGTAGATCAAACCGTCTTTCTTGAGTCTATCTGGTTGTCAAAAAGACCTTCACTCTGCGATCTTCGTCAATAAAGTGGTTGCTACCAAAACGAGCAATTACCATCAGACCAGGGTAAATCAAGGCTCTGATACCAACTGACGTAGCAGAAGCGAATAGGGATTCAACTCGGAACCAAAAAAATAACTAAGACTTTGAAATTCTCAAAGTCAATAAAGAACTCGCAAAAAAGTTTGCAGAGAAATCTTGAATGATATTATTGAATGAATGAATAAGTTTCTTACAATTATATGGTATTTATAGACAAAGAAATCCTAATGGTCTTTGGGCCTAATCTTGATGACCAAAAAAACTTATTTTAAAAGAAAACTAATAAATCTAGAAAATTTCATAATAATAGGAAACCTAGTCATAGAAGGAAACCAAAAATATATGGAAATTAAAAGATAAAGAATCAAAATAAAATAAAAAGCCTAATTATAATGAAAAGAAAATTCTAGAACTGAGATGTAGGCAACAATCATACATCACAAAGTCTTATGCTTTTGTATATGTATAATAAATAATCAATTACAATATGGTATGTAGGTTAGTTGGTAATGGATAATTTCTCTCACCTTGAAGTCTCTTGAGTTCAAATATTGGGCACTTAGGCCATATTTGGTAGGCTATCTTATTTGGTCTGGTATGGTCTGGCTTGTCTAGATCCTAAACTTAAAAGTCTGTTTGGTAAGCGATCTGGTTTTACTATTTATTATAATATTTATTTATGTATTATTTATTTATTTAATTTATTATTTCTTCACTTTATAATATATTTTATTAATTTATTATTTATATATTAATTTATAAATATATTCTATTTATTTATTATTATTTCATTTTATTTATAAATATATTTTATTAATTTAATATTTATTTATTATTATTATACTCATTTTTTTGTTTTTATTATGAAGTATTTATTTATTATTATATTTATTTATTATTATATCTATTTATTATTTATTATTATTTATTTCATTTTGTTTATTATTTATTATTTTTATTATATTTTTAAATATGTTTTATGTAATTTATTATTTAATTTATTCATTTTTAATTATTTACGATTATATTTTATTAATTTATTATTTAGTCCATTTTTTATTATTATATTTATTTATTATTATTGTATTCATTTATTATTATTATTATGTATTATTTAATTCTATTTGTTTATTATTTATTATTTATTTTTAAATATGTTTTATTTAATTTATTATTTATATTATTCATTATTCATTTTTAATTATTTATAAATATATTTTATTTATTATTATATTTATTTTTTATTATGATATAATTTTTATTATTATTATTAGGTATTATTTAATTCCTTTTGTTTATTATTTATTATTTATTTTTTATTTTTAAAATATGTTTTATTTAATTTATTATTATTATTTATTCATTTTTAATTATTTATAAATATATTTTATTAATAAGACCCGACCGAACCAGGTTGAACCATAAAAAATCTGGTTCAAAAAACACCCCATTTGGATCAATTTTGTCTGGTTCCAAATTTTGAGACCAAACCCAAACAAACAAGGTATGGTCCCTGAAAGCAAAAGACAAGACCAAATAAGAGAGTCTACCAAACAGAGCCTTAGCTTTTTTTAAGTTTTGAAAATATTTAGCGGTGGAGCATAACATAGTGGCCCTTCCTTGTGCCTGCCGGTATAAGCACCCATTTACCGGCGTTTTTTGCACAGTGCCATAAATTACATAGTCTTTTTCGGCACTTGTATAAAAATCGCGGGAGAAGGTGATAAATCTTGTAGTGGCGCCTTTCTTATGACTGGTCGTTGGACATATGATTGTGTATACATGTCATTTTATAATGTGCAATGTACATGGTCCATATAGATGGCCATGGCTCCACTACACAATTCATGCAAGTAATTAATACTACTAATTTTATCTTTGAGTCAACTGATTCAGATAAAATCCTTTTCATATCACTAGGAAATTCAAGTGCAACAATGAAATGAGAAAAATTATTGAAGAAATTAAAGCTGAGAAAAGTCGATTTCTAAGACATAAACCAATGAGAAAATTCGATTTCTAAGAAATTCAAGTGCAATAATTCTCCTAACCAATGCTTTGAACAACTGGAAAATAATACTATATATGTTTATATGATACAGGGTGAGGGTGGCAAATGAGCTCGGCGCAGGCAATGGAAGAGGAGCCAAGTTTGCTACAATGGTGGTGGTGACGACATCTATAGTGAACTTCGCTTTACATGCACAAATAATTTATAATTAAATACGAGTACGATACAAAATATTAAAGGGTATTTAAATTTTCGTTTCCCATTTTTACAGGGGTAGCTGTTGGATCAGGATGGCAAACTTATGTTGCATACATAAACCTTGGCTGCTACTCTGATTGGAGTCCCACTCGGGTTCCTCATGGGATGGGGTTTCCACCTAGGAGTCATGGTATGTATATGTGCATAGTTATATATATGCTTTGTCATTTGAATGAGAAATGTTTCTAATACTCATGACTATATGGTCGTTTAATTTAGTTTCTGATTTTTTTGGTGAATCTTTAATTTCAAAACAAAAATTATTTTACCGGACTGATAAATATTCAACTGTAATTTTAACTTGTTGAAAGTATAGTGTTTATAAATGTGAATTCGGGAAAAAAATAGTATTGTTTGAATCACACATATTTGATATGTGTTATATTAATGAATCTATATACATTTGCTCAGGGTATATGTTGTAAATCACTTGTGGTGATTTAGTAATACCTAGAATACACTCATATATGAAACACAATACTTTTATTTCAAAAACATAGAACCGAATACAAAGCTTTTACTCTACTCTCACACTCTTATTTTTCTCTCTTGCTTCTTGTTCTAATTCAATACAATACATCACACTTATATAGAGATTGGAAATACATAAAATGACAGATGAAATATGCTAGGCAGCCATTATTGACTTTGTGAAGATTTGAGCATGTTATCTTCACGCATGTTGATGGTAGATTCACGCATGATGTTTGGTGCAGTATTCTTTGACATTTGTTGTTGATTCATGCATGTGATGAATATCTGATCATGTGGATATGTCTGATACAAGTTTATCTTTCAACATTCCCCCTTAAACTTGATTCTCCACACTTCTGCATTCCTAACATCATCTTCAGTCTGTTGAACATGTCTTGCTTCAATGGCTTTATAAAAATATCTGCAATTTGATCATTTGTCTTGCAAGATATTAATTCCACTTCTCTGTTCTGGACATGCTCCCTGATAAAATGATACCTTATATCAATATGCTTGCTTCGTTCATGGAAAACTGGATTCTTTGCAAGTGCAATTGCTGAACGATTATCAATGAAAATCTCTGTAGGTTTTTCTTGTGGAAAACACAAATGCTTCTACACATTTTTCAACTAAATAGCATGACACACCGTTGAGCTGGCTGCTACATATTCAGTTTCGCATGATGATAATGTTACTATCTGTTGTTTCTTGGATGACCATGTAAATGATATATCTCCAATGAAAAATATAAATCTAGTTGTGTTTTTTCTTTCATCCAAATCTCTACCCCAATCACTATCTGAATAACCAGTGAATCTTAATTCATCAGTTGAGGTATATAGCAAACCATCATTGATCGTACCTTTGATGTAGCAGAGTATTCTCTTTGCAACATTCAGGTGTGATTGATCTGGTTCCTCCATGTATCTGCTGATCAATCCAACTCCGTAGAGTATATCTAGTTTGGTACAAGTGAGGTACCGAAGACTTCCAACTAAACTTTTGAAGTATGTTGGATCAACATTTCCTCCGTCTTCATTCTTTCTGAGTTCCACGCTGCTTTCCACTGGAGTTGATACTGGATTGCTTGATTCCATTCTAAACTTCTTGAGAATCTCCTTTGCATATCTCCTTTGGCAGATCGAGATTTCTTCAGCATTTTGTTTCACTTCAATTCCAAGAAAGTGTGACATCAGACCTATGTCTGTCATCTCGAATTCTTGAATCATGGTTTTCTTAAACTCTTGAAACATGGCCGGGTTGTTTCTTGTGAAGATCAAATCATCAACATATAGTCCTGCAAATAGTACACTTCCTTCTGGACATTTCTTTAGGTACAATGCATGCTCGTATGGACATTTCTCGAACCCATTATCATGGAAATACTTGTCAATTCTTGTATTCCATGCACGTGGAGCTTGCTTCAGTCCATAAAGAGCTTTATTCAACCTGTACACCTTGTTTTCATGTCCTTCATTTGTATATCCCAGCGATTGTTCGACATAGATTTCTTCTTCTAGAAATCCGTTCAGAAATGTTGACTTCACATCAAGTTGGTACAACTTCCATCTATTCTGAGCA
This sequence comes from Cornus suecica, assembly GCA_963922005.1. Taxonomy (NCBI): domain Eukaryota; kingdom Viridiplantae; phylum Streptophyta; class Magnoliopsida; order Cornales; family Cornaceae; genus Cornus; species Cornus suecica. The sequence goes on along the minus strand of OY998238.1, from coordinate 14,685,327 downwards.
GCAATAGATATCATTAGCTTGATTGTCTCTAATCGGGCAACAGGAGCAAATACTTCACCATAGTTTAGTCCCTGTCTCTGTTTGTATCCATTTGCAACCAGGCGAGCTTTGCATCTCTGAACTTCGCCTTTTTTATTTTTCTTTGTCTTGTAGACCCATTTAACTCCAATAGGCTTTTGACCTTTTGGTAGACTACACAACTCCCATGTGTCATTCTTGTCTATGGCCCTGATTTCTTCATCCATTGTTGACTTCCACTTCTTCTCTTGGATGGCTTCTGTGAAGTTGACGGGATCACTATCCAGAAATAAGCATAGCAAATTCTGGTATTGATCTTCTTCAGTGGCTTCATATAGTTCCCTCAGGCTTTTCACTTTTCTGGGTCTTTCACTTGATCTTTCATCTGGTGATGATGACGATGAAGGATTATTTCTTGCAGGTACAGGAGATTGATGTGGTAGAATTTGAGGCTCCATTGCAACTTCTTTTTCTACTTCTTCATCTTTTTCAAGTACAAGCTCCTTGGTTTTTCCATCTTCATTCTGATCCCAGGTCCAAGCTTCATTTTCTTCAAATATCACGTCCCTGCTCATGATTACTTCCTTGGTGATGGGATTAAAAAATTTATATCCCATTGTTCTGTCGTCATAGCCGATAAAGATACATTTTTCTCCTTTGTCATCAAGCTTGGTTCTTCTGGCTTCTGGAATCTTGGTGTAAGCAATACACCCAAAAATTCTGAGGTGATTGACACTTGGCTTGTATGAACTCTAGGTTTCTTCAGGTGTCTTGAACTGGAGTCTTCTGGTTGGACACCTATTCAGCAAATAGACAACACAAGATACTGCTTCAGCCCAAAATTCCTTGGGCATTGTCTTTTCTTTCAGCATACTTCTGACCATGTCCAGGATCGTGCAATTCTTCCTTTCAGAAACACCATTTAGCTGAGGTGTATAGGATGGTGTTGTTTGCAGTCGGATGCCGTGCTCTTTGCAATAATTCTGGAATGCATTCGACATATATTTTCCTCCTTGATCTGACCGCAACATCTTGATATTGTAGCCGCTCTACTTCTCAACAAGAGCTTTAAGCTCCTGGAACTTGTCAAATACTTCTGATTTTAGCTGCAAGAAGTACACCCATGTCTTTCTGCTATAATCATCGGTGAAGGTAAGAAAATACCTGTTCTTTCCATATGATTCTGGCTTCAATGGACCACACACATCTGTGTGAATGAGCTCCAACAGCTTTGTTGATCGGCATTTGACTTCTTTAGCAAAGCTCAATGTGTGATGTTTCCCAAGTACACATCATTCACATACTTCATTAGGACGGTTGATGTAGGGAAGTCCATTCACCATCTGTTTGCTTGCTAGTAGCTTCAGTCCTTCAAAGTTGAGATGTTCGTATCTCAAATGCCATAGCCAGTCCTTGTCTTCAACAACTGCATTTAAACACTTCGATGCATCGTGCTGGATGTGCATAGGAAACATCCTATTATTTGCCATCTTTATCCGGGCAATGAGATTTTTATTTGTATCTTTGATTGTTAGACACAAATCCTTCATGCTGGTGTCGTAGCCTTTCTCCAGAAGTTGTCCGAGACTCAAAATATTGTTCTTCATATCTGGAACATAGTAAATATTTGATATGAAGTCATGATCTCTATTCTTGAGCTTGATCAGAATATTGCCCTTTCCTCTTACTGCGATTTTTGTGAAATCACCAAATGAGACTTGTCATTGCATCATCTCGTCAAGCTCGACAAACATGCGTCTGTTTCCGCACATGTGATTGTTGGCTCCTGAATCTAGATACCTTATACCTTCATCATCCGTATTTTCATTTTGAGCCATCAACAACATTGATCTCGACTCATTTTCTTCTTTCTTGGCAAAGTTTACTTGTTCGCCTCCTTCAGCAACTGTCTTTCCTCTGCATTCGTTGTTGTAGTGTCCATACGTGTTGCAGTTGTAGCATTGAACATTGTTTTTGTCATAATTCTGGCAATTGTTGAAGTTGCTTCCACGGCCTCGTCCTTGTCCTCGCCCTCGTCCTCGTCCTCTGAAAGGTTGATTTCTTCCACCTTGATTATTTCTTTCGGTATTGGAGTTGGTTCTTCCACCACCGCCTCTGGATCCAGCACCTCATTCTCGATAGCCACGACCTCTACCTTGATTATTGCTTGGCGGTGTTGACGACTGAGATTTTTTCAAAACTTGTTTCATCGACACTTTAATAAAGCAGGTACAACACTTTCTTGTCCTTCTTTCGGACTTCTTTGAGCACGACCTTTTGGGTCTCGCTTAATCGATCTTCATTTTCTTTTGAAACTGGCTCGTCATAACCGGTTTCGATAAAGTCCCACAAATCTTGTGAAGCAAGAAGTACTTTCATTTGGATAGACCAGTTCTCATAATTGGTTTTATCCAACCGCGGAAGCTGGGGCTAGAAGAAATTGCTGGAGGACGCCATCGAGTTTACTTAAACACTTGAGGTGCTTATTTCTGAAAATTGGTGTTGAATCTGGTCAAACCGACTACACGGTTGCGTCCAGAGCATTCCGTTTAGTAAAAAACGACTCTTTGTTTATTCAAATCGAAGTTAAAATGAGCCCGGAACGGATAAAATACCAACGAGGGGCAACCTGGTAATTTTCCAGGATTTTGCTGACGTGGCAATGCGTGGGCGCGTGGGAGTCGCGCGGCTGGAGGTTGAAGATGACAGGCGCGTGAGGGCGCGTGCAGCGATGAATGGTTATGATCTTTTCGTGGTTTTGTTCCTGCTGGAACAAGAAATCTTTATATGTGATCAAACTTGTGGTTTGAACACCTGTGATTCACGAATAGGCTTTGAAAGCTTCGGCTCTGTTTTTGTTCTTCACTTCTGGGCTTGCTCAAGCTTCACCAAGCTCTGATATCATGTTGTAAATCACTTGTGGTGATTTAGTAATGCCCAGGATACACTCATATATGAAACACAAAACTTTTATTTCAAAAACCTAGAACCGAATACAAAGCTTTTACTCTACTCTCACACTCTTATTTTTCTCTCTTGCTTCTTGTTCTAATTCAATACAATACATCACACTTATATAGGGATTGGAAATACATAAAATGATAGATGAAATCTGCTAGGCAGCCATTATTGACTTTGTGAAGATTTGAGCATGCTATCTTCACGCATGTTGATGGTAGATTCACGCATGATGTTTGGTGCAGTATTCTTTGACATTTGTTGTTGATTCATGCATGTGATGTATATCTGATCATGTAGATATGTCTGATACAAGTTTATCTTTCAACAGTATATGGGCTGGAATGATTTCTGGTGGAACTGCAGTTCAAACTTTGATATTGGCCATTATTACCATTCGATGCGATTGGGACAAGGAGGTTATGAGTACCTACCAATTTTTTTCATTTTTTCTGCTTAATTTAATTATATGCTTACAAATATTAGACATTCCATTTGATAAATTGTGTGTTGAATTGCAGGCTGAGATAGCAAGCATGCGTATGAAGAAGTGGGGAGAGACGAACCAACAATAGTCTACTCTTTAAAATATTGAACAGTTATTATGCATCATACACACCAAATTAAGCAGTTGAAATGTTGGAATATAAAGGACACTCCAAAAATATTCAAAGATTAATCAAGGGTGAGAGCAGGGAAGATTTTGTGTGGAAGAAAGTAGGTTTTGCAATAATTTAGAGAAAGGGATATTACATTTTTATTATTCTCTTTTATATCCGGTTTTTTGTGTGATATTCATTTGTGTAATGGGGCTTATTTTAAGTCACAAATTTGATATGAAGTTGTAACACTAAATATGTGAAAATACCTAAGAGATAACGGAAATAAGCCGGGGGTGAATAGGTTTTTTATCAAATTATTTGTGGAATATTTAATTTTAATCAGAATAAATAGGTCATTAAAAAACTTTTTCTAAAATAATAATATTAATTAGAGATAAAATAATTTTTTATTGAAAATATATTTTTAATAAAAGTACTAAATTTTCAATTAAAATATTTTTGTCTTAATAAAAATAATAAATTTTTATTAAATAATATTTTAATAATAAATAATAAAATTTTATTTAAAATATTTTTATTTTATTAAAAATAATTAATTTTTATTAAAAAAAAATTCTACACAAAAAGAAATTATCTTGTGAATTATCAATATTGTGATATGTAGGTTATAATTGTTACCAAAAAATGTGAAAGTTATATTATTATTGCAAAATACAATGAAAATCACTGTTGACCTAACAAACCATCAATCGATCGCTAGTGTGTTACCCAGGTTCGTTCACTGCGTGTCATTGATCGATAGTCTATTCCCACCGATCGATCGGTGACGTAGAATTTTGGATAAATAGTAATACGACAGAATAATAATCAACCCAAATCACAACACAATCTAGATCAAACACAGATTAATATAAGAGCAGAAATTAAAGGAATAGAACGACATACAGATTTTTATGTGAAAAACCTTTGAAAACTCTCCAAGTAAAAATCACGAATACACTCTGGTATCGATGCACTATGAATCAAAATTTATACAAACTCTATGAAGACTGGAGTTACAATAGCTCATAATTTGTCATTCTACACTCGAAATATGAAAGTTGTTAATTCACTTGCGCTACCATGAAACCTCCTGCTTCGATCTCCGTATTCTGACGGCTCCGCTTCTCACGAATCGATGCACACACAGGGCAACATTTGGTGTGTAGAATTTTCAGTATCTAGGTCATCCAATTGTGCATAAAGATCACATGTGTCATAGCACAATTGGAGAACCCCAAAAACTAAAGAGAATTTAGAAGATAAATGATCAATTTACTTCACAATAAGGGTAATACGCACACATTTTCGAATAATAAGATGTTAAAGAATCACAGGAAGTTATAAGCACTATATGCATATTATAGGGGCTAAAAGCTCGCGTCCCTTCTCTTTATGTAATCCACGATAATCCACAAGGTGTCCACACACAAAAAAAAAAAAAAAAAAAAAAGTCTAATTTATTACACGTATTTATTTCAAGTATGAGGCCCACTTACCATAAGTTATTTCTCACGACTCCTCTTCACTTACTCCATATACTTCACGAAAGAAAAAAAAAAACTCATATAATTTGGTAACACTAACTTTATTGATCAAGTAATACTAAATCAATGGTTTATACTTCAAATGTATACAAAATTGATTTTTAGCTTATTTCTTTCTTTTCAAATAAGGTAAGAAGACCCATTTAAAAAATTTCAGCTTTTAAACGAATAGATTACCTTGACTTCTGAAAATACTATTTTTGTTACAGCCAAAAAAGGAAAATAGACTATTAAGGCCTGTTTGGTAACGTTTTTATTTTGAGTTTTCTGTTTTAGTTTTCAAAAAAATAAAATCAAAACTTAAAAGTTGTTTGGTAACGTACGTTTTGTTTTTTCTAGATTTTAAAAAGTCAAAATTAATTTTTAAATTTTGCCAAGTTTTAAAATTTTGTGAACAAATTTGGAAGTTTCAATTGAAGCTTTCGTTTTGAATTTTTATTTTGAAAATCCCAAAACGCGGATACAGTAAAATAAATAATAATAAATAGAAATTATTAAATAAATAATTAGTAATAAATAATTAAAAACAACAAATATAATAACAAAATAAATAAATAACAAAAATGAATAAATAAAAAATTAGTAATAAATAATTAAAAATAATATATTTTGAGGCTTTCCCTTTATATCCCTCATATGCTTTTATTGTTATATCTTTGTTTGTCATTTTAGTGACAAAAGGGGGAAAAAGTATTAAGTAAGGGGGGTAAATTGTTTGGTTAAGAGGATAAAACATTTAGAAAGGGGGAGTATATTCTTAAGAGGAGAATGAGTATTTTTGTCTATGATGATCAATATGTTTGCATTGATATTGTATTATTCTTATGATCATTATATTTGTTTTCCACACTTGATTTTCATTGTATTGTTTACTGTTGTGGTTGTAGGATTGGAAGATCGTCATGAGGACAAACTGATATTCTATGTCTATGTCTATGTTTGTGGGTGTGTGTTCATAGGTATAGATATTAAGTTGTTGTTCTTGAGGATATCTTTGTAAAACATGATTTTGTCTCAGAAATGCCAAGGGGGAGATTGTAAGAACATTTGTAAGATTGTTCATTGTTGGCATGTTCTCGACAATAACCATGTTGAGTGACTTGTAAGGTTGGGTAGGTTTAAAAAAATTAAAGTGGTAAAGCAAAGGCATGGGCAAGCTTCGTCAAATTCAAATCAAGCTTAGAGAAATGAAGAATAAGCAAGTTTGATCAAAAAATGTCTTCCGGAGGGCAAAAATGATATTTTTCGGAGCCGAAACTTCGAGAAACATACCAACGGAGTCGAGGGGGTTCAAATGGAAGAAAAGTTGAGAAAGTAGTTTCCATGACTTTTGCTACGCTTGAATTATGCTTACAATAGCTAAAAGTGGCTAGAAACATCAAAAGTTACGCTCATGATTTTGGCCCTATGGTTAACCTGTGCTTAAGCGTAGATGGGCCTACGCTTAAGTGTAGCAACCCCTACGCAAGCGTAGGGGCCATGCGTAGAGTTGCGTGAATTTTTGGCAAATTCAAGTTCTGATTCAACTTCTATCAACTTGAGTTACACTCCAACACATTCTAGCACGTGTATAAATGACATTTATACCAAAAGTAAGCAGATTCATTCTAATTACAAGAGAATTACAGAAGGAAGGAATCTCAGTCCAAAAAGGATACAAGTTTACTCAAAATATGGATTCCTCTATCTATAAATAAGAGGAGTCTCTTCAAATTTTGGGTTGGTTTTTGTTAGCTCTCTGCAATACTTTCATATATTAGATCCGTCTGCAGAGAGAGAGAAAAAAAAAAAGATCGCTTGATCATTCCATATCAAGGGTTTCTTTAGTTTTTGGTGATTCTCCAATTGTGTTTCTACACGAGATATCTCTATGCACAATTAAATGATCTGTTGCTGAAAAATCATCACACCACCTATTGCAATGTGGTTGTATTAATCCATTGAGAAACGAAGTCGTCTGAATGCGGAGATCGAAGCAGGAGGCTTCGTAGTTCATTGATATGTTGAGAAGCGGAGCCGTCAGAGTACGGAGCGGAGTGAGAGCTTCGTGGAGCACGAGTGATTCAAGTCTGTCAAACGTCAAGTGAAGAAAGGCAAATCAGGAGTCATTTGTAAGTCTAAAACTTCACAGAGTCTGTGTACTTCTTGATTCATAGTACATCGATACCCGAGCGTATCAGTGGTTTTTTCTTGGAGCGTTTTCCAAGGTTTTCCACGTAAAAATATCGTGTGTCTCTATCGCTTTATTTTCTGCACTTAGATTAATCTTTGCATGATTTATCTTGTTAGAGAATTGAATTAAAATTGACTTTTGAGAGATCTCTGCAATTATTCTACAGATTCATATTATTATAGAGAGATATTTAGAGAGAGAAAATTATTGAGTGATTATATATTTTCTAGTTCTCTCTTGGTTTGAGATTTTTCAATTGTGTTTCTACACCGAAGATCGTTATGCACAATTGGATGATCTAGTTGCTGAAAAATCATCACACCACTTTGATCGAAACAGGAGACTTCATAGTTCTTTAATCCGTTGAGAAGCGGAACCGTCAGAGTATGGAGATCGGAGTGAGAGCTTCGTAGAACGCGAGTGATTCAAGACTATCAGACGTCGAGTGAAGAAAGGCAGATCAGAGTGATTTGTACGTCTAAAACTTCATAGAGTCTTATACTTCTTGATTCATAGTGCATCAATACCCGAGCGTATCCGTGATTTTTTACTTCGAGTCTTTCCAAGGTTTTTCCACCTAAAAATATTAGTGTCGTCTCTGATTTATTTTCTGCATTTATATTTATTATTACGTGGTTTATCTTGTGATAAAATTGAATTAAAATTGACTATTCCGCAATTAAAATTTTAATTTATCAATTAATTCATAAATAACCTATTCACCCCCTTCTAGGCTTATTTCACCGTCTTCTAAGTAATTTCATATATATATATACATCAAATTAAGCCGTTGAAATGTTGGAATATAAATGACACTCCAAAAAGATTCAAAGGTGAGAGCGGGGAAGATATTGTGTGCGTGAAAGAAAGTAGTTTTTTTCAATAATTTAGAGAAAGGGATATTACATTCTTATTATTCTCATTTATATCCCTTTTTTTGTGCGACATGTCATATGAGTATTCATTTCCGTAATGGGGCTTATTTTAAGTCACAAATTTGATAATAAGTTGTAACACTAAATATGATTTTATATTAATGATAGCATCATAAAATTAATTAATAATTCTCTTGAGAAATTTCATAAAAGTGATTAAAAAATTACTAAATATTTTATCAAACGTACTTCAATTACTAAAAGTGAAGTTGAACATTCAATATTATTTTTAATAGACAATAATTGAGTCATATTCTATGAAGACAAACATGTTGTTTGATAAAACTGACTACGACTCCTTCGTCCCATATTAAGTTTTTACTTTTTTACTTTTATTTTCAAATTTCAATACAATGTAATTTTTTATTTTTCCCAACTACCCTTCTTCTACTAACTTCAAACAAAATACAATATAATTTTTCACTTTCTCCAACTACCCTTCTTCCACTAACTTCAAACAAGAACCGAACCTATATACCACAATACTTTATTGTTAAGGGTAAAAATGAAATTTGCACAAACTAGACCCCACATCCATAAAAAGTTGAGAAGTCCAAATTGGACAACTTTTATGGGACATAAGTAGTACTGAAAAATTTTAAGATCTGAATTATAAGTATTAAAAGCTTTAAGTGGTGTTTAAAAATTATATTCTTTGATATTTTTGTAAATTTTTCTACCAGACTTCAATGTTAAGTAGTGATCATGTTACTTAAAATTTTATCTCATTTTACGTGTCACTTAGGGGATATTTGGTTGATATTGTTGCTTCTATTTTTTTTATTCTGCTTTGTTACTGTTCACGATTTTGAAAGTAAAGCGTGTTTGATGATGGTTGTTTTGCTTTCAACAATGCAAAGCATTGCTTTAAAAATGGCCAAATTTGAAAGTCCAAAATTTGGGACTTTTATTTGGTTTGTTACCGTAGCAATGAGCAATGGGTTAGTGGAAACAATATTTTGGGCCTAAGACAATCATGAATAAATTAAAATAATATCTATAAATAATAATAAATAAATAAAATATAATAATAATTAATAATAAAAATAAAATAAAATATTTTTATTTTTTTTACCGGAAAAATATCAGTACCAAACATGCTGACTCACAACATAGCACAACAAAAGCATATGCTTCAGCTTTCCTTTTTTTTTTCTCAGCACAAAAGCTGCAACACCTATCAAAAATTTTATCAAACACACGCACTTAAATAAATAAGTGTTATCAAATAGACGAAAAATATGTTCTTAAAGTGGTAAAGTGTGTAAAAGACTAATGTCCCAAAACAAAAAATTGTACTACGACATTGAAAAAGTTACAAATATACATGAATCTACTTTTATGAAACAAATTACTCATATATAAATCTAGGTAGTTTGAATCCCGATTTTATTTGATAAAATCTTACAATTCTATGATTCTGTTATGATTTTACTACGATTATATTACGTTTTTATAATAATTTGACTGTTTCGCCCTTCATATGAAATGCCCAAAAAAATTATAATTTAGTCCAATATCCCAATAAATGGCCTAAATTTATGAGAAAATATTTAAAAGGTCAATGTATTAGAAAATTTTAAAAGTTCTAATATGATTTAGATTTTTAAATTAAATATTTAATTATTAATATTTTTTAAAAAAAATTAATAGGAGTTGATAGAATCTTCCGATTTTACGATTCCGATTTTACGGACCCCAAAACAATTTTACCTAGAATTCCGATCCTGACTGCCTTGATACAAATTCTACTTTAAATCACTAGATTCACTATCACACTGGATACGGCCCACGGGCCACCAGGCGACCTGAGGGCATGCGACCCGGCATAGACTAGGCCGTGGCCCGGCCCATATACCCATAGGAAAGGCCCGTTTCCAATTATTTAAATTTTAAATATTCAATATTTTATCTTTAACTACCCACTTCAATATATTAATTTAAGGTAAGACAAGTTTTCCAAAAGTAAATTAATCATTTAAATTCTTAACATGTCTAACTTAAATTTTAAATGCTATTACAGAAGAAAATAATAGTACCGAAAGTTTTTCCTTTTTGTTTTATACCCAAACACACACACAAAAAAAATAAATTTGATTGAACTTCATAGTCCGGCCCGCTTCAAAACAAAGGTCGTGGGCTCGGGCTGGTACGTTAAAAAAGGGCGTAGGCTGGGCCTTGGTTGACACTTTTGAGGCGTCCACTGTTGAATTCCCGCGTTAAATGCCGGGTAAAACTTACGGTCTTCACCGTCTTTACCGGTGAACCCAATCATCCTCCTCTACTTCCAAGACCCAACGAAGCAAACAAACAATATACTCACAATTACATACAACTATATCAACGTCCCACCTACAACCCCTCTTCTCACGCGCCACCTCACGCGCCTCCGTGCTCCCAATCCCATCTCTCTCAATCATTTCATTTTCATCTACCAAAGAAGACCTAAATATGATGACGGAAAATCCCAATGACGAACCAAAGAAGCCGGATGCTGATCAGACCTCGGGTAAAGAACCCGACCCGACTGCGGATGGCGGTGCTCAATCCAACGTGGTGGAGGTGCCCAAATCTCAGACTCATCACGCCGGAGCTATTCCCGCGGTTGAATCCGAGATGCAAAATCAAGCTAACATTGATAATGTTAATAATAATAATCAGAATCAGAAAAATGAAATTGCAAATGATGGTAAGTCGGCGTTGAATAGTCGGTCGAAGAAGTCTGTGCATTGGAGTGCGGACTTGGTTATGAAATCTACATCTTCTGGTTCTGCTGATGGTGGATTCAATCCTTACGTTGCTTCCTCTCCTCCTATTTCACCCTCACCCTCTTTTAAGGGTAAGAACCTTCCCCTCTCTCTATATATATATATATTAATATACGTATATGTATATGTGTGTATATGTATATATATATATGTATGTATGTATGTACGAGTGTATCTATTTACCTGTGTGGAATAGTGATCTCTTAATTTTCATTATAGTTTGAATTTGAATTTACAATTCGCTTTATAATTAGTTTTATATTGAGTATTTTGTATGGGACTTTCTTAGAGATTGTTAGGTGTTTTGGAAGAATATAAATTAGAGAAAGGTTTGGATTGTTGTATAGGTAATTTGTTTTATTAGTGGGATTACATTTTTTTATTATTATTTGTTTGATCGCGTAAGATAGAAATTAGGGGCATGTGAAATTGCACTTTTGATGTGTTTATCTGTTTGATAATATAAGATGGATTTGTTGAAATCCATTTTATTTAATTCCTTTATTTGTTTTTACCAGATAGAATGGACAATGTTCGTGATGTGCTAGGGAGATGGGGAAAGAGGGTTGAATTCGCCGCTAAGAAGGCTGAGGATCTTGCTGGAAACACTTGGCAACATTGTAAGTTTTTCCATTTTTTCTTTGTGTTAATTTCTTTTCCTCTGTTGTCATTCAATTCAAAAAATTTACAGTTTGAAGTTTGGTCAAGAATAAAAAAAAACATGGTGAATGTAGTATATGGGATTATAGATTTTATCTCATGTACTATTAATTGGAATTTGGTAGTTTGAACAACTTGTATACAGTGATGAAAACTTTTTTCAAGTATTTTGATGAAGTGCAATTTGTTTGTATCTTGCACTTCATTTTCAGTCACTTATGATTATACTGCTTTCTTAAATATCCTAATAAAACAAAGCAATTTCGTCTTCAACTTCATTACTCGAGATACGGCTGCCCTTTCCCTTAAATGGCTTTTAGTGCTAAACTTTCAATTTTAGATTATAGTAAACTGTCAATGAGGTGATTCAATCACGAATTTCTAATTTGTTGTGAAATCGTGGAATTTGTCCTTAATTTATATTTGTTTGAATTAGTGAAAACGGCTCCTAGTTTTGCTGATGCTGCCATGGGGAGAATTGCACAGGGAACAAAGGTTCTAGCAGAGGGGGGTTATGAGAAGATTTTTCAACAAACTTTTGAGACAGAACCAGACGAGGAACTTCAAAATTCATTTGCATGTTACTTATCCACATCGGCTGGTCCAGTCATGGGAATGTTATATGTATCTACAGAAAAGCTTGCATTTTGCAGCGACAGTCCTCTTTCATATAAGGCTGATGACAAGACCGAATGGAGCTACTATAAGGTATGTCTATATGAGCCCCTTCGGCATTAGAAGACCATAACTACAGCTAAATGTCGATCATACAGAAAACAAATGTGCTAGTTGTGATATTTCTTGTGTTGTTTCAATGTATACCATTGATGCTTTATGGTGTTCAATTACTTATAGCATGCATCACAAGTATGGCAGTAGATCCTTTCTGGCTTATCTGGCTTTAAGCCATCAGAATCTTGTTTTGCAATTCAAGTCCGTGTCGGGACATTATTCAATAGTTTAGGCTTTCGAACTTCAAATTGAAGATTCATTTACAAAACTGGGAAGACAGTTCATCTTCAGCCGACTTGATGGTCATTCTCCTTGTACCCTTGGCCATCTATCGAAGACTCCTTGTCTTTATCGCAGTGGTGTCTGTTGAAGACTCTAATGTCTTAATAGCAGTGGACTGTGGTGTTACTCTTATACCTCAATTTATTGGTTCTATCAATTTTCTTTTTTCACAGTTATTGAATATGTGTTGTAGAGTATAACATTATAGCCTCCTCATTGTGATGTAGAGTCTTCCACTTGTTTCCTGGTTATTAACTGTGCTGCATCTCCGATTCTGTTTCTCCAGACATGAATAAGTGATGTTACCTGACTTCCAACCTGATTGAGATTCCCTTTTCATTTTAATGACAACGTATGGTGTTCTCTTTGCATTATTTCCTTTAAGTCCCAAGTTTGACCATGTGTGGTGTCCAATATGTAGAAAAAACATCAGATGGTTCTTGTGAAAATCGGCTTTCAGATTTTCAAATTGACTTTTGTTCGTAGTTTTACTTTTTTCTTACGTAATGAATTTGATGGAAGCTATGAAATTCAAGTCTTTATCTTTAGTGCAGAACTACAGCTTGTTGATTATCTGCCTCATGTTTAGTAGTTGAGGGAGCCATGTAAAGTTCTTATTTTTGGAGTTATTCTTCATAAGTTTTTCTTGTTGGTTCCTAATCCATCTTAATAAAGATATACGATATTCTAAATCTGCTGATACTTACCATGTTTGTTCCTTTAGTATCTTCTGGAAGGGTGGAGGATTTATTAAAATCCCTTGTCATTTTTCCATTACCTTGGCAGTGTTGTATTGTGATACTTGTGTGTGTATTAGAATGTCGTCCTGAGTGGGAAACTTGGCCCTGGTAAATCAGAGATAAGTTTGCACTTTCTGCTTTTCCCAACCAATATGGTTGGTTGGTATTGCTATCACTACTACAAGGGATATTCCATTTGAAACTTGAGATAACTTCCCAGCCCTCCCATATAGAGTAGCAGTCTAATAAATACGCAGTTATATTTTTCTATTCCGGTGTTCTATAAGAAAGTGATTGTGTTGTCAAATTGAAGTGATTTTGGGTTCGGTAGAACAATGAGTCCCAGCATTATGGTATGACTAGAGACGGATGGAGTCGGTAATGCAGCTTTGTATGACACGACAGAAATTGCTTTAGGGCTAGTCTAGAATGATGTTCCAAGAGATGATAAAACAATGGTGTTTCAAGAGATGATGAAGCAAATTACTATACGGGAAGATTAAACATTAGGGTTTGTTAAAAGTAAGTTTAGAAGAGTCACAGGCAACATGAAAAGCGTTGAATAATCCCCTAGACTTGAATGTAGTGTCAGATGGATAGTGGGTAACCCCTCTATACTGCCTGAACCATGAAACAACGACAATTTAGCCAGCTATAGCCGCCTGTAGCACCGCAGACAGAGCCACAGCCATTACATGCAATGTCTGCCCATTCATGTAGATTGTTGATTTTATCAGTTGTATAACTTTTAAGATTTGAACACTATGCCCTCCTCTTCTATGCCAATACAACATGAAGGTCACTACTATCCAGTTTCTGTGTATCTTGAGGCATTTATTCTTTATGAAGCATATTTTTTTTTTGGGGGGGGGGGGGGGGGGGGGGGGGGGGGGGGCATTGAAGCTAGTAAAAGGCATATTTGGAAAATGGTTTGGTTTTGCAGTTATCCTGTGTTGAACACTTATCCAACTCGGTTATTTTCGAACCACCTGCTCTGCAATACAGCTTACTTGCTTTTTTGCTTCTCTGGTTTTCTGTTAGATAGATCCTGGTCTGTGCCACTTACACTAGCATTTGCCAATTTTTGCTACCGGAGAGCAATTTTCGTCTTGCTTCTTTTATCACCATCATCTTCATCCTTGCCTTAGTCCTATATGAATGGAATGGACCACATGAATTCTCTCGCTTTAGACCATTCTATTATATGCCAATTCTCCTCCTAGATTTAAGTTTTCAAAGCCATCTGAAGTTTGCAGAGATAAGGAATACATTGTTAGAAAAATTGGATTATTTGGACAATCACAAATTCCCTATCCCAGGATCCTCCTTTGCAGAAAAACAAATAACAGAGAAATAGAAAATACAACACAAAGATTTATAATGGAAAAATTCAAACCGGAGAAAAACCACTGTCGTTGTCAAAAGACAACCGGAGAAAAATTCACTATGTGGAAAATTGTTACAACCACACTCTCGGTAATTTTCTCTCACCCCAAAAACATCCACAAGAACAAATACAAGCCCAAGAGAATTTTCCCACAAAATTCTCTCCCTCACAAAGCTTATCACTAAAGCTTTTCTCTTCTTTGGGATTACAAGTTTTGGTGTCTCAACTCCATCAACATCTTGCCTATTTATAGGCATATGAGAATCATCTTGCATATGCAATATTCAATCTTCAAAGTCTCCACCTAATATTTGGTAGTCTACCATTCACAAGGTCTACACCTAACATTTGGCAACTTTGACAATTCAACTCCTCATTTACCATGTGTTATGTGCTAGAATGATGTTGAAACATTCCTCTCCTTCTTTAGTCAAAACCAAACCAACTAGTTTGGTAGCCTAAATTTGTGCCAAACCCAACATACATTGACAACTAAGTTGAATTTATATCCCAGTGTCTTGATAGATCATTATATATATATATATATAGATGTAAGCATCTTTAATAAAACTTCTTTCCACAGGTATCTTATATATATTTGTGTGTGTGTGTAGGTTTCTTATTTCTCCAGTGAATTTGATCATAGGAAGTATGTTGCGGTTTCCCTGACACTACTTTGTTTGCATTCTTCATTGTGTAAACAGGTAATTATCCCTCTACATCAGATCAAAGCAGTTAATCCTTCATCAAGCAGAACCAATTCTGCTGAAAAGTACATCCAGATCATCTCTGTTGATAACCATGAATTCTGGTACATGGGCTTTCTAAATTACGACGGTGCAGTGCAGTGCCTACTGGAAATTTCGCAAACCCGAGACTTCCAATCTGTGTGACATTAATCTCTCATTTTCAAAAGCTTTAAGCACATGATTAAGTGTGTTCATAATACCAAGAACCATTTGACTCTCATCATGGAGTGCTCTTGAAGCATCTTGACTCAAAAAGATGAATGAAGATGCCAAAACTCATCTTTCAGGCTTTGTTCTGGTGTAGCTATAGAGATGAATATAGGTGACTATGGACATCCATGATTACAGATAAATTCGATATATCAAGTTTTGCTAGTTTTTAGTTCAGGTGGTTTTGATTTTTCATGTTACAGATCATTTGGCTACTTAGCATTGTATCAGATCTCTACTTTGTGAGATGATCCCTTCTAATAATATGTCTTGGAGCTACAGAATCAGAGAATGTGTTTGGTTTTGTTTTCCGAAAACGATTTTCAAAAACTTTATAGGAGAAATATGTAAATAAAAACTTAGGAATTACCAAAAACTGTCATATAAAAATAGATAAAATATATAAATTAAGTTTGTCCTAAACACCTTTGAAGAAACTAAAAAGAACCAAAAACAAATACAGATCTTCAATTTCCTTATTTCTGAAAAAGCTTTTTTTCCCTTTATTATTGTTTCTAGTAAAAACTTGTCAAATCAGGTACGATTCAAAGTAATCATAATTCTCGATCTTGTATCGATTTTTGATCGGTCACGGTACATAAGAGATATTGATAAATCCCTTAGGCTCGTCAATATATAGTTATTTAATTAGGTTCATTCAATGACAATGGTATAGATACGTATCTCTGCATACGTAACTAATGTATATAAACATAGTAGTACTGATTTGTACATACAAAGAATATTGCACCTGACAGCATAAAAGACTTGGGTAAACCAACGCTTGAGACTATTATAACCACAAACCAGTTTAGTCTGGTCAAAGTTAAGTATGAGCTCATATAAATATAAATTTTCCTTATCTGGGTACATGTAACAGTCAAAATAGATCTGAATTTTCCTCTGTAAATGTGAGATAAGCACCATGTGTTGTTTCCAGATAGTCGAAGAGAGCGTAAAAAGGTAATCAATCAATATATGTGGTGGTCCTGTGAAATATGACTAGCCAAAGAAGAACAGATGTCATCTGAAAACTTATTAAAATAGGTACATTCTTTTATGGGTTATTATCATCAACCCCCTCATGTTTCCCCATATGATCAAATACCCCTTACTCTATCAACATACCCCTACACTTTTCAATTTAATCAATTACCCCCTTCCACCTTGAATTGGGTCTAGCATGCCAATTTTTTCCCCATTTTACCCTTGAAGCATATTAGAATAATATTTTAATTGCTTTATTCTCAAATTGCCCTTGACACTATATATACCTATATTTATACTATTATAAAAGTGGGCTAACAAAAAAACAAGAAGACAACACAATTAGGAATTCATCGGGATTCTTAAATTTTGAAGATACTTATTTCAGGTGAACCGATCCAATAGGATAAACCAAACAAGTTCTGCATCATGAACTTTGTACCACACACATGACTTAGTGGATTCTAATAAGTCATGTAGAAGTAAATAAAGAACTAGATTTTGAAAGCAAAGAAATGAAAGAAGATCAGATTCTATTTATTTGTATTGTATCTTAACTGAATCTTGTCTATTCCCATCCTTCAACTCTCTTAGACTATATTTTTCAATCAACTAATTTAATCATTTGAATATGTGTATGAAGTATTAACATTTTTTTTTAACAAGGCAAAAATTCAACAATCCCTTAACCAACATCAACGAACTATTCACACCTTGTTGAATAGAAATAAAGAATGTCAATCTTTGATAATTTTGTCATCATTCAATTGTTCTCAAGGGTCCATTCAACGATGTAAAATATTACAATGTGTAAATGCAAAAAAAATACACAACAAATTGGATTGAATCGAATGTCTTTATTCATGGTTTGACCATGTATATATATACAATTTTGTAGATGGGTCAAGGCTCATCTATCAAGTCTATCAATCCCTTTAATTGTGAGATTTGATATATCTCCTTCCATCTATGGACTCTGATTTCTTAGGGCTCACATAATTCTAGAAGATACCATGACCTTGGCCCGTTGGATTGTATAGCGACCCAAACCACATGGGCTGTAAAAACTCACTATTACATAGGCCCCTGAGGTTATGGACCTATGATTCATTCTTATAGGCCCATGACAAAATAAACTCATATATATACATACACAAAAGAATTTTGAAAAGTGACGGCTCCTTAATGAAACGTGGCAATTCTAATTAATGCACGGGTAGGTGAGTAATTGCTCATATTTCAAATGAATAGCCCATCTTCCCTTAATCTTTGCATTGGTGGGCTGAATTGATGGCGCTCACTCTTCGGACTTCGTGTATGACTCTTGGCTTGCCTTTGACCCCTTTATAAAACCCTTAATGCCTCGCTATTTCATTCTCACAAGTTTCCAATTTTCTGCAAATACTTCTCTCTCTGCTTTAATCTTTCGTTGGGCTTTTGCGTTTGTTGGTTCTGAAGGCTCCACCTGAACATCATTTCACCTTCCCGAAGATTCTTGTTGTATTTTCTTCTTCTGAGTAAGTTCGTTGTTTGCCTTTTTTAATTTCTCTCTCGACTTTAGAGCACTTTTATCCTCTTCTACCTTTTTGTAGAGAAGATGTCTAACAGTGATGACACTAGGTCCGTAGATGAGGTTGTTTTGTCCTCTGCCTAATTCAAATCAGGTTTGAACTCAACACTTAGGAAGTGTTTCCTTTTGATGGGAGTCTTTGGGCATTAGGCCCCTGAGACTTAGTTGTATCCTCTGATCTACTCAGGATAAATTGCACTCACCAATCGGGCAAGTTTTTTGCTCTTTTGTAAAATCAGATCGCACATATATGAAGAACATGATACTTTATTAAAATTTGACAAGCATACAACAGAGGTGCCTTATATTATGCACATATGTTTTATTGTGAACAACAGAGGTATCGTTCATTGGACACAAATGCTTTAATGTAAATATACCTAAGGATAATACCTTTTTAGGCAGTAGGCATTCTGAGAGTTGGACTCGATGCGCCCTGTCTCATTCTTTCGTACTCAATAAGCCCCACGCCCAATGACCTTGATGATAGTATAGGGTCCTTCCCATGTCTCTTGTAATTTACCAATAATTCTAAATTTTCTCCTGAGTACCATATCGCCTACCTAGAATTCCCTTATTCTGACCTTCTAGTTAAACAAGCCCTGACTTGTTGCTGGTAAGCAGTTAGCCTTACTCCTGCAGTTTCCCTTCTTTCTTCCAATAGGTCTAGATCATGGGCCAAGTGTTGATTATTCGGGCCCTCATCCCACGCTTGACTTATGAGCGTGGGTACCTTCAATTATGTCGGAATAACAACCTCAGATTCATAAGCCATAACGAATGGGGTTTCTCCTGTTGGTTGCCTTGAAGTGGTCTGATATGACCATAAGACCTCGGGTGATTTTTCCAACCAAGCCCCTTTTGCTACTTCGAGCTTTTTCTTACGAGTATCAAAATTTGTTTTATTTGTCCTTTGTGTCTGTCTGTTGCCTTGCGGGTAGCCAACTGAAGAAGTATTATGATTGATATCATGTTCTTCTAGGAACACTCGAACTTTCCCGCTATACAGGTTAGTGACGTTGTCCATCATTATTGTTCTGGGTAGACCAAACCTACAAATTATATGACTCCAGATAAACTTGATAACATGGCTACTTTTGATGGTTGGGTATGCCTCGGCTTCCACCCATTTGGTAAAGTAGTTCGTATCCAAAAGAACGTGTGTAGTAGATCGGATGGTTTGCCAAAGGAGACCCACGATATCCATTCCCCATCGGGCGAATGGGTGAGAGACAATCGTTGGATTCAATAGCTCTGGAGGTGGATGAATGACATAGCCATGAAACAGGCACTTCTTATAATGTCGGGCATATATCTCACTATCTCTTAATAGATAAGGCCAAAATTTCCCCTGAGTGAGGACTTTATGGGCTAATGACCTTCCTCCGGAATGATTACCACATGATCCAGCATGTATTTCCTCCATGACCGCAAAGGCTTGAGAGGGTGTAAGGCACCTTAAATATGGTCTGAAAAAGGACTTTCGGTAAAGCTGGCCATTGTAGAGTGCATACCTTGCAGCTTTCATCCTGATTTTACGGGATTCTGGCTATGATTTGGGGAGGGCACCCGTTCTCAAGTAGTCTATTATAGGATCCATCCAGCTGGACTCCCATGGAATGATCATCACTTCTTCCGGTGGGTCTAGGTTTGATATGTCAATGAACTCGATCGGCACTACCCGTGTCAGGTTTTCCCCTACTGCGGAGGCTTGATTGGCCAATCGATCGGCGTTTGTATTATCACCCCTTGGCATCTGCTCGAAAGTCAATTATTGGAATCCCTCGGCCTCTTTCAGCATCAATCCCTTGTATGCTTCCATTTTTGGATCTCGAGTTTCATATTCCTCACTCAACTGTCGTATGACCAATTGAGAGTCAATTCTTACTTCCGCCCTCTGTACTTGCAAGCTTCAAGCCAAATGAATTCCTGCTAGAAAGGCCTCATTTTCGACTTCATTGTTAGAGGCTAAGAATTCCAAGCGAACATACTGCTTAATTTTAGTGCCATCAGGCGTTACGAGCTCTATATCAATCCCCGTTTTGTTGACATTTGACGATCCGTTCACGAATATTACCCATAAGCCTGGTTCATCTTCTTCAGGAAAGTCTGCGGGTTTAGTTTCTAATAAAAAGTCAGCTACTGCTTGTCCTTTGATGACGGTTCGAGGGACATAGGTTATGTCATAGATCCCCAATTCTATCGCCCATTTGGATACTCTCCCTAACAGTTCGGGCTTCACCATTATGGATCTGATCGGAGTCGTAGTTGGTACCATGATTGGATGTGCTTCAAAGTAATGCCTAAGATGTCATTTTGCATTAATCAGTGATAGTACCAGTTTTTCATGTTTGGTTTAACGGGTCTTAGAATCGGCAAAGGCTTTGTTGGTGTAGAAAACTGGCATCTGGCACCCCTTACCCTCTTTGACCAGAGCGGCGCTGGTGGATGTTGTGGATATGGTTAGATATAAGTGTAAAGGTTCATGTACTTCCGGGGTTGCCAGTATGGGAGGCTTTGTTATATAGCTCTTGAGTTCCTTCAGAGCGTTTGACTGTTCTGGCCCCCAGACTTCTTCTTTCTCAACCTTTATGGAATGGAAAAAAGGTCTGCATCAATCAGTTAGGCGGGAGATAAAATGGCTGAGAGCTGTCACCCTTCTGGTTAATACTTGGATCTCCTTTCGGGATTTGGGCTCAGCCATCTTAATGAGGGCTCTGACTTGTGTTGGGCTTGCCTGTATTCCTGTTCGATCAACTATGTGCCTTAAGAACTGTCCTGATGACACACAAAAGGAATATTTGGATAGGTTGAGCTTCATTTTGTACTTTTTGAGGGTGTTGTGCCGAACACCTGCTATAGATCTAACAGGTGGTCATTTTTTGCCTTACTTTTGACCACGGTATCATTAATGTATGCTTCTATGGTAGATCTCAGCATACCCTGAAAAACCTTGCTAACTAACCTTTGAAAGGTTGCACCTGCATTCTTTAGTCTGAAAGGCATAACTATATAACAATATATACCTAACTCTGTGATGAATGTTGTTTTTTCCTCATCATCAGGGTTCATGCAAATCTGATTATAGCCGGAGTATGCATCGAGGAAGCTCAGGCGCTCGAATCCTGCGGTGGCAACCATTATCTGATCGATCTTTGGTAAAGGGAAACAGTCTTTCGGGCATGCCTTATTCAGATCGGTGAAGTCCACGCATACTCGCCATTTTCTATTTTTCTTCTGAACCACTACTACGTTGGCTAACCAGAAGGGGTACTGCACCTCCTTAATGAATCCGGCGTGAAGAAGTCGATCTACCTCTTCAACAATGATCTGGTTTCGATGGGCTCCCATGCATCTCTATTTTTGCCTAACGAATTTGACTCTGGGGTCCATGTTGAGGGAATGATAGGTTATTAAAGGATCGATTCTAGACATGTCCATGTGGCCCAATGCGAATACATCAGCGTTGGAGCGCATGAGGGCTTCCAATTCATTCATCTCTTGCTCCGTGAGGCCTGATCCGATATAGGTTATCCTCTCGGGGTGATCGGGGATAATTTGAACCTCCAACAAAGGTTTGGCTGCTATAGATGACCCCGTACCCCCGTCCTGTAATTGTTATTGATCATTGGTTATTGCTTTGACCTTTAAGGCTCGCTCCGGTTCTATTTTTTTCTTCAGGCCTTTCAGAGTGACAACGTAGCTTTCTTTGGCCACCACCTGATCTCCCCTGATGTCAATGAAATCAATTCCGTTTGGGTTGATGCATCATATGATTTAGTGTAGGGTGGAAGGGACTCCATGCATCCGATGAATCCATCATCTGCCCATGAGCAGGTTGTACGAGGGTTTGATATCCACTACCACAAAAGTTTCTTTTTTAGCGTGCACCTTGTTACTGTCACCGACAACTGGATCTCTCCCATTGTCTCTACTCTTTCGCCATCAAATCCAGCTATCGAGCTTCTGGAAGAAACTATCTCTCGGGGGGTCGATCTCTAATTTCTCAAAGGCCCACTTGGTGATTATTTTGGCGTTGCTCCCTGGATCGATCATTACTCTCTTAATCAGTCAATTGGAGACCATGAGGGAGATCACCAGGGGATCGTTGTGTGGTGATTGAATGTTTCACAAATCTGCATAAGAGAAAATTATCCGTGCGTCCTCCTTCGGGCTTCGAAACTCACTGATCTCCCTAACTCTTCGTAGTTTTTGGGCTTAGCGCATCTGGGATCTATGGGCTTCCTTCATTTCTGATCATCTAGGCCCGCCATGAACCATATGAATGCTTTTTACGGGCTGCCCCGATGTTCCCTTGGCCAGCATATGTGAGGCTTAATCTGATTGGGTGCCCTCATTGGCAATGTATTCGGCCAATTTTCCCTTTGTTATCATGGCCTCTACTTGCCTCCTGAGCCTTCTGCACTCGTTGGCATGGTGTTTGTATTCACCGTGGAAGGCGCAATGCCTCGATATGTCCCTCTATTTCATCGACTGTCTGATAGGGGGTGGCAATCAGAAGATCCATTTACCCTTAGTTTTCTGATATAGCTTTGTTAAGCTAACTTTTAGTGGAGTGATCTTGTCTTCGAAACTCTAGCATTTCTCTAAGGCTTGGGATGGTGCAGGAGAAACACTTGGTCACTTTCGATCTGGTGCCCGTTCTTTGACCTTTGGTTCGGACTATTCGCCTCTACACTTATAAAGGTTGCCCTTCTCTAACGTATAACCAGTTTTTCTTCTATCCAGAGTTGAGTTATCCGATGTCCGTTGGTGGCCTCTTGACCAAAGACTGATGGAACTTGGTCCCAAGGATTAAGGACATCCTGAAGGCCTCGACGACTGAGTGTTGATTACAATTGTCGATTAAGGACATTTCGACATTGAATCGCGAGACAAAACTCTTCAGGGATTCACCTTCTTCCTGGATCATGGTGAATAGGTTGGAGATAGTTTTCTTCTGTCTCTTATTACCGAAGTACTGGGCAATGAACAACTCGCAGAGTCTGAGCCAACTTCCTATCGACCGGGGTGGTTGCTTCCTGAACCAGAACATGTCTGCTTTGGTCAGGCTGGTGGGGAAGACCTTGCAGAGTAAGGCTTCATTCTTGTTATAAATATTCATTTTTGTGTGGACATGGTAGATATGTTTTGTCGGGTCTTTTGTGCCATCGAACGGGGTGACCTTCGGTTCCGGGTAGGGCACGTTGGTGATCGCCAGTATGAACGGTGTCTGTATTGCGTTGATGGATGTTTCGGAGGCCAGGTCATTGGGGGTCTGGACCTCAGATCCTTAAGTACCTCTCTCTGGAATCTTATCATGATATCCTCTAACTTTTTCATGGTCAGGGTTTCCTCATGATTGTGTGCCCCGAGCACTTGTAGGGACGACTCTGTGTGCTCTTCCCGATCATGGTTGGACTTTGTGTGGTGGTCGTCCTTTTTCTATTGGTGGCCCACAGATCACTCCTACTAGTTAGACTAGTCACCATACTGGGTCTCCTGAGGGTTTTGCAACAGAGCTAGTTTCGCCACTAACTTGGCGGTCTTCTCCTCCAGGGCCCGCCTAATCGGATCTTCAGTCTAGGAGGGTTGACTTCTGTTTGGAGGTAATTCGGACTGGTGTGATTGCCATAGATAATGTTTAACTTAAGCTCTAGTAGAAAGTGGGAAACTTTGAAAAGATTTTCAAAAACGAATCCCATAGACGGCGCCAATTGTGTAAATGCAGAAAAATTATACAACAAATTGGGTTGAATCGGATGCCTTTATTCATGGCTTGACCATGTATATATATACAATTTTGTAGATGGGTCAAGGCCCATCTATCAAGTCTATCAATCCCTTTAATTGTGGGATTTGATATATCCCCTTTCATCTATGGACTATAATTTCTTTAGGCTCACATAATTCTAGAAGATACCATGGGCTTGGCCCGTTGAATCATATGGCGGCCCAATTCACATGGGCTGTAAAAACTCACGATTACACAATGTGATAAAAAGAATCAATTCAAAATAAAAAGGATCCCCTAATTCTAATTAGAAAATTGTTGGGAGGTTCCTTTCCCTTTTTCTATTTTTATATATTTTAATAAATAAGTTTTTACTTAACATTTAAAATATGAAAATTATAACCTAAAAGTAATAAAATACGCATTACTATGAATATTATGAATTAATAATAAGATAAGTAGAAAATAACACAAATTTTTAATAACCCTATTTTATTTTTATATATGTTTTAATTTTTAAATAAAATGATAGTAAATACACATTACTATGAATATGTAGCATATTGATTATATATAATTACTTGTGGGATATAATTATTATATTTAAATGTTAAGTAATATTTAATTTTTGAATTTTTTTAAAAATGTACAAAAATTATAAAAGAGGTTTCACACTTTTATAATAGTATAGATATAGATATAAATAAATATAACATCAATGGTAGATTAGGAATAAAATAATTAAATTATCAATTTAATATATTTTAAGCATAAAATGAAAAAGAATTTGGCACAAGGAGGTAATTGATTAAATTAAAAGGTGTAGGAGTTTGTTGATCGATTGGGGGGGTTTAAAATAACCCTTCTTTTATACTCTCTATGGGTGAAGCTGTAATTTCAGTGGTGAGGATAAGTAACTAGTAAAACTTGAGGGGTTTAAAATAACCCTTCTTTTATACTCTCTATGGGTGAAGCTGTAATTTCAGTGGTGAGGATAAGTAACTAGTAAAAAATTGCCAGCTAGTGTGAGTGACAAAAACTGTCATATTTTTGTTCCTACCATATAAACTTTTGTTTTATTTGCATTGGTTATGGTCAATTAAATATAGGGTAATTTGCAGCCATACCCCTGAGATTTGGCTTTATTGCAGCCAGATGCAAGGTTTACCTTTTGCGGTTCCATAGCTCCCTGAAGTTTCAATTTTGTTACAATGACACCCCTGGACTAGTGAAATGACTATAATGCCCCTTTAATTGT
Source organism: Cornus suecica (assembly GCA_963922005.1). NCBI lineage: Eukaryota > Viridiplantae > Streptophyta > Magnoliopsida > Cornales > Cornaceae > Cornus > Cornus suecica. The sequence continues at coordinate 14,660,017 of OY998238.1, read as the reverse complement.
TTCACTTATTACATTAGGGTAATATATAAAGTGTAAAATTACCCATATGCCCAAACACTTCACCCCTCCGAAATTACTAATTACACTTCCACCCCTTATTACAAAATATATATATATATATTACGAAAATTACAATTTAATTTTTTTTCTTTATAATATAATTACGAAAATTAAAATTAAAATTATATGGTTTCGAATTTTATATGTTTTTTTTTTAATTTTATATATATTTTTATAAATTATATATATTTTTTCGTAATTTTAATTTTCGTAATTATATATACAAATTATATTATAAAGAAAAAAAATTAAATTGTAATTTTCGTAATATATATATATATATATTTTGTAATAAGGGGTGGAAGTGTAATTAGTAATTTCGGAAGGGTGAAGTGTTTGGGCATATGGGTAATTTCACACTTTATATATTATCCTAATGTAATAAGTGAAACAATTAAAGGGGCATTATAGTCATTTCACTAGCTCAGGGGGTGTCATTGCAACGAAATTGAAACTTCAGGGGGCTATGGGACGAAAAAAGGCAAACCTTGCATCTGGCTGCAATAAAGCCAAACCTTAGGGGGTGTGGTTGCAAATTACCCTTAAATATAGTTGCTAGTCAAGGAAAGTGGTGTTCCAACAACCCCTGAACTTTGAAATTCGTTGCAATGACACCCCAAAATAGGTTTTTGAATCATGAAATTACTCTTGTGTCCTTTCTTTATTTTAAAAGTAAGTTTTCTTGTATATATATACTTTAGATATCAAAGTGCCTTTGGTAGTTGATGGAAATAGCGACAGTGTACAGTGAATTGATACAGTAATTTTAAACAGTGAATTTGTACAATATTTATAAATAGTTAATTATGAAGTGTTTATTGTGAATTTGTCAATGCACCTGCAGAAGGTAAACCCTCCTCACTTCATCACTTTGATTCAATATTTTTACAAGTGTTTTCTAATATTATTAAATTATTTTCTAATATTTGGGTTCATTAGCCACAAGTGTTCTAATATCAATATTTTGCAAAAAAAATTTATTGTCTAATATTTTTTAATAAAAATTTATATAGTCAGAATTTTTAAAATATATATATATAATCATATTTTTACAAGTGTTTTGCCACAATGGCACTTCTATTGTTCCAAAATGGAATTTCTTGCAAAAATAAATAAATAATGTTTGAGGAAAATTATTAGTTGCAAGTAATAATCTATGTGTATTAAACATTTGTTCAAAATGAATGATGTTGAACAAATTTGTAATAAATAAATCTGTCAATTTTGTAAACCAATGTATGTAAATTCTAGAGAGCAAATTCCCAGCCTAAAAGAAATTCGTGAATAATAATTTTTGCTACGAAAATCAAATTTCGTAGCAAATAATAGTATTTGTTACAAAAATCTTCTGTAGTAAAATCATTTATTTGCTACGAAAATAGTTCGTAGCACTACAAAAATTTACTACGAAAATATATTTCGCAACAAAAAAACTATTATTTACTACAAAAGTCATATTTTATAGCAAATAATAGTATTTGATACGGATATATTCCATAGTAAATGCAAAAAAGGTTTACTACGTTGATTTTCGTAATTAAAGTGAATTTTTTTCCTACGAAATATAAAACCATAGTAATTATAAGATAATTAACTAGAAAATTTAAATTTCGTAGTTAAAAATAAATTATTTACTACGAAAATGAAGTTCGCAGTAAAAAATACATTATATGCTACGAAAATATTTTCGTACTTCAATAGTTCGTAGCTAAAAGGTAGATTTGTTGTAGTGGTGGTTGGGCTTCTAGGGTTTTTTGGGGACAAAAATGACTTTTTCATATTTCTTTAGTGGACTGATGTAATAAAGGGTAAAACTGAAGGGCATAAAGGTCCAAAAACCTATTTTGGGGTGTCATTGCAACGAATTTCAAAGTTTAGGGGTTGTTGGGACACCACTCTTCTTGACCAACTGCTATATATAATTGACCATAATCTTAGGGGGTGTCAGTGCAAATAACCCTAAATATATTATAGTAATATTATTTTAACTAGTACAATATATTAACTATCTTAATGTTTCCGAACAGATACCTCCCTCTAGGTTAGCTTCGAATATCACTTTCATCCCTTCCGTCCAAAGTCAAGCCGGTAAACTCTGATTTCATGTGTGATTTTACATAATTGCTCTTCATGATTAATTTTAATAAATCCCCCTAAACTATTGAATTTCATATTGCCCCCACCCTAATGGGTAAATTACAGTTTTATCCCCTAAAATTTGAAAAAATATTTAAAATTTAAAAATATATATAAAATTTGAAATATATATATAATTTGAAAATATATATATAATTCAAAAATATATATAAAATTTTGAAAATATATATAAATTTTGAAAAAATATATAAATTGAAAAAAAATATAAATATATAATTTGAAATAAATATATAAAAGACAAAAGAGCATAAAACCCATATATGCTTTCTAAGGGTTGCAAAATACCCCCTATGCTTTTTTTGCCCCCATTTTACTACCCTCGCCTTTTTAAAATAAACAAACTACTCCCTTAAGCCTATATTAAATTTAGAAAAAAGATATAAAATTCAAAAAGATATACTTCAAATTTCGAATTTCATTATAAAAATAAAAATATATATATAAAATTCAGAAACAAATATTTTAAATTTCGAAAAACATTATAAAATTCAAAAAACAATATAAAATTCAAAATATATATATATATATAATTCGAAAAAAATATAAAATTTGAAAAAAAAACATAAATTTCGAAAAAACATAAATAATTTTTTAAAAAATATATAAAATTCAAAAATATATATATATATATTTTGAAAAAAAATATATAAAATTCAAATTTTATTTTCTAATTTTATATATTTTTTTGAACTATATATATTTTATGGAATTTTATATATTTTTTTCAAATTTTATATACTTTTTCAAATTATATATATATATTTTTCGGAATTTTATATATATTTTCGAATTATATATATATATATATATATTTTATAATTTTATATACTTTTAGAATTATATATATATATTGGAATTATATATATATTTTTTGAATTGATATATTTTTTAAATTTTTAAATATTTTTTAAAATTTTAGGAGGTGAAACTGTAATTTACCCATTAGGGTGGGGTAATGTGAAAATTCAATAGTTTAGGAGGCTTTATTGAGGGTCATTTCCTAGTTTTACATGCTAGGATTCATTTAAGGGCGGTAACTGATATTTTGGAAATAATAAAAATACCGCGTGTAATATCATTAAATATTAGGGGAGGTATATGATATTTTCCCAAAAAAATGTACTAGTTCTGATGTTACTGTGTTTCTGACCAACCCTCTTTTACCCATCTCTCAACTTCTATTCACTTGGGGCTTGTGTTGCCAAATATAATCCTGTGATTGTGTGTGATGGTCACCTACTTTAGGTCCCATCAACGTATATTTTTTTTGGTTAAAAGAAACCAAATTCTACTGCTCCTAGAAAGATATAATTCAGATCGTGTGTGTATATATATATATATATATATATAATATATATATGGGTTAAGTTCATTAAACCCCCTTCTTTCTTCTCTCTCAACTAACTCCCTGAATTATGTTTTTGACTGTAAATCACCCAAACTATCATGATTTTTATAATTTACTTCCTCCCATTATAACACCGTTAGTTACAATTAGGGTAATTTGTACTTAGATCCCCTGATATTTTGATCAATTGCACTCGCACCTAAGATTTCATTTTTCTTGCAATGATACCCCTAAAGGGGAGAAATGACCGGAATGCCCTTGTGTTGTCTCCCTTATTTCATGAGCCAAATATTTAGGTGGTGAAATTACTTCCATGCCCCAAGATGAAAACCCTATAATGTATATATATCTGTAACAACTATTCTAAAATGTGAGGGGTTAAGAATATTTCTAAATATTTTCTTCAAAATAAAAATTAATGAATTAATATCTATTAGTTGAAGTGTAACTCTATGGAGTATTTCAAAACGATATAGAGTAAAAGAAAAAGGGTTGAAAATATTTCAATACTTTAAAAAAATAATAATAATTAATTAATATGCATTACTTGAAGTGTAACTCTAATGAATATTTTAAAAGATATAAGACAAGGGGTTATAAATATTTTCATATATTTTTAAAAAATATTATTTAATTAATATACATTAATTGAAATATAACTTTAATGAATATTTCATAAGATATAGAGTAAAAATATAAAACAAATATATTTCAGTAAGGAAAAATAATATAACTTAAAATACAAAATTCTGTATATATTTATCTATCTATCTATATACTACTAATAAAAATACAAGGACTGTCAAATATTTCAATTCATTATCACCTTTTATAATATAAAAAAAATATAATAAGTAAAATTTATCATTATTTGAAGTGTAAGGGCTTAAATTAACTTTACAAAAAAATTAATAAATTATAAACCATTTGTCATATTTTTATAAAAATATAAAAAAATACAATAAGTAAAGTTTGTTATTATTTTACAGTATAATGACTTAAATTAATTTTACACAAAGAATAATAAATTATAAACAAATAATAATAATAAATATTAAATTAATTTTATACATGTATCGCCTTCTAAAATACAAAAAAATATATATAATCATAAATAAAGAGTATTATTATTATTTAATGTAAAAGGTCACAGTATTAGTTTTAGGGGAAAATTTCAAAATGAAAACTTTTGGGGTCTATATTACAAAAATGACAATTTAAAAAAAAATTAAGAAATATTGTAATATTTCAAAAATAATTGTATCCAAAGTACTTGAAAAAATTTTCAAATTGATCTTAAGACACAAGGGTTGTTTGGTTCATTAATTTAGCCAACATATCTTTTACACTAAAGCAAGGGCACAAGAGTCATTTCATGGGGTCTTCACCCTTCAGGGGGTGTCATTGCAAGGAAAATGAAATCTCAGGGGGTGAGTGTAATTGACAAAAACCTCAGGGGATCTGAGTATAAATTATCCTAATCATAACTAACGGTGTTATGACGGGAGGGAGTTAAATGCAACACTTAAATAGTTTAGGGGAGCAGAGTGCTTAATTCAGGGGGCTTAGTTGAAAGAGAGAATAAAAAAGAGGGGCTTTAATGCACTTAACCCTATATATATAGATCATAGATGAGAGATGTCAAAATTCAATTCAATTGATGACAGCATTCTACATGCAAACAGAGTTGTTAAACCTCCACCTAGTTCTACGGTCCCCTTTTAATTTTGTTGTGATAGTGACTTTAGTAATTAGGAATAGGACAGCACAAGAAATAGGGTAAATAGCTTAAACCCCCTCTCAATTTTACTCTTTTTTTCTACTATATCCCCTCAACTATGAAATGAGCTTAAAATCCCCTAAAGTTTCATAAAATGTTGCACCATTGGCTTGCCTTCAATTTTTTTTACCCTTTTACCCTCCAAACTTTTTGTATTTCCACCTTACCTTTAATTCTATCCTTGCTATTACAAAAATATTATTTCTTTAAGTTAGAATATTAATTATGCCATTTACCTTTAATGTATTAGACTAAATATACTCTCAAATGTTAATTTTTTTTTTTTTTTGTAAGTTTTAATTATAAATTATTTGCAAAAGGAAATTATGTCCTTGAATATTAATCAAACGTTGTCAAATTACGACATACAAAATGGAATACAAACTATTCAGAATCAATTTCTTTCTGAAGTTTGTAGTGATATCCCTAATGCATTTTGGGATCGTCAGAAACATATTGTTTCTCTTCCTTATGAAGAAGTTGAAAGATCTTAAGTTGAATGTTTTATCTCAGAATGATTCTGAAATAGAAGATGCAAATTTAGATTTTTCTCTTAATCAAATAAATGATTTTGAACAATCTTTGATTTCTTCAAATAACATGAATTTGAATAAAGTCAACTTTTCTAAGAATAAGCATCAGAATGCTGATATTGGTGGTAGTCGTAACTACTATCAAAGACCTACTCCTCAAGATATTCTTTTTGAAGAAGCATATCTTTATGGGCAGGTTTCTTTCAATTCTAAGACTATCTATGAATGGAATATTGATGGCAAATCTGAATATTCTATTTATGAGATGGTACATCAAATGATGATGTACAGTACTGTCTGTAAAACTGCTGATAATACTGAACAACAAATCGTTGCTTTTATTACCTGTGGTTTTACTGGCATTTTGAAAGGCTGGTGGGATAATATCCTCTCTCAAAATCAGAAAAATGAGATTCAAAATGCTGTTAAGATTGTAAAGAATGAAGTTAATCAGGACATATTTATAACTGATGTTGTTTATACATTAGTATTAACTATCATTCATCATTTCATTGGTCGTGAGGGTATTAACCATGAACGTGGCCGTGAAATGTTACATAATCTTAAATGTCCTTCCCTTACCCATTTTAGATGGTATAAGGATGTCTTCTTAGCTAGAGTTACCCAACGAACTGATGCTAATAGTGAGCATTGGAAAGCTAAGTTCATTGATGGTCTTCCAACTTTCTTTGCTGAAAAGGTTAGGAAGAAATTAAAGGATAAACATAATGGAATGTCTATCCCTTACAATGATTACAATTATGGTGATTTAATTAGTATTGTTATACAAGAGGGTATCTCTTTGTGTAATGATCTTAAATTAAGACACCAATTGAAATCTCAACGTCTTTCAGGAAGAAAGGAGTTGGGAGACTTCTGTGACCAATTTGGTTACAATGTCCCACATGAGTATCCTAATAAAAGGAAAGATAAAGTTTCTAAAGATAGAAAACCTTATCGAAGAAAACGTTACAATAAAAGTAAACGTCATAGCAATAATAAGGAGTCTAAACCCAGAACAAGTTATAAAAACAAGGGTAAAAGTAACTCTAAAATTAATGCTAAATGTTATAAATGTGGAAGAATTGGCCATTATGCCAACAAATGTAAAACTAAGGCTAAATTGGATAGTCTGGAGATTGAACCTGGTCTTAAGCTTCAATTAAGTAAATTGTTTCTTAATTCCAGTGATTCTGATCAGAATTCTTCTGATTCTGATTCTGACAATGAAATTATGTTATTGTCAACCTCCACATCTTCATCTGAAGATGATCCTCTTTGTACTACTAGTTATTGTAACTGTGGTACTAATGAGGGCTCTTCCAACTATTGGAAGGCTATTGTTGAGATGAATGGTTTAAGTCTTAATGTCTTAACCAGTCAGCAACAATCCTTTGTTGATTTATTAGATCAAATTAATGATCCTCAAATCAAACTTAAAATGATTGAGTTTTGTTACCAAAATCAAATTAAGGATGATAAGGATACAATTAAGGTTCCTAATCAACCTTTCACCATGAAAGAAGTTTTCAATAGGTTAGAAGGATCAAATTCCCAAAGACCTGTTAATATTAATGACCTTCGTCAGGAAGTTAATGTTTTGAAAACTGAGGTTCAACAGTTGAAAGCTAATCATTCTAAGACTGAGTTAATTATAACCCAATTACAATTAGCTCAAGCCTCTCTTTGTTCTTCTTCTAGAATTGAGTATGAGGAGAATGTTTCACCTAATAATGAAAAGGAAACTGTTAAAGATGATTATTTGTGTCTTCTTGATCAGGTTAGTTTTCAAAAATGGTACATTAATGTTAAAATTGTTATTAATGAAGAGTATGTTTTACTTGAATTAATGGCTCTTGTTGACAGTGGTGCAGATTTGAATTGCATACAGGAAGGATTGATTCCTACACAATACTTTGAAAAAACTACCCAAGGTCTTTTAAGTGCTAATGGTAGTAAAATCCAAATCAATTATAAGCTTAATAAAGTTTATATTTGTAATGAAGGTTTTTGTTTACCAACTACTTTCTTGCTTATCAAAAATATGAGTTTACCAGTTATTCTGGGTACTCCATTTCTTACATCGTTAATGCCCATTGACAAAATTGATTCTACAGGTATTTTTACCACTTTGCAGGGGACTTCAATTGTGTTTAAATTCATAACACAACCCCTTAATAAGAATATTAACTCTCTCAGAGATAATATCTTTTTCAAAGAAAAGCAAATAAATTATTTGCAAAAGGAAATTATGTCCTTGAATATTAATCAAAGGTTGTCAAATTACGACATACAAAATGGAATACAAACTATTCAGAATCAATTTATTTCTGAAGTTTGTAGTGATATCCCTAATGCATTTTGGGATCGTCAGAAACATATTGTTTCTCTTCCTTATGAAGAAAGTTTTGATGAAAGATTTATTCCTACAAAAGCCCGTGCAGGTCAAATGAAAAAAGACTATATGGACTTATGTAAGAAAGAAATCCAAAACCTTCTTGATAAGAAGTTAATTGTTCCAAGTAATTCTCCTTGGAGTTGTACTGCGTTTTATGTTAATAAGCATTCTGAGAAGGAACGAGGTGTTCCCAGATTGGTTATTAATTATAAACCTTTAAATGATGTTTTAAAATGGATTCGTTATCTAATTCCAAATAAAAAGGATTTGTTGGATAGACTCAATACTGCTGTTTTATTTTCAAATTTTGATTTGAAATCTGGTTTTTGGCAAATTCAAGTTAACCCTAAAGACAGATATAAAACTGTTTTTGTTGTCCCTTTTGGTCATTATGAATGGAACGTTATGCCTTTTGGGTTAAAAAATGCTCCTTCTGAATTTCAACATGTCATATTCAATCCTTATTCAGATTTTGTGATTGTATATATTGATGATATTCTTGTCTTTTCTAAATCTATTGATCAACATTTCAAACATTTGAAAATTCTTAAAGATGTTTTGAAACGCAGTGGTTTAGTTATTTATGCTCCTAAAATGAAACTTTTTCAAGATAAAGTTCGATTTTTAGGTCATAATATTAATCAAGGCAAAATTATTCCTATTGATAGAAGTATTGAATTTGCTTCTAAATTTCCTGATGAAATCACAGATAAAACTCAACTCCAAAGATTTCTTGGCAGTTTGAATTATATCTCTGATTATTATCAGAATTTTGCTCAGGATAGTGCTATTTTGTACCAAAGATTAGGGAAAAATCCTCTTCCTTGGTCCAATTTGCATACTGAGGCTGTAAAGAAGATCAAGATAAAAGCTAAACAATTACCTTGTTTATCTTTAGCTAATCATTTATGGTCTAAAATTGTTGAAACTGATGCGTCCAATAAAGGATATGGGGGTATTTTAAAGCAATTAAATCCCTCCACAGGTAAGGAAGAGCTTGTCCGTTTTACTTCTGGTACTTGGAAGAATGCTCAACTCAATTATGCTACAATTAAACAAGAAGTTTTAGCCATAGTAAAATGTGTCTATAAATTTCATGATGATTTGCTTAACCAACATTTTTTGGTTAGAGTTGATTGCAGTGCAGCAAAACAAGTTTTGAAAAAAGATATTAAAAATCTTGCTTCTAAACAGATTTTTGCAGGATGGCAAGCAGATATTTCTGCATTTGATTTTGATATTGAATATATTAAGGGAGAGTCTAACTCTTTACCTGATTTCTTAACGCGTGAATTTTTGCAGGGTATTCAATGAGTGGTTCTTCTAAAGGAAACCCAGCCAATAAAGGCAAGGGTAAAAAGAAGAAGGATTCAAATAAAGTGAATCTTACCAATGAGGATATCTTCCCTCACCTTCAGACTCAAAAGGGAAATAAAGTCCCTACCTCTGCTAAGGAAGCTCTCCTAATGGAGCCTCTTCCTTTCATTCCTAATACAAGGATTACCCAATATGTTTTAACCTTGGAACCTCAGGATGTCCAATGGATGCCTGGTCCTAGAGAAATAAAACGTCGTTATCTTGGTGATGTGCAGAATTATGGTGCACCTCTCAATAAAGAGAGATATGTTTATGAAATGATTTTGCAGGAAACAAATTCTGTCATTATTACTCATACATATGAGAAATCTGATGACAAAGTCAAAAGCCCAATTTCATATTCTAAAGTTGTTATTAAAAGGGTAATGAAACCCACTGATTGGGGGCTTGACCCTGCAAGACCCAGAACCTTTTCTCGTTCTGGAAAAATATTTTCTTTTAATTACTGGGATTACAAAGAAGCATGGAAACATGCATTTTTATACCAGAATGTCAAATACAAGCATACTTGGTTTTTTAAATTCTGTCCTGAATCTTTAAAAACCTCCTATCCAAATTGGATTTTCTACTGGTGGCGTTTATATGGCTCTGATCTTGATATTTTGCCTAAGATCATTAGAGACCAATTTAGTTCTTGGACTGACCATCATCCTCAATTAAGAGGACAGGAAAATCTTCCTGAGGGTTTTTCAAAATTACTTTTCTTTGCTGAATTTGACATTCCTTGGATTTCAAAATGGGGATTACAATGTAATTTTGACCATTTAAAAGTTCCCACTCTTTATCGTGAGTTTTCTTATCGATGGTGGTCTTCAGTTTCTCTTGAGGAATTGGCTACCCAGATTATTGAGAAAACTGATGTCTATTTTGAGAATGTTAAGAAGTCTCAGCTGGTAATTAAACCAGTATCCAATCCATTTGGGAAATAGAAAAGACAAGAATATCATCAATATATACAATCACAAAATCTGAATAAGGATTGAATATGACATGTTGAAATTCAGAAGGAGCATTTTTTAACCCAAAAGGCATAACGTTCCATTCATAATGACCAAAAGGGACAACAAAAACAGTTTTATATCTGTCTTTAGGGTTAACTTGAATTTGCCAAAAACCAGATTTCAAATCAAAATTTGAAAATAAAACAGCAGTATTGAGTCTATCCAACAAATCCTTTTTATTTGGAATTAGATAACGAATCCATTTTAAAACATCATTTAAAGGTTTATAATTAATAACCAATCTGGGAACACCTCGTTCCTTCTCAGAATGCTTATTAACATAAAACGCAGTACAACTCCAAGGAGAATTACTTGGAACAATTAACTTCTTATCAAGAAGGTTTTGGATTTCTTTCTTACATAAGTCCATATAGTCTTTTTTCATTTGACCTGCACGGGCTTTTGTAGGAATAAATCTTTCATCAAAACTTTCTTCATAAGGAAGAGAAACAATATGTTTCTGACGATCCCAAAATGCATTAGGGATATCACTACAAACTTCAGAAATAAATTGATTCTGAATAGTTTGTATTCCATTTTGTATGTCGTAATTTGACAACCTTTGATTAATATTCAAGGACATAATTTCCTTTTGCAAATAATTTATTTGCTTTTCTTTGAAAAAGATATTATCTCTGAGAGAGTTAATATTCTTATTAAGGGGTTGTGTTATGAATTTAAACACAATTGAAGTCCCCTGCAAAGTGGTAAAAATACCTGTAGAATCAATTTTGTCAATGGGCATTAACGATGTAAGAAATGGAGTACCCAGAATAACTGGTAAACTCATATTTTTGATAAGCAAGAAAGTAGTTGGTAAACAAAAACCTTCATTACAAATATAAACTTTATTAAGCTTATAATTGATTTGGATTTTACTACCATTAGCACTTAAAAGACCTTGGGTAGTTTTTTCAAAGTATTGTGTAGGAATCAATCCTTCCTGTATGCAATTCAAATCTGCACCACTGTCAACAAGAGCCATTAATTCAAGTAAAACATACTCTTCATTAATAACAATTTTAACATTAATGTACCATTTTTGAAAACTAACCTGATCAAGAAGACACAAATAATCATCTTTAACAGTTTCCTTTTCATTATTAGGTGAAACATTCTCCTCATACTCAATTCTAGAAGAAGAACAAAGAGAGGCTTGAGCTAATTGTAATTGGGTTATAATTAACTCAGTCTTAGAATGATTAGCTTTCAACTGTTGAACCTCAGTTTTCAAAACATTAACTTCCTGACGAAGGTCATTAATATTAACAGGTCTTTGGGAATTTGATCCTTCTAACCTATTGAAAACTTCTTTCATGGTGAAAGGTTGATTAGGAACCTTAATTGTATCCTTATCATCCTTAATTTGATTTTGGTAACAAAACTCAATCATTTTAAGTTTGATTTGAGGATCATTAATTTGATCTAATAAATCAACAAAGGATTGTTGCTGACTGGTTAAGACATTAAGACTTAAACCATTCATCTCAACAATAGCCTTCCAATAGTTGGAAGAGCCCTCATTAGTACCACAGTTACAATAACTAGTAGTACAAAGAGGATCATCTTCAGATGAAGATGTGGAGGTTGACAATAACATAATTTCATTGTCAGAATCAGAATCAGAAGAATTCTGATCAGAATCACTGGAATTAAGAAACAATTTACTTAATTGAAGCTTAAGACCAGGTTCAATCTCCAGACTATCCAATTTAGCCTTAGTTTTACATTTGTTGGCATAATGGCCAATTCTTCCACATTTATAACATTTAGCATTAATTTTAGAGTTACTTTTACCCTTGTTTTTATAACTTGTTCTGGGTTTAGACTCCTTATTATTGCTATGACGTTTACTTTTATTGTAACGTTTTCTTCGATAAGGTTTTCTATCTTTAGAAACTTTATCTTTCCTTTTATTAGGATACTCATGTGGGACATTGTAACCAAATTGGTCACAGAAGTCTCCCAACTCCTTTCTTCCTGAAAGACGTTGAGATTTCAATTGGTGTCTTAATTTAAGATCATTACACAAAGAGATACCCTCTTGTATAACAATACTAATTAAATCACCATAATTGTAATCATTGTAAGGGATAGACATTCCATTATGTTTATCCTTTAATTTCTTCCTAACCTTTTCAGCAAAGAAAGTTGGAAGACCATCAATGAACTTAGCTTTCCAATGCTCACTATTAGCATCAGTTCGTTGGGTAACTCTAGCTAAGAAGACATCCTTATACCATCTAAAATGGGTAAGGGAAGGACATTTAAGATTATGTAACATTTCACGGCCACGTTCATGGTTAATACCCTCACGACCAATGAAATGATGAATGATAGTTAATACTAATGTATAAACAGCATCAGTTATAAATATGTCCTGATTAACTTCATTCTTTACAATCTTAACAGCATTTTGAATCTCATTTTTCTAATTTTGAGAGAGGATATTATCCCACCAGCCTTTCAAAATGCCAGTAAAACCACAGGTAATAAAAGCAACGATTTGTTGTTCAGTATTATCAGCAGTTTTACAGACAGTACTGTACATCATCATTTGATGTACCATATCATAAATAGAATATTCAGATTTGCCATCAATATTCCATTCATAAATAGTCTTAGAATTGAAAGAAACCTGCCCATAAAAATATGCTTCTTCAAAAAGAATATCTTGAGGAGTAGGTCTTTGATAGTAGTTACGACTACCACCAATATCAGCATTCTGATGCTTATTCTTAGAAAAGTTGACTTTATTCAAATTCATGTTATTTGAAGAAATCAAAGATTGTTCAAAATCATTTATTTGATTAAGAGAAAAATCTAGATTGTTCAAAATCATTTATTTGATTAAGAGAAAAATCTAAATTTGCATCTTCTATATCAGAATCATTCTGAGATAAAACATTCAACTTAAGATCTTTCAACTTTTCCATAAGGACAGAAACAAACTCTTCACTAATTGGAGGAGAAGAAACAAGAGCTTTTAGCTTAAAACCTTTAACTTTCATTGGAGGTTTAAAAGAAGGATTAGTTAAAACAACTTTTTCTTCCATTTTGGTTTTAGACAAAATCATGGAATCAAGATTTGATTCAATTCGAGACAATTGTTTTCCAAGAGTTTGAAAACACAAATTAGTGTAATTATTCTGCTTGAAAATATTATGAAAATCAGTTGTAACAGGATCCTTACTAGGATTATTACCAAGCCTTACATAAGCAGTAGCTTCAATAGGTTTGGGAACAATCGAATCAGGAGAAGATTTACTGGAAGCATTAGATTCAATTTTCAAAGACTCTGGAGGAGGATGAACAGAGAAAATAACTTTTCCATCAGAAGTAGTCCAAGTTTTAAGAAGTTTATCTAAAACAAGAACAGAGGGATTTTGTAAATCAATTAACTTGTTATTAAATTTTAGTTTGATTTAAATCATAAAACTTAATCCTAATTAATATATTCATAAATAAATAACAATTTATGAATATATTTGTATGAAAAGAAAGTTTTATTTGGGCAAAAAAAAATTTTAATTAGGATAATGAGTTTTATGATTTAAATAAAATTAAGTTTTATTGGAAAATGATATATATTTTGGAATATATATATATAATTCGTCAAAAATATATATTTTTCGAATTGTTTTAAAAAATTATGAATTTTTTCCAAAAAATAAAATTTTTGGGAAAAATATATATTATGTTCCAAAATATGATTTTTTCCGAAAAATATTTTTTTTGAGAAAAATATATATTATTTTCCAAAATATGATTTTTTTCCGAAATATATATTTTTTATATTTTAGAAAATAATGTATATTTTTCATAAAAAAATCATATTTTTTAAAACAATTTGAAAAATATATACTTTTGACGAATCATATATATATATATATATATATATATTCCGAAACATATATCATTTTCCAATATATATATTCCAAAATATACATATTTTTTCAAAAAATAATTTTTTTGAAGATTTGATTTCACTAAACCCTCTTATACTATTGATGATAGTTTAAGTATTATGACTCAAAATCATATTTTGGACCATAATATATATTTTCTCAAAAAAATTATTTTTCGGAAAAAATTCATATTTTTGAAAATAATATATATTTTTCTCAATAAAAATTATTTTTCAGAAAAAATCATATTTTGGAACATAATATATATTTTTCCCAAAAAAATTATTTTTCGGAAAAAATTCATATTTTTTAAAAGAATTCGAAAAAGATATATTTTTAACGAATTATATATATATTCCGAAATATATATCATTTTCCAATATATATATATATTCCGAAATATATATATTTTGTTCAAAATATATATATTGTTTTCATAAATTGGATTTATTTATGAATATATTAATTAGGATTGAGTTTTATGATTTAAATCAAACTAAAATTTAATACCAAGTTAATTGATTTACAAATAAAATAATTAGAACTTATTAAAAAAAAAATTACATTTGAGAGTATATTTAGTCTAATACATTAAAGGTAAATGACATAATTAATATTGTAACTGAAAGAAATAATATTTTTGTAATTTAAAGAATTAAGAAATATAATAGTAAGGATATGATTAAAGGTAAGGTGGAAATACAAAAAATTTGGAGGGTAAAATGGTAAAACAATTTGAGGGCAAACCCATGGTGCAAGAAAATGAAAGTTGAGGGGGGTATAATTAATTGAGGGGGTATAGTAGAGAAATAGAAGAAAGTTGAGGGGTATTTTTAGCTATTTACCCCAAGAAATAATAGTATACAATCCCAATAGTACTAGCCGCATTGTGGTTTAACTAATTGTTGTTTTAATACAAACAGAACCAAAAATGTCATATATATACAGAATATAAAATGCATTCATTATATTGAGAATGCAGCATAAACAGTACCCATCAAGATAACAATAAAATGCACTTTTTTTTTTTTTTTTTGAGAAGTGCCTAATTGGTCATTTGTCAAAGGAGCGGTATCAACAATTTTTATACTAAATAAATTATATATATAAAAAGAAAAAAGAAGAAGAAAAAAGAAAGATAGGAATAAAACCACTAGCAAATTCATTTTAAATAAAAATCAATAATTTCAATTCATGATATCTACCATTTCTCATAGAATTATGGCATCCTTTTCCTGAGAGCAAATTTTGAATTTGGTGTAAGACACATTGTAGTCTTGTAGATGTGTTTGTGTACTGTTATATATGGATTGTGTCCTCTACTCGTGATAGTCAACTAGATACGGTGGTCAACTAGTGTCTGAAAAATATCCACAAATATATATATATATATATATGGTTAATTTCAGTAAACCCCCTATACTATCCAGATTAATCAACTAACCCCTACTCTGTCCACTTTGCCCGCTATACTATCCAATTTCATCACTATGTCCCCTCAGCTCTCAAAATGCCTAAACTACCCTCAATAGTATAAGGGAGTTTACTGAAATAGATATATTTCTGAATTTATAATTTCCAGAATTTCCGAAAATTCTGAAAATATTAAAAATATATTATAATTTCCGAAAATATAATATATATTCAATTTTTTTTTTTGAAAATATGAATTATTTTTGAAAATAATTCATATTTTGATATATATGAATTTTCGGAAATTATAATATATTTTTCATATTTTCGGAAAATATGGAAATTATAATATGAAAATATTTTTCGAATATAATATAAATTCATAAACATATATATATATTTTTCCAAAAAAATATTTTTCGGAGGGAGCATATTATTTTCCAAAATATGAATTATTTCGGAAAAAATAATATATACTTTTTGCAAAAAAAATATTTTTCGGAAAAAGATCATATTTTGGAACATAGTATATATTTTTTGCAAAAAAAATATTTTTCGGAAAACAACATATTTTGAAACATAATAGTATATACTTTTTGCAAAAAAAAAATTTCGGAATAAAATTCATATTTTGGGACATAATATATACTTTTTACCAAAAAAATTATATATTACACAAAATATTTTTTTGTGAAAATGTATATATTATGTTCCAAAATATGAATTTTATCCGAAAAATAATTATTTTGCGAAAAATATATATTATGTTCCAAAATATGATTTTTTTTCGAAACATATATTTTATATTTCAAAATATGATTTTTTTACGAATTTTTTTTATAATATATACTTTTTGCAAAAAAATTATTTTTCGAAAAAAAAATCATATTTTGGAACATAATAGTATATATTTTTCGCAAAAAAAATTATTTTTCGGAAAAGATCATATTTTGGAACATAATAGTATATATTTTTCGCAAAAAAATTATTTTTCAAAAAAGATCATATTTTGGAACATATATATATTTTTCGCAAAAAAAATATTTTTCGGAAAATATTCATATTTTGGAACATAATATATACATTTTCGCAAAAAAAAAATATTTTGTGTAATATATAATTTTTTTTTGGTAAAAAGTATATATTATGTTCCAAAATATGAATTTTTTCTGAAAAAAATATATATTATGTTCTAAAATATGAATTTTATTCCGAAATTTTTTTTTTTGCAAAAAATATATGCTATTATGATTCAAAATATGTTGTTTTCCGAAAAATATTTTTTTTGCAAAAAATATATACTATTATGTTCCAAAAAATAATTTTTTTGCAAAAAATATATATTATTTTTTCCGAAATAATTCATATTTTGGAAAATAATATGCTCTTTCCGAAAAATATTTTTTTGGCAAAATATATATATATATTTATGAATTTATATTATATTCGAAAAATATTTTCATATTATAATTTCCAAATTTTCCGAAAATTACGAAAATATGAAAAATATATTATAATTTCCGAAAATTCATAAATATCAAAATATGAATTATTTTCAAAAATAATTCATATTTTCAAAAAAAAAAATTGAATATATATTATATTTTCGGAAATAATTCATATTTTGATATTTATGAATTTTCGAAAATTATAATATATTTTTAATATTTTCGGAATTTTTGGAAATTCTGGAAATTATAAATTCAGAAATATATCTCTTTCAGTAAACCCCCTTATACTATTGAGGGTAGTTTAGGCATTTTGAGAACTGATGGGGCATAGTGATGAAATTGGATAGTATAGGGGACAAAGTGAACAGAATAAGGGTTACTTGATTAATCTGAATAGTATAGGGGGATTTACAGAAATTAACCCATATATATATATATAATACGTACATGACTCTCTATCTCTAATTCAAAAGAATTGGTTCAAGTGCACAAGTTACTTGAATGCAAACAATTCCTTTTGGATTGGCATGTGAGTATTAAATAGCGAAAAATATATTTTCTCTCTCTATATATATATTAAATAAGGGGGAGAAAATGGTGTCAGTCACTTCACAAAAGTAATGCATACACGAATTTTCTACTACAGTACAAATCAAGTCCAGATGTTAATATTATTACTATTTTCATTTTATTTTATTCGGGTGAGATGTGAAATGAATAAATAAAAGTAAAGAAGACTCGAGACCAAAAACAAAACGAGTGACGGGCCCAGGCTTTTGAGCCCAATCTGGTGGCCCTTGGGGATCTCATAGACTCGTGTAATTATCACAGAAATAATAATAACAACTAAACAAAAACGACGTCGTCTTTATCATTAATTTGATCACGGTCCATCGTACTCCTATTTCTACACATTTGCGCACGTGTATGATGGGTAATATACATATATATTTATATATATATATAAATATATGTGGAGAGAGAGAGAAAAAGGTTCTCAAATTTTGACTAAGAAAAGGAAACTTGTCTTGAGTCTTGACTACCCTTTGTCTTGTTTATAAATTGTACTCTTCCAAAAAGGGATTAATGAATACTCATTCTGAATTTCCCAGGATGACATAGAAAAAATAAAATAAACAAACAAAAACTATCTCATATCTCTTTATCTCCGCTCTCTTACATTTGTTTTGTTCCTCTTTTTTTCTTTTTTGATTATGAACTTCCTCCAAGTTCTTTTACCACCTCTCCTTCTCTTATTTATCAAGGTTAAATTGAAACTAATATATAAATATCTCTCTCTATATATATAATAATAATAATTTAACTAAAAAACATATTTTGGATACTCCAAATTTCTGTCCTCCCCACCTTGCCTCTGATTTTTGACAGCAGGTGACTTTCACTTCATGCTTTTAGCATGAGACCTCTCTCTCTCCCTTTCAAAACCACACACCAAAACTCCCATTCCACCAAACTGTTTTGGACTTGGAGTGTGAAAGGGAACAAAAAATAAAAATTCACATTTCATGACTTCTTCTTGTTCTTGTCCACTTGAGGTTGCGATGATGATGATGACGGTATGTCTATTTTTCTCCTCTTAGTGTTTGGACTAGTGTGTGAAGAATTTGCACATGACCCAACTGTTATATCATCACTTTTATAGCTCAAGCATGCCACCTCCAACACCCCATTTGGGCTTTGGGGTACTCTTGTCATTGAACCACTATTCAATATCAAATCTTGTATCAGTTCAACACACTTTGCTACTCTCCCCTGCAATAATATCACAAACCAATACACTAGTTAAATAAATATACAAATAAATACACCCAAAAAACAATACAAACAAATCATGGTTACCATGTCGCGGTATCGAATTCGATCGCAGCCACAGTAAGAATGTAATGAACTCGGATAATTTCGGCCTTGAAAGTGAGAATCGAATGAGAATTAATATTGTGTAACGAAATCAGCAACTTTCAAAAATGTTTTTGTAACACTTTTCAAGTGAGAATCGAATGAGAATTAATAGTGTAACGAAATCAGCAACTTTCAAAAGTGTTTTTGTATCACTTTTGAAAAGTGTTGATATCGTTCACGGGCACCTATTACACTTTTAAGACCGAAATTGTCATGAGTGGCAACCCATGAATTAGAGATGTACACAATGAGAGACAAATTTGTCCCGTCTAGGGTTAATAATGTTATCAGTTGGTACCACTAAGTTTTACCTTTTCCAAATGGATGAAAGAAGACATAGCCTTGTCTATGTGTACAGCTTGTATTTCTCCTGAAATAGACAATGCCACTGCTGCAGCAATTTCACAAGGCCTGAACTCCAATAAGTCAATCCCTGCACTCAATTTCCCACCTAGAACTGTATCAAACACTTTATAACTTCTGACCAAAATATCAATACAGACATACATACAAAAGTGAAGATAAGAGACCTTTTAATGTGCTTAATATGAGTTGAATTGATCTACAAATCAATGATTCTGAAGGAGAGTCATCACCATTGATCTTTCTAAGAAAATAGTCTATGAAGGAACAAGGAGTACAAGCTTGCATTCTCCATTTCAATGTGCTCAACACCAAAAGCTCCATTCTTTGTATTGTTTTGCCTTCAAACACAAACTTGGGTTCTCCAACCTGTGCCCAAAATTGCAGATCAAACATCTAATGCACAAAAAAATAAAAAAAAAGGTTACTCCTTTTCTGCATATATAGATATATATTGTATTGATATTTTTTCACCTGTAGATCTACAAGAATGGGCACTTTGGGCTCCTCCATTTTGGTTGCTAGTGATAAACAGGCCACAGCTAACAATTGCACTGTCCAAGTTTTACCTCTCTACATATAATAAAAAAAAGTCAATACAAAACATATTACAGTGCATTAAAAATCAGCCTTAAATACAATATACCAAACCATAATAAAAGAAAGAAGAATACTTGGTTGGGTTTTGACTTACAGGCAGATCATAAACTGATAGGAATCGATCCAAGTAGTTCATTGATAGACACACACTCAATGATCCAAAGCTGTAATGAGCATGAGCCTGTTGAACACAAAACACAAACACCCATTACAAAAATCAAGATCAATTGAAAAATGAGAAAATCAAAGACCCCAAATCATCATTGAAAAAACAATGAACACAGCACAGCATCAGGCCCCAAATATGGTCTTTCCATAAGATTAAACTGAATACATACATATATGAATATATACATTATAAATTAGTAGCAAATGTTGAAAAATCAAACTTACCAACAGAGTGATGAGAACAAAAAAAATAAATTTTATTTCAAAATGAAACGGGGATAAAATTTAAGACCCATTCGCAGAAACCTAACCCAATGTCAGAAAATTTATGCAATAATCAATGTAAGCCAAGAAAAATTCACACCCAGTTCATTAAACAATAAAAAAATCAATAAACCCAAATTGAAAGAACTAATGAACCCACCTTCAAAATCCAATCAAAAGCCTCTCTTCTCACACCCAAATCCAAATCCCCATTTCTTAGTCTCCTGAGATAATCATCTCTAGGCAAATGCATTCTCTCTCTCTCAGCCATTAAATCGAAACTCTCATCACTCATCAATGGAAAACCAATCAATGGGTCTGATCTATCAATGCCACGGACCAAGGTTCGATCATCTATTTGATGGGTTTGGTCATCTGTGGTCACTGAATCAAGATCATCAAACCACGACTTGTTGGTTTCCGTACAGAGTAGGTCTGAGGCTCCACAGTCGAAACTGTGGTCACCCATCGACAAACCCATTATTAGATTTCTGTAAATCCTAGTGAAATTTCATCAAAATGGGATTGTTGAAACACGAGTTTTTATCGGTTTTTGATTGTGCAATGAACCAGAGTGTGAGTGTGAGTGTGGGTGTGGGTGGGTGTGGGTGTGGGTGTGGGTGTGGGTGTGGGTGGGTGTGGGTTTAGAGAGAGAAAATCTAGAGAGAGAGAGAGAGAGGTGTATGGAGACACTGTTGCAGAGAGATGACCTTTATGTAGGAAATGAACAATGGGTTCTAGGGCAAACGAGAGATTGTGGGAGAGAAGGCTTTCGATTCATAGAGATACAGGTGGACAAAACAAAAATAAATTAATAAAATTATATAAAATATCATAAAATCCGAATTGTACTAGATTACATTACACACATAAATAATAATATGAAGAATTAAACTAAAATAAAATCCTTATTGCAGTAGATTATAAAGGTGTGTGTATTATTGGGTAAATTGCAAAAGGGTCCTCTGAACTATCATTTTTCTGTAGAAGTCTATGAACTATTGAAGAAATGGCAACAACAGCCTAAATTTCAAAATTAGTTTCAAAAACAACACTCTCAATGTCAAAACCACATTTGTAAAATAGATTAATTTAGCTCGACAGACATGAGTTGTATGTCTGCTAATTCTGTAAAACCTAAGTTGTCGATTAGCGATTACCAACTAATAATCATGAATGTGGACCCGTCACAGCAAATGTTAGGTTGTACTTTTTGTCAATTATCGATCATTGCAGCATCATTCTAGCTATTATGACCGTTGTTAAAGATTAAAACATTAACAATTGAATTAAAATAAAGTTTCCGTTGTGATATACCACATGTATTTATTATTTATATATATATATATATATATATTGTGGTACCATTGGAAAATGATCCCCTCTTTTCTATATTTTTTGGTAAGAACCTTCGAATTATCGAAATAGCACTGAACTTTCGCCTTAGAATTGAAAAAATAAATAAGCAGACATTATCCTTTCAAATTAAAATAATGCAAGCATTTCGACGCACATGAATAATATGTTCGTTGGTACTAAGATTACAATATGTTTGTCAGGATTATGGATGTGGACCGTCACATCGATATGATATACAACTGTCATAACTCATAAAACTGTATTTTGATTCTTTGATACTATGACATGTTTATGAAGATAAAATATTTATGATAATGTTAACGTAACCTTTCAATTTTGAAGTTACAGTGAGAAAGGGATAAGTCTTTATTACCGACTTACTGTACATTGATACTAAGTATAACGTTTATTTCTTTATTTTAGTTCATCTTTCCTCCTTTCTTAATAAGCGTATATTCATATATTGGCATGATTCATTTAAGCTTATAGTTTATTATTGTAAAATTCATATCTATTTGTTTATTATCCCGCAATAAATATTAGTTTATCATTTAATTTAAGTGATTTTCTGCTTTATGTAATTAAACTCACAACGTCTAAATTTACCATTCATCCAGGAGAATCCTTACCAGTTTTAGCTTAATTTTAAACGAACGGTTGTCATTTTGTAACATGAAAATTATAATTCCAAGTCTCCACTTATGCCTAATTTACATAATATGTTTTTTTGTTGTTATTATTATTATTATTATAACTATGATGTTCGAGTCAGCTTACGCTCATCTTGACTAATTCACGTGACCCGTGCATGACGACCCCCCACATGAATCGGGTAAGGCCTGGACTATATCCGCGGTTGTGGCCCTAACAAATTATTTACACCTAGTACGAATCTAATATGAGACATCATGCTTCTTGAGGCACCATGTCCCAAGTCTTACATAATTGCTTGTTTGCTAACTTTTAAAGGTGTTTTTGGTGCTTTATGCTACAAGAGGGAGTATTTACAAAATAGTAATAGTTGAGAGGATTCTTTTGCAATTTATAATATCTATTTAAAAAATATATTCAAATTATATGTGAAATATCCAAATTTTTAGGCATGTGGGACACTCTTTGCGAGCGCTCCCACTTTTGATATTACGCACAATGTTGTAATGACAACTTTGCCCTTGCTTCGGTCTGTATGGCGGTCAAAGATTATGATTGACCATGGGGAAAGACACAGGATATTTTATTTTAGGGTAATTTGCATTCAGACCCCTGAGGTTTTGGTTAATTGCAATCAGTGGCTGATTAATGCAATTTCGGTCCCAAAACCTCCTGAGGTTTCAATTTCGTTGCAATGACACCCCTGGACTGGTGAAATGACTAGCATGCCCCTTTAATTGTCTCACTTATTACATTAGAATAATATATGAAGTGTAAAATTACCCGTATGCCCAAACACTTCACCCCTTTGAAATTACTAATTACACTTCCACCCCTTATTACAAAATATATATATATATATATTACGAAAATTACAATTTGATTTTTTTCTTTATAAAATTCTAAATAAACACATAAAATTCGAAACAAAAATATAAAATTCGAAAAAATATATATAATTTGCAAAAAATATAGATAAAATTTGAAAAAACATTTAAAATTCGAAAAATTATATAAAATTTGAAACAATATATAAAATTCGAAACAAATATATAAAATTCGTAAACAATATATAAAATTCGAAAAACATATAAAATTATAAATATATATATAAAATTCAAATATATATATATAAAAAGTGTGACTGAAGTTTAAGTCGACAAACCTCAGAGTCATTACTCAAGGTAACGGATCCTCTCTAGCTCTCTGCAGAGCTATTTCAATTGCCACAATGGTGACCAAAATCGGAATCGAACCGATACTTTATTAAAATATTTTAATCAAAATTAACGGTTCGGTTCCGGTTCTCATTTTTAAAGAACCGAAAATATCGGTTCGATTCCGGTTTCGGTCGGAATCGAAAGCGAACCGCACCATGAATATATTAGTATTTGAATCAAAATTAACAATTCGGTTCTGGTTCTCATTTTTAAGGAACCGAAAGTATATGTTTGATTCCGGTTTCGATCAGAATCGGAAGCGAACCGAATCATGTGCACCCCTAGATTTGGGTAACAAGGGACCCTTTAATCGGTATAGTTAATCAATTAATTTTTTTCTTTTGAATTTTATTTTATATAATTTTGATTAAAATATTAATATATTTACTTTCAATTTTTATTTTATATAACTATACCGATTAAAGGGTCCCTTGGTGCCCCAACTTCAGTCACACCTTTTATATATATATATATATATTTGAATTTTATATAGTTTTTAGAATTTTATATATTTTTTTCAAATTTTATATATTTTTTCGAATTTTATTTGTTTTTTCAAATTTTATATATTTTTTACAAATTATATGTATATTTTCAAATTTCATATGTTTGTTTCGAATTTTATGTGTTTATTTAGAATTTTATAAAGAAAAAAAAATCAAATTGTAATTTTCGTAATATATCTATATTTTGTAATGAGGGGTGGACGTGTAATTAATAATTTTAAAGGGGTGAAGTGTTTGGGTATATGGGTAGTTTTACACTTTATATATTATCCTAATGTAATAAGTGAGACAATTAAAGGGGCATGCTAGTCATTTTACCAGCTCAAGGGGTGTCATTGTAACGAAATTGAAACCTCAGAGGAGGGCTTTGGGACCGAAATTGCATTGACTAGTCATTGATTGCAATTGATCAAAATATCAGGGGGTCCGACTTCAAATTACCCTTTATTTTAATGGCTTTTGTAATGAAATTTTTTCCATGATGAGATGATGCAATTAATAATAATGTTTTGGCAAGTCTTGTAATGTAATAACGATTCAATTAATTGGAGACATTGCATATTTGACATTTAAATAAATCTAGAGATTTACCGTACCTAATTGTGATTTAGTGAATCCATGGGTCTTCACAATGCCTCTTTTGGTTACCCTAATTTTCTATAGGTAGCCCCTCTCAACTTAAATCAATAGAAAACAATATTATCACACAAATTGTTTTATGAAATTAACTTATGTTTGGAGATAAAATCATGAAAAACGTTGAGAAATCATAATATCACTGGTCGTATATGAAAATAGTCTTGGAGATGTTATTAGTGCAGTTCGAAAAATGTATTTACTCTATGATGTGCGTAGGTACACACTCGTTCATGTGTATTTGATCTTAACATGATAAAGATTTATAAAATTAATTAAAGGATCATTAACTAGTTTAGGAGTCACATAGTCACACTGATGTTAAATGTGTTTGCTAAAGTTTTGCAGAAGCTTTTGCTATTGCAAAATAATTGATAGGATATATATTCTATGTTTTAATTATGCGACACTGATTTCTTTTCATATTTGATGTATATGGTGAATTGAAATTATAATTTTTTGATAAAATAATGTGGTAGCTAATTTATTGGCCTTTGATTTACCAGCCATGTCTTTCTCCATTTTATTTTTCTCCTTGTTTCCCTGTAAAAAAATATTGATATTAGTTTTTTAATTTTCTAATCCCATCTTTCTCTATTTCACTTTTGTTTCTTAGAGACGGTTTGGTTGATCCTTTTGCTTTTACTTTGTTACTGTTCACCATTTTGAAAGCAAAATATTTTGGTGATGAATGTTTTATTTTCAATAGTGTCAAAGCATTGCTTTGAAAATGAACAAATTTGTAACTTTCATTTGTTTAGTTATTGTAATAATGGACAATGGGTTAATGAAAATAATATTTTGGGCCTAGACAAATTTAAATAAATAAATTTTTTTATATATATTAATAAGTTAATTAACTAAATAAATATATTTATAAATTAAATAGAAAATAAATGAATAAATAATAAATTAAATAAAATATATTTATGAAATAAAAAAGTTAATAAATAATAAATATACTAACTCATAATACACAAAATAAATTAAATAGTACATTAAAAATAATAATGAGTAAATAAAAAATTACAATAAATAATGAAAAAATAAAAGTAGTAAATAAATAATAAATACTACAAAAAATAAAAAAATAAATAAAATACTTTAATTTTTCTTACAACGAGTACCAAACATGCTTTCAATTCATACTCATATCACAACACAATAAAAGCATGCGCTTCAGCATTCTTTTTTTTTTCACAACACAAAAGCGACAACACCAACCAAACAACCCCTTATATTTCTCTATCAATACTTGCTTATTCGATCTAAAAGTTATTGAGAGAATTTATTTATTTATTTTTCTTGATAGATGCAATTGAATTACTACTATTAGGGGTTTGTCCTTTCATATCCGTTACTTGTTTAATTCGTAATGTTTTATTTTGAAAGTGGTGGATACCGTTATACAATATTGATATTTACTTTTAAAATAGATATTACCATAATCTGTTAATCATTATTACGACTGTAAACTGATACCACGATGACAAATAATTTTACTATAATATTCAAGATACTTTTCAAGAATTGAATTAATGAAGTGCGTCCAAATCCCGTTAATCATTATTTTTTTAGATTTTTGCTGACTCCATTGCTAGTAGATGTAAAGTAAAGCATGGAAATTGAAGCTTGATTCTGAAAAAAAGTGTACTACACCCCAAAACTATCATTAATTCGCCAAAATTAACTAACCATATAGATATAAACTTCAATGCAGCTTTATTGATTTTAGATATTGACTGAAGAAGACTGATCAATTAGACTTGTTTTTTTTCCCCGGTAATTCAATTAGACTTGTTATATTCCAATCTTATTTCATCAAATTTGTCAAACACATATCTCTAATATTATATTCTCCCCAAACACCGTGAAAGTAGAATACTCTCCTATGATTTTCTCTATCCATTTTTCTTCATAGATGAATTAATAGTTAAAAATAGACCACATATACAAACTTATAAAATTAAAGACAGTACACACTATACACACACATGACACACCACCATGGTTCGCCGTAACGGTCGTTACGTAACGAGTTTTTGTATGATCGATATCGTTACAACGGTGTTAACCGATCCGTGTAACGGCCATTACAGTAGTCGTAATCCTGATTCTCACCGGTTCAGAAAATATTGTAACAGTTAACACAATTAAATTTTTTAAAAAAATTGGGTTAAAAAGTTTTTTGTTATGTATATGATATGATAAATGTTATTCCATTATTGAATTATTAAAAAGTAAAGATTTTTTTTTTAATTTATGCTCAAGGTCAGAATCATCCTTATCGGTTACAAATAGAAGATAATCTACTAATGATGAATCAAATGTCCACTGAAGATACAACTCAAAATTAACAATCCTTTCATGAACCACAACCAGAGCAATAAGATCCACCACAAAATTCATTTTGGTGATGAACCATGTATATTTTTTTAAATTATTTTACATTGTTGGAAATAAATTATATCTTTTGTGATTTCAATTATTTATTTATTTAAATTTAAATTTAATTTAATAATATCATAACAAGTATATCATAAACATTAAAATAACGACGACACCATTAGATTTATTAATAACTCATTTTTTATATTAATTTTTTAAAAAAATTAAATAAAATTCAGTTAAATCTACCAAAAAAATATTTTTATTCATTCATGTTGCTAAAAGTATTCAATTAGAATATTTTGGGTAAAATGTGCAAGATTTTAAAAAATTCACGATTACGATAACCGAGTCCTTTTACATAATTTCGATACTGACCCGAATCCGTTACACCGATATCATTACCGTTACAGTGAACTTGACACCACACATCAGTGAATCCACCTTTGACTAGCTTATAGGATTTCTTTAATAAATAATGATAATTCCTGATAGTTATGGAAATGGAATTAATTTGGATTTAACTGCCAAATTGAATTAAAAAGTACAATTAATGAGGACCAGGCGTAAACATTATGGGCCTGTTTACTAACAGGAAATATTCCTTGTTTCCGTTTCCTAAAGAAGTAGAATTATATTTTTGATTCCTTAAGAAAAACAGAAAGTAAAATATTGTTTACTAAATTTTGATTTTTTTTCAGAAACAAAAATAAAAAACAGAAATTTTGTTTACTAAAATTTTTTTGTTCTTACTTTTTATTTATTTATTATATGTATTTCTTATTATTTTTTATTTATATTTATTATGTATCATAAGTTTTATTTATTTATTATTAATTTTGTATATTATTTAATTTATTATTTATTATTTAATTATTTTTATTTAATTTATAAATATATTTAATTTATTATTTAATTTATTATTAATTCATTATTTTTATTTAATTTATAAATATATTTTGTTTAATTTATTATTTATTATATTTTTATTTAATTTATAAAAATATTTAATTTATTTATTATTTGTATTTCTTATTATTTTTTATTTATATTTATTATTTATCATAAGTTTTATTTATTTATTATTAATTTTGTATATTATTTAATTTATTATTTATTATTTAATTATTAATTATTTAATTTATTATTATTTAATTTATTATTTTTATTATTATTAATTCATTATTTTATTTAATTTATAAATATATTTTGTTTAATTTATTATTTATTATATTTTTATTTAATTTAGAAAAATATTGAATTTATTTATTATTTGTATTTCTTATTATTTTTATTTTTTATTTATCATAATTATTATTTATTTATTATTAGTATTATGTATTATTTAATCTATTTTATTATTGTTTATTTTGTTTATTATTATTTATTCATTTACTTTTATTTTATTTATAAATATTTTTTAATTTATAAAAATATTTAATTTATTTATAATTATTTATTATTTATATATAATATTTAAATTTATTAGTGCAAAATACATGAAAGTCCCAATTTTACAATTTTAAAATTTGGTCATTTTGAAGGCGAGAGGAAACAAAAAGAGGAAGTACCATTTTTCTTGTTTCCTCTTTTCTTTACAATTAGAGGAAACGTTTCCTGAAGGGCAAAAGTAAAAATAAATTGGTAAACAAGATTTTAGTTTTACTTCTTTATTTCAGGAAGTAAAAACAGGAAACATGAAATATTTCATGTTAGTAAACACCACCTATATCTAATTGTTATTAGGGTAAATTGCTTAAAACTCCCCTAAAGTTTACTCTCTTTCTCATATATACCCCCTCAACTATGAAATGAGCTTAGAACCCCCTAAAGTTTCATAAAAGGTTGCACCATGAGCTTGCCCTCAAATATTTTTACCCTTTTACCCTCCAAACCTTTTGTATTTATACCTTACCTTTAATCATCTTATAGGGCAAAAAAAAATATATAAAAGACTATCATATCCTTACTATTATATTTCTTAATTCTTTAAATTACAAAAATATTATTTGTTTTTGTTAGAATATTAATTTTGACATTTACCTTTAATGTATTAGACTAAATATACTCTCAAATGTTAAATTTTGTTTTTTTGTAAGCTTGAATTATTTTATTTGTAAATCAATTAACTTGTTATTAAATTTTAGTTTGATTTAAATCATAAAACTCAATCCTAATTAATATATTCATAAATAAATCACAATTTATGAATATATTTTTATGAAAAGAAAGTTTCATTTGGCAAAAAAATAAATTTAATTAGGATAATGAGTTTTATGATTTAAATCAAATTAAAATTTAATAACAAGTTCACTGATTTACAAATAAAATAATTAGAACTCATTACAATAGTGTTCATCTTTATTTATTTATTATTATTATTTTTTGTAATTAAAACTTATTATATTTTATTTTTTTGATGATTATATATATTTGGTTATGTTGGTTGAACACTGTGTCAGATTTTGGCTAACTTGTTGAGTCTGAACATGTGTTTTTCATTTTCCTTGATTTTATTTTTTAGATATTGTTGGGAGGATTACATGTTTGATGATTTTTCATTTTATTTTATAGGTCTTAGTGATTTTTATTAAAGTTATGTTGTAGTTGGTGATTTTTTTTTCTTGGTTTCAATTTGTGATTAGTTGGTCTCGACACTATGTAGATATTTATAGATTTGGATTTTTAATTAATTGTATGTGTGCTGAAACAATATTTTAAATAACTAAAAATCAACCTCCATGATTTACATGAAACTGAATTGTTAAAAAAAAATCCAGAAATTACTATTATTTTATTACTTTTTTATTTGATAATTGAACTAGTATGAACAAATCCTTATATTCAACTATTTAACCAATCGCATCTCATTGTATTTTATGATATTTCAAAATCGTAATTGAAAAATTAATTATTGTCTATTATGAAAGAATGATAAATGTTAATAAAGAACTTGCTCATACATAATTCTACTTCCTTCTTTGTACATTAATTGTCCAATTTTTTTAACTATACTTGGTTTCAGATAATTTTATATTTTTTAAAATTGTCCTTTTTCATTAGTTTCAAAAATAATAAAAAATAAAAAATAATAATAAATATTGAAAAGAAAGTGCTAAAAATAACTATTTATTGTTACATTAATCAACGTAGACCCCTTGAAGAAATTCTAGAATATTCGATAAAACCCTTTAAAGCCATTATCCTCTATTCCTAAAATCTTGATATCCTCTTCCAGCTCTTGTAAGTTACTTCTTTGATTCCTGAAACTCATTATCCTAGTTAATATATTCATAAATAAATCACAATTTATTATTAAGTGTTTTGTGATATATTTTTATGAAAAGATTGTTTCATCTGACATGAAAAAGTTAATTAGGATAATGAGTTTTATGATTTAAATCAAACTAAAATTTAATACCAAGTTAATTGATTTACAAATAAAATAATTAGAACTTATAAAAAAAAATTAATATTTGAGAGTATATTTAGTTTAATACATTAAATATAAATGACATAATTAATATTCTAACTAAAAGAAATAATATTTTTGTAATTTAAAGAATTAAGAAATATAATAGTAAGGGTAAAATAGTCTTTTATATATTTTTTTGTCTTATAAGAGGATTAAAGGTAAGGTGGAAATATAAAAAAATTGGGGGTAAAAGAGTAAAATCCCATGGTGCAAGAAAATAAAAGTTCAGGGGGTATAATTAGTTGAGTGGGTATCCGTGAAAAAAAGAGTAAACTTCATAGGGGTTTTAAGCAATTTACCCTTTTTATTACCAAACGAGATGTCATTTATTATCATATTTTGTCAAAGTTTTGTTTCTAAATAAATCGATACTAATTTAGACGGTAGCCTTACAAAATTTCCCCAATGCATTCCTCAATCTTAAAAATCTGAAAGCATATCATAACTCCCAAAAGTTAACATAATTTTTTTTTCTAATTCGTAAGGACGATTTCCCTATTACTTAAATCCTTTCTAAATAATATTGTATAATCTGTATGAATTACTATTTCCTTTAAAAGAAAAAAAACAAAACAAGCATATTAAAGCATGGCATTGTAGATAAACAATTTATTGTACTTATGAAATAGGCTAACAACAAAAAGTTCAGCACATATATATGCATGTAATTAAAAACAACACTAAAGAAATTATTTTAAAAAACTTAAATGTTTGGTAGTTAACTATTGAATAATTCTTCTGATAAATTATGTTTATCTCTTGTGATCTCCAACGTGGATATACCATTCCTTACTTCTAATAAAAATACAAAAAAATTATTTAATGACGTGAATGATTTCATTCAACTCCACATTTCATACCCACGCACACACTATCGCATGTATTTATTCCAACCTCTTCATTCATGCAATATAAATTATACAATATACAAGACTAAAAGTTTGAAGAATCAATACATATATAATTAAGAATATAAGAGGATAAATTGAGATCTGAACTCTAAAGATGACACATGCATGCTCATTCCTTTATTAGACTTTAGCATCAAAAATATTTCCAACCACTTTCTTTCTCTTCTAGATAGATATTCTCTCTTTACCTAGAAGATAAATAAATAAACAGAGATTCCCTTTTTTTATATATTATATCTATATAAATGAATATAGAGCTATGCACGAAATTAACCAGCTTTACATCAACTTCTTTATACGGGGTTAGGTCCCAAAAAATTCTGGTTAGACCAACCTGATGTAGAATACTTTACAAGCATCTAATATCACGTGTATTTGCCAAGTACTTGTTCAACAACAGAGCTCTTTTTGGAGCTGCATGCATGGTTCGACAAGTGTGTGGTCCAAACGTATATATATATGGTCTCCCTTTATATATATGTTATATATATATACGTATATACTACTTGAATTAAAGCTCTTGAAGAGCTAACACCCCGTTTTAATTTCTGTATACAGTAGCATCAAAAGCATCTATGCATATATAGGGTTGTAAATGAACCGAGCCGTTCGTGAACAGACTCGGGTTCGGCTCGTTAAGAGCCCGGCTCGTGCTCGTTCGTTTAGTAAACGAGCCGAGCTTGAACATTACTAAGCTCGGCTTGCCAAGCTCGTGAACATGCTCGTCTAAGTTAAATACTAAAATTATATCATATTTGACAAAAGAAAGTGTTCAAATTGAACAAATTATGAAAATTATTATGAAAAGATTATAGAAATTAGGCGGTCATAACATAAAATTCATTCATAAAAAATTATACTAGTGAAAATATATTAAAACAGACATGCAATAACTCAATCCAGACAACTATTAGGAAGATTAATACATGTTGCACTGAAACGAGTTGTTCGTGAACAAGTTCGGGCTCGGCTCGTTAAATCTGGTGTTCTGCTCGGGCTCGTTCGTTAAGCAAATGAGCCGAGTTTGAATACATTTTCTAGGCTCGTTTAGTAAATGAACCCAACTTGAACATTCCAAAACTCGGCTCGGCTCGATTCGTTTGCAGCCATACTCGCAGATAAATTCCCACATATCCACAATCGGCGCTGATGTCTTACATATATGTATATATAGAGATATATGTATGTAGCAAAATTAAATCTCTCTTCCGGATCTACTCAGCCTAAATTTGTCTCCCTCCTAGCACCCACTTGCTAATTGTAAATGCACTATAAGTTCATTTGTATTATACATGTTATCAATTTGACTTATAACCAAAATGGAATAGTTTCTTGTCACATACACACACCCCAAGCGTTTAAGAGTATATATATTATAGATACATATATTTGGAAAGGTAAGGTAACTAAGAATTGTATTAAAGTATTAATAATGTAGAGTGGGGAGAAAAAAAAAACTTAGGCCATGGTAGATGGTCTGGTCTGGTCTTGCGTTTTATGAGACTAGATCGTGTTTAGTAGCATTGGTCCCAAATTTTTGGTTAGACCAATTAAGACCAAATCAGACCAAAATAATCTCATTTCAGACAAAAAAAAAGATGGTTCCTGGTGGTCCGGTCTGGTCTTATTAATAAAATATATTTATAAATAATAAAAAATTAATAATAATAATAATAAATCAAATAAAACATATTTTAAAAATAAAATATAAATAATAAATAATAAACAAAATGAAATAAATAATACCTAATAATAATAATAAATGAATATAATAATAATAAATGAATGAATAAATAATTAAATATATTTATAAATAATTAAAAATGAATAATTAATAATATAAATAATAAATTAAATAAAACATAATAATAATAATAAAAAATGAATACAATAATGATAAATAAATATAATAATAATAAAAAATGGACTAAATAATAAATAATAAAAATAAATTAATAAAATAAATAATAAATTACATAAAACATATTTAAAAATATAATAAAAATAATAAATAGATATAATAATAAATAAATATAATAATAAATCATAAGTAAATATAATAATGAATAATTACTTCATAATAATAATAAAAAATAATATTAAATTAATAAAATATATTTTTAAATAATTAAAATGAATAAATAATTTATAAATAAAATGAATTAAATAATGAAATAATAATAAATAAATAGAATATATTTATAAATTAATATATAAATTAATAAATAATAATTTAATAATATAAATAATAAAATAATAAAATATATTATAAAGTGAAGAAATAATAAATAAAGAAATAAATAATACATAAATAAATATTATAATAAATAATAAATAAATAGTAAGACCAGACCGCTTAGGGCCTGTTTGGTAGCAGTATTTTTGTGTCTGTTTATGTGTTTTGTGTTTATAAACTTGTCTGGTTAATGTTTTTGGGATATGTGTGTTAAAAAACACTTTTTCCACTTTAGGCAAATTTTAAGCATATTCCAATAAACATGAATTTGATGTTTATTGAGGCATTTCTCACTTACACTTTCTTTACTTTATAATATATTTTATTATTTTATTATTTATATTATTAATTTATAAATATATTCTATTAATTTATTTATTATTATTTCATTATTTAATTCATTTAATTTATAAATTATTTATTCATTTTTAATTATTTAAAAATATATTTTATTAATTTAATATTAATTTATTATTATTATACTCATTTATTATTATTATTATGAAGTATTTATTTGTTATTATAATTACTTATTATTTATTATTATTTTTATTTTTATTTGTTATTATATTTACTTATTTGTTTATTATTTTTTATTTTTATTATATGTTTAAATATGTTTTCTGTAATTTATTATTTATTTTAATAATTTATTATTATTATTTATTATTTATATTATTAATTTATTATTTATTAATTTATAAATATATTATATTTATTAATTTATTATTATTTCATTATTTAATTCATTTTATTTATAAATTATTTATTCATTTTTAATTATTTAAAAATATATTTTATTAATTTAATATTAATTTATTATTATTATACTCATTTTTTATTATTATTATGAAGTATTTATTTGTTATTATATTTACTTATTATTTATTATTATATTTAATTTTTATTATTTATTATTTATTATTTCATTTTCTTTATTATTTATTATTTTTATTATATTTTTAAATATGTTTTATGTAATTTATTATTTATTTTATTAATTTAATATTATTTATTATTTAGTCCATTTTTATTATTATATTTATTTATTATTATTGTATTCATTTATTATTATTATTATATTATATTTTATTTATTATTTATATTATTGATTTTTAATTTTTTAATTTCAACCCAAAAAACATTCCTACCAAACATATTTATGTTTTTGGATGAATAAACAAAAAAACAAAAAACATATTTTTTGTTTATTTCAACACAAACACAAACACAACTCTACCAAACATGCCCTTACCAAACAAACTTTTTCAGATCAGATTAGACCAGACCAGACCGGACCGAACCGAACCAAAGCAGACCAGAAAGACCGCCTACCAAACATGGCCTTACCCCCCAAGCAGCACAAATGACAAAACCCAGTCAGGACTAAATGACAATTGCGAGTGTAGGTGAATCTTGTGATTCTTACCTAAAAAAAATAATGGGTTATTCCCACAAGCACCCCCTGAGGTTTGCTATAATCCTACTCACACCTCTCAAAGTTAAATATTCTAACTTTCATCCGATTGAATTTGAATTTTGTCCCAATTAAACCCCCTCACCCTAATTATCACTATGTAAAATGTCTAATTTACCCTCACAAAATGAGTTTTTTTTTATATAAATATATATATATATATATATATTTCAAGGGCAATGAGGTAATTTCACTAACCCAAAGGGGGTAAAAGTTAGAATATTCAATTTCGAAGGGGTGTGAGTGAAATTTGGGAAAACATCAGAAAGTGTTTGTGGGAATATATGTAAGAGAGAAAAAAACAACTACTGCTTAGTCTCACCGATTCAGCCATTATATATCTTACGAGTTATCATAAAACAAAAATTAAGGCAGCTAAAAAAACGTATAGGATAGAAACACCGGCAAGGAATTTCTAGAAATTTTTGTTTTTGTCATCCCATAGTTAGGGATTATCGAGTATGACCAGAACTCCCTATATAAGTGAAGTCAAGTGACATGATTCAATGAATCTAATATGAACCATGCATACGAATATCTTAGAGTGATCATTGGACTTCTCGAATTATTTGATAAGAGTCAAGTGACACGACATATTAAAGACTTAAAGCCTCTAGACAATTATAGTGACACGACAAATTGAGTATTTTTGGAATATATTGGGTTTCCCTATCAGTTTAGTTTTTTTTTTATTTTAAGAGACATAATTATATATAAATATATATATTTTTGGAGGTCACTTGAGAAATTTTTTAAAAATGTAGAAGGGTACATTTGTAATTTTTTATGGGATTATTCATAAATATATAAATTTTGGAGTACTAATAAAAATTTTGGAAAAAATTGAGAGGGGCCCCACTAGACACTACATAGCTCCGCCCCTGGTGTAGGATCATCATGCAACCAACTTACAAAGAATTATTCTTCAAAAGATAATATTTTTTTCTTCGCATCTAGCATATCCTCAGCATGCAGATGTGGGAGAGGCTTGAGCCAGCTGGGAGCATATCAAAATTAGGGCAATAATAATACAAATAGCGTGTCAGGGTTAGATGAGGGGGACATTGGCACTAGTGAGGTGCCCTTCCATGGTTCCCTCCTTAGTCTATGGCTTATACTGTTGTTGGACTCTTTGCTCCTTGCTATTTTTCTCTTTATGATTTGATACTCTAATGGTTCGGCCACTGTGTGTATATGTTGGTTCCTCTTTTGCCTATGTGCTTTTGTGGTGTTCGGGTATTGATACCCCACATATTCCGGATTCAAACGGATTGGACCACTGCACTGTATCGCGAAGTCTTGTCACATCGACTAAATCAACTCAGATAGAGAAAATTGAATATTCATCATTCAATATTAGGTTAATTATATAGTTTACCTGCAATTTAAGTTAAACATCATCGATAAAACATCCAGACTTAAATCGTTCATCATTTAAGATTCACGCAATAAAAAATAATTGTATGTATCCCACTTAATGAAACCCAAATCGCTATATAAGTTTATAAGAGATTAAATTATAATATTCTTAGTCTTATGCACACACAATTAAGAGCAATCTATGGTCACTCGTGAATTGTTGTAGAAGAAAGGAATTAAATAAAATTGAAAAATGAGAGGAAGAGAGAAATAATGTAATCATGTTTGAGAACTTCATGACTTGGTGAAAAATCACGAGTTCATTGACCTCTCATGATCAAAAGCATATGATTATGTTCCAACATTTACATGAGTATACACTGGACCAGAGAAGGAATTAAATGGTTGCATTAATGGGCCAATCTAGAGCCTTTTAATTTGGGCCGATTAGATTGTGCTGGGCCTTCTTACTCCTTACCCTTTTTCCTTACCCATATGAAATGATTGATAATAAATAAATAAAGTAATAAATAAAAAATAACATAAAATAAAATAAAATAAATAAATAATTAACAACAATTAAATAAAAAATAGTAATAAATAGTTAAAAAATATAAAATATAAAACAAAATAAATAATGAACAAAAATAAAATGAATAAATAATTTATAAATATTAAATAAATTGAATAATTGAATATTTAAATTAGTTTAAATTTTATTTATTATTTAAAAATATTAAATACATTTGAATAAAAATAATTAAATAAATATTTAAATATTAAATAAATTTTATTTTGATTCAATATTCATGAAATCACCAATTTCACCAAACATGCTTTGCTTGCTTCAACTTTTTTTTTCTCAATCCAGAATCATCAGCACCAAACATGATTCCACTTCAGAAAAAAAACTACATCACATGATTTGCTACAATGTGGTTTCCTTTTGATTCGAATCACGAATCACCTCCCAAACGGGCCCTTATCGTTTTAAATGATAATTTTTTTATTTATGTCAATCACATCCAATGATCGGTGAGAATAAAATCTTGCTCACTGGAAGCAAGAGATCATTTTTGATATAATATATATGCTTACATTCTAAAAATAAATAAATTATATTTTATATATTTAAAATGGAATTTATAACAAAAAATTATACTCACTCACTTGTTCAACTCAATTAAAAAATAACAAAGATCTTCTTCAGCCATATCTCTCCGCATATCTGTGAAACTTAATCTAATTCTTGAAAAATACATCAAATTTTGTTCATTATAAATGTCACTGCCAAAGAAGCAAAATTTTATTTCAGAAAATAAAATTTTCATTCCAAACTCTCTTGGCATTTTTTTCTTTTCCGTCCAAGACCATTTCTTTATTGAAGTAACGTCGTTAGGTCTGTTACAATAAAACCGTTAGTTCTAATCGAAGAAAACCCTAGCACGGAACTTTGCGAGTCTATAAATAGTCGTAAACAAGCCCTTCCTTTCAGTAGCCGACACTAGTTGGCAGTGTCTCCTCTCCCCCTCCCCATGTCTTTCTCAAACCCTAACCCTAATTCATGTATATCTCTTGCGTTCTCTTTTTATTTACGCCCTATAGAGGTTCAAATTGTGAGGTATTGAGTCTCTGCTAAAGTTCTACGCCTTTATGCATTATTAATTCAGAAGCATTTTACACACACATGCACACATAGACACATCTTTATATATATATATCTATATATATGTTTCCATATATCACTTCTCTTGGATTATATTGGCAA
Organism: Cornus suecica; assembly: GCA_963922005.1. Classification (NCBI taxonomy): domain Eukaryota; kingdom Viridiplantae; phylum Streptophyta; class Magnoliopsida; order Cornales; family Cornaceae; genus Cornus; species Cornus suecica. The sequence continues at coordinate 14,621,290 of OY998238.1, read as the reverse complement.
AAGTCTTCACCTTTTTACTGTCACTCGAATTCTCTTTTTATTTTCCTTATTTTGTTGTATTTTTCTTGATCTATTAACTTTTCTCAGTTGTTTTTCTCATCTGTGCATTTTCTAGGTGAAGGGACTCATAGCATGATTAATTATTTGTTCGAAATTTTCATTTTTTTTGTGCAGATCTCTTAATTTCTTCTTTATATAGAGATTTAGTTCAAACATTAAACTTTAGATCATTGGACCTGAGGGGTGAGGTGTAACATGCTTAATCTTGTTAGGACGTTTCCCTTTCAAATGGGTGTCTATTATATTATTTAATTTTATTGCTTTTTACTTGAAACACATCAATGACACACCTAAATGATATATGTGGTTGGAACTGAATAATTTCTTCATGAAATATGTGTAATGTTGATCTTGAAACAATTGCAAAATGGTTGCCATGATGAGTTAACAGAACTTCTTGAAAGTTTGCTTGATGAAGTTATCGACAATTGCGTCGATCCTGAGCGGTTAACTGAGCACCTAAATGTCACTCATTATTGTAGTTTAGTCCCCTGTCAGTGTAATGTAACTTTTTTATATTATGTCACTGTTTGTTCTTCATATGGAAGTTTGGTTTTTCCCAAATCTCGTTTAATTTTGTGCATCCTTTGTTCCTTTTGAACTCCTAGAGTTGAGTATTCGGGTTGATTAATATATAGTTCATGCGCACTAGGCATGATATTAGGTAAGTTTGTATAGTTATTTTGAAAGTTCCTGGGGATATAGATTGATAGTTGTTGGTTTTAGAAGATTATGTATTAATTTATTGGAACTAGAGTTATATTTGTCATTTGGGTGCCAATGATGGGTTTAAATATACTAAGAATATTCATAATGAAAACAACTTGCTCTGAGGTACCCCTTTATGGATCATGTTTTTTTATTTATTTATATTTAAGCTTAATTACGAAGATGAATTGCATGATATTTAATTTTTTTATTCAATTAGTTTTACCCATTTTTTTTTTCAGTTTTTAGAATTAGCTTGTGCAGGTGATGATAAGATAGACAGGGACATCAGCACTCCCCTTGGAGTATGATGATTTGTCATTGGGAATCTCTCTGATGCACAAGCATTATCGCACTGCTAGAATTATTTTATGCAATGTTTTTTCGTCTTTAATATTATTTGTTAGAATGAGTTCGGGTGAATCCTTGGTGTAGGAAGATGGTTAGAATGAAATTGTAATCAAATACAATTTCTGTAACATTAACTCGTTTTTTAATCCATTTTTCATATTCTGATTTATTTTGCTAGATTTGATATCAACGTTCTCTATTCTCATCTTGGACATCACAATCTGTTAATGCTAAATGAATTCTGTTGCATCTGTTTATCTCTTCACTTCTTCTTTACATGGACGCAATCTCAAGTATATATTTGTTATTGCTCATGGCTAAGCTAGTCTCTCTTGATGCACTATATAATGCTTTCAATCCATGGTTTATTAACAATGTATTTGCCTTCACTTATTATTGGGCATGCTAATTAAGATATGTGACAGTGATTCATCACAGTCTGAGGCAGAAACTTCAGTATCTATGAGATCTGAACTATAGTTTGTATTTTGTTTGTCAGTTGGTGTTACAGTTATTAGATTTATGATGTTGTCAAAAACTTACTGAATTGTTTGTGGATGTGAATAAGTTATATTTGTGTTGGAGTTAGAATATTTCTATATTCGTATTCCAACGGTTGTAAATAGTTCAATCAGATCCCCTTTATTTGCCTATGATGTTTAAATGCACGTATTATCAGATATAGAGATGATGTTATGTGATTGTCACTACCTCTGAGGCAAAACCTTCTAGATTGTCACTCTCTGGGTACTAGTGCCCCTATGCCCATTCAATCACAACCTGCCCTTCGGCAACCAACATGAATTGTGAATTTTGATCTGATGGGCACCAGAGATCTACTTTGGCCTATGCTTTCTTATTTAATATATCTGCTTATCCTTAAGCTGGGGTTCCTGTGTTATTTCTCCTGCATGCAGTGTAATTCATGAACGGGTGTAGTTGATGATAAATTTTTTACTCTCAGTGCCTATTATAAATTACATGGTTGTTTCTTGATAAGCCTAATGATTGATGCACAAGAACGGAGATTTGAATGATGCTCTTTGTAGTAGCCTGATAAAAAGTTTGGGCTCCAATAGTGTCTCATGTAAATAGACAACTACTAGATGGCTATGAAGGCTTACGATTCAATTTGATACTAATTTCTGCATTTCTTGCTGAATGTTTTTCAGTTTTTTATCTACTAGTCTCTTAGCATCTCTTAGCATGCCTGCATTAAGCATGTGGTGACAGCCAAGTTTCCTTCTTATGTTTCCGGTTTTTGTCTAAAAATCTTGTTGATCTTGAAACCTCACCGTTGATGGTGCCAGCCAAGTTTCCTTCTTGGTCTATGCTGAGATATACCAGACTAGTTTGTGTGAAAAAGGCTAATGGTTTGCGTTCTACCCCGAGTTGAGGCTTGGTTGTTTTCATAATGGTAGAGGTTTAAGCACCATCAGTAAGGATCACAGTACTTTATGATCATAGATAGCTCCACCGATGGATGATAGGCGTGATGAGTAAAGATATTCTGCCACGTGTGCTTGTGCTTGTGCTTGGAAAAGGGACGGTTGCTACCGGTGCTAAAAATGATCCCTAATCCATTTTCAGCACAGGGACGATTGCTACCGGTGCTGAAAATGATCGCCCCTATTGAATCAAAGATGGATTAGGGACGATCACTGACGATGTTCTGCTACGTTTTGGTGTGTGCTTGAAAACATTCGTGCTTTTATTTTTATTTCAAGCAGAGCTTGTTCGGTAAGAGTGTTTTGTTTTGAATAGTGCTAGCAAATTTGGGCAAAATAGGAAATAGAAAGAACATTGCTTTTTTTTTGTTTTTTTTGTTTTGTGCTTTTGCTTTCTATTCTTTTGTTCTTGATCATTCAACTTTAATAATCAATAATAAATAAATAAATTATAATATATTTACAAACTAATTAAAAATGTAAATAAATAAATAATAATATAAATAAAATAAGATGAATATTTAAATAATGAATAAAAGGGCATAAATAATAAATAGTAGGGAACAAATAATAAATAGTTCAAAAATATTATAATAAATAAACAATAATGAATATTTATAAATAAATATATAATAATAATAATTAATAAGTAATAAATAAAATTAATAAAATAATAAATATAAATATAGGAAATAGTATTTTTCTTTATTGAATTCAAACTTCAAATCTAGTAAAACAAATTAATTTGTTAACCAATTTTATCCATTTGCATATCTGGCGCCAATTAGTCATGTCTCCAGTAGAGACTTGAGACTTCTCTGCTTTAAGAAATGTATAATATTTGGCTAAAATCTTTTTTAAAGGAGATATTATCAACAATCCCATGTGAGCATTAAACTTTGATTTAATAATCAGATTGCCTTTGGAGGGGTTAATTGATTTATTTTGAAAACACATGGAGTTTCTTGATAATATCTCTTTTTTTGTCAAATTCAAAACTAATTATATCAAAATTACTTATTTTGTAACTAATTAATGGATTATTCATATAAAAAGTGAAGCTTTTTTTATTTTTATAAATTTTCTATTTTATTAATAAACTAATATTACTCAACATTCAAAAATATAAAATTTCTAAGCTAAAAGTAATATATATTCAATACATGATATATTCATGTACAATTATGAATATTAATAAATTATTATATTATTATTACACAAAAAGACACAAACTTTTAACAACCCTCTTTTATTTTTATATATTTTTTAATTTTTAAATAAGGTGGTATTAAATACGCATTACTATGAATATATAACACATTGAATATACATACATATATATAATTAGTTTTAGGTTATAATTATTATATTTTAAATGTTAAATAATATTTAATTTATAAAAAAAAATATACAAATAAAAAGGGTCTTCACACTTTGTTTTAATAAATTAAATATTACTTAAAATTAAAATATAAAAGTAATTATAATATTCAATGTACAAGATATTCGTAGTACTATTATGAATATTAATGGATTATTCATATGAAAAGTGGGCCTTTTTTATTTCTATCATTTTTTTATTTTTTTAATAAACTAATATTACTCAACATTTAGAATATAAAAATTGTAAGCTAAAAGTAATTATATATTAAATATGTAATATATTAATGTACAATTATTAATATTAATGGTTATTATACGATGGTTACACCAAAAGACACAAACTTTTAATTATTTTTTTTTATTCTTTCTGAAGAACCTCTTTTGTTATTATACATTTTTAATTTTATATTAAAATGATATTATTCTAAATTTAAAATATAAAATTAAACCCAAAAATATAATTAAATAATAATTACTATGAATAATATGAATTAATAATTAAATAAGTAGAAAATGACACAAATTTTTAACAACCTCTTTTATTTTTATATATTTTTTAATTTTTAAATAAGATGGTATTAAATACACATTACTATGAATATATAACACATTGAATATACATAGTTACTTTTAGGTTATAATTGTTTTATTTTAAATGTTATGTAATATTTAATTTTTAATTTTTTTAAAAATATATAAAAATAAAAAGGGGCTCACACTTTTCTAATAGTATATACATAGATAGATATATAGAGCATCAATGGCAAAATCGGAAAGAATTTAATAGAGAGAATAATTGTTTAAAGGGATATTATCACTCAACCCCCGTGTAGTTTCAGAATTGATCAACAAACTCTCCTGTGATTTAGTACTGAATTTTTAGTGGGTGAAACATCGTCATTTTGGTAAGGGGTTTTTAGTCATTTTCTAATACCGTTAGCGGGAGCTGACGAAAATTGGAGGGGAAGGAGAAATTTGATCAAATTTAAAAACTGTAGGAGTTTTATTGAACTAGAGGGGGGTTTGTTGATTTTTCCTGAAATCACAGGGGGTTTGTTGATTTTTCCTGAAATTACAGGGGGTTTGTTGATAATATTCCTTAAAAAAAATGAAGTTGGAACGTAAACTCTATAAATACACAAATCAAGGTTTATTTTTTTTGAAATTTTTTTTTATTATGTGTCCAACTTATATTAAACCATATTAGCGAAAAACATGAACTTAATGCGACATGACCTAAGTATTGTCTTAACAAATGAAGAGCTTCCATTATATGCGAAGTAATACCAACAAGGTTATCATCAAACAAACAGAGTGCTCATTGCATTTTCTACAATTTGATACTCCGTAATATATTTAGCAACGATAAAATATAAATCTTAAGATCCATTATCTTAAAAAATTACGGCCTTGCTTGATATAAAATTTTGAAAATTATTTTGAGAAACAGTTTTTTGAGAACAAGAACAAAGAACAGAAAATAATTTTTCTAGTTCAAAATTCCACTTGACTGGTAAAATTACAAAATAGTTTTCAAAAAATAAAAATTCAAAAATTTGTTTGGTTGCATTTAATATAATAAGTTATGAAATATCAAACATTCTCAAATTATAGGATATTATATTATTCTCATAATATTGAGAATAAGAAACAAATAACACACGTTTTATAAAATATTTTTTTCACAAGTTTTCTATAATAAATTATTATTTATGTCTCATAAATTTAATATAATATATTATTAATATCAAGTAATATATTAATAAAATTATAGATAATAAATTATATATTTTTTTCTCATAAAATTATATAAAATTTTATTATTTAGGGATAACTTCATTTACACCCCCTGAGGTTTGTCCTATCATCATTTTGATCCCCTGAGGTTTGCATATCTTCATTTATACCCCTCATGGTATGAAAATGTCTAAAATACCCTTATACCAAACACCCCTTAAATCAATTTAATCCCTAAACCAAACACCCTCTTAGAATCAATCTAACCCTCAAACCAAACACCCCAACATTTATTCAATATTTATTCTTTCTCTCCTCTCTATCTCTCTCTCTCTCAGACACACACACACACACACATATATATAGATCTATACACACATATATATAGATCTATACATATATATAGACCCATCGGTTGAAAATAGGGGGAGGGGGGAGGGGGCGACGCCGACAGTGAGGCTGTGGTAGGATGGGGCGGCGCCAACTGGGAGGCGGTGGGAGGGGGTCGGCGCCGACGGCTTCTATATATATATGTGTGTATATATATATGTATAGATCTATATATATGTGTGTGCGTGTGCGTGTGTGTGTGTGTGTGTGTGGTGTGTGCGTCTGTTTGAGAGAGAGAGAGAGAATTTAATATAAGTTTTTATATATTTTTTGAATTTTATAATTATTTTTAAAATTTAATATATATTATTAGAATTTTATATAGTTTTTTTTAATTTTATATATTTTTCTTGAATTTAGTATGTTTTTTTAAAAAAATTCAAAAAAAAAAAAAATTATATTTTATATTTTATAATTTTTTTTGAAATTTAATATATGTTTTTGAATTTTATATGTTTTTTTTAAATTTTATATATTTGTTTCAAAAATTTTATGTTTTTTGTGATTTTTATATTTATTTTCGAAATTTAATATGTTTTTTTGAAAAAAAAATAATTTCAAAATTTATATATATTTTTAATTTTATATTTATTTTCGAATTTATAATATTTTTTAAATTTTAATATATATTTTGAAATTTTAATACAAATTATATTATTAAATGATGGGAGGGGGTCTAATTGATAAAAACACTATCCTTGTTTCCAAACAGAATAAGGATAGGACATTGAGGGTAGTTTAGGAATTTTAAAAAAAAATTAGACTGATGTCATCGTTCAGGGTGTCTAAGTGATGAAAATATTGAAAAGTAGGGGATGTAAATGAAGATATACAAACCTGAGGGGATCCAAATGAAGATAAGATAAACCTCAGGGGGTGTAAATGAAGTTATCTCTATTATTTAATATTATATTTTATTAATATCAATTAATATATTAATAAAATTACATATAATGAATTATATATTTTTGTCTCATAAGTTCAAACTAATATATAAAATTTTATATTAATTAAAAATATTTTAGTATTTTAATATTTAATATAATATATTATTTATTTAATAATAATATTATATATAGTAAATTATATATTTTTGTCTCATAAATTTGACTTAATATATAAAATTTTATGTATTAAAATTTGTTTTATATTAATTGAAAAAAATTATTATTTAATATAATATGTTATATATATTTAATAATAATAATATATATAATAAATTATACATTTAAACATGAAATGTTCCATGTTAATGAACGCACCATTATTTTCTTGTTTCTGAGAACAATTTAAGGTTGTTGTTGAAAAATTGATATTATTGAATTTGAGTTTTCAAAAATTATTTTACAAAACAGAAAATTTTAGCTATTTTATATTTTTTTAAAAGTCAAAGTACAGTAAAACATAGTTTTATACCAAACATGTCCTACTTTTCTAAAGTGACACCGAGATAAAAGAAGATATTAAAATTTCCATGCTACCTTTTTTCTCCCTTTGAAAACAAGTATTTTTCTTATGCTTTAATTTAGCAGACAAAACCAAATTAGATTCCGAATGAACGTGCAGTCCATATTTGTTTGTCACGTGATCAACTAAGATACTCGTGTAAAGCAGACTAATGACCTCAATAGGCAACTAAAAGCTACCAAATGACGCCCACCCATTGGTTTAACTTTCAATTGGTTATATATATATATATATATACATTCCTAAATTACTATGATACAAATAAAGCAACAAGTATGCATATAAATATAAGTATCACATTATTTAATGGTGACACCAACTTTCCTGTAAAATGTATTTATGATTCTAGTTGGCAATCACACTCCTCGATGTGAACTTGAAATTGGCATTGTTTCTCAAGCCGGTGATAGAACTTAATTCAACAGTGCAATATGGCGACAAATTGACAGGGACATAAGTAAGATTAGTTCTGGATTAACGTTAAAATAACATATATAAATACACAAGTAAAGTGCTAATTATCATAGATAGTCCTGTGGTAATTATACTTTTGTTTTCTGACCTTGAATTTAGTTTTTGAATCAGATACGATTTTGACACGCTCAGGACTAAATAGTAGACTAAAATATGAATGTAACTAAAGTGAATGCTTCAACTGTCTATTAGTATATATACTTTTTTAATAAAAATAAAAATATTTGTGTATTATTTGTTTAGTGAAGATCCACTTTCTTGGTCACCAAGGAATTTATATTGGACTAAACTTTGAAGCGTTAGATACAGCAAGAGTCCAGTTATTAAATTTTAATTAAATATGGGGTAAATAAATTAGTATTCGAACTGATTATGAGGTTTATTTATTTCATTTATTTGATTTTAAAAAATATTCTCTTGATACTATGGCCAAAATATATAGGTTTGTTTTTAGAATTGCAGATTATCGGTCTAGGAATAATATTATTGTATTGCGTGAAAGACAAATGGTAATATATGTTGGGTCGAAACAAGCTCTAATGCAAACACACACACACAATGGACACCAGATATATAGTGGTTCCCCAAAAATATGGGTACGTCCACTTTGAGAGGCTTTACTAGCTTCGGTTTGAATCAAAACCGGGTATGAAACTCTCTCTCTCAACCTCACAGACACTCTCTGTGGTTCTCTCTTACAACACTCGTGTATCTTTACACTCTTACAGTTGTAGCTTATGTTGTGCTTCTCACTCTGCTTACAACAACATACACTGATATATATATACACACTGATATCATGTATAGACAAAAGTCTATCTTCAACAGGCGTGGGTTGCGCAGCCTTGCTTGACTTGGATGGAGTTTGGAGTTTTCTCTCCGCAGGCACATGGGCGGCTCTGTTGGAGTATACGGCAGTGGTTGGTGGTGGTGGTTTGTCTTGCATGTGATTGAAAGGTTTGTTTCCATACGGCAGAGATATGGCATGCGTTCATATGGGATATGGAACTAACAATTCTCCCCCTTCCATATCAATCAGAGAAGAACGTCTTCACCTGATCTCCCCCTCACTGCCAATTTGGGGCTGGTGTTAAACCAGCTTCTTCTTTGCAAACTTCTAGCTTTTCTCTGGACAAGCTCTTGGTCAACATATCTGATCCATTATCATCTGTGTGAATCTTCTCTAGCTGTAGAAGTTTGTCTTCGAGCACGTCACGGATCCAGTGATACCTGACGTCTATGTGCTTGGACCTTGAGTGGAAGGTGGAATTTTTGCTAAGATGAATAGCACTCTGACTGTCACAGTATATGACATACTTTTCCTGCTCTTGTCCCAATTCTTGAAGAAACTTCTTCATCCACAAGAGCTCTTTGCATCCTTCTGTTACTGCAATGTATTCAGCTTCTGTGGTGGATAAGGCAACACACTTTTGTAATCGGGATTGCCATGAAACTGCTCCCCCTGCAAAAGTGATTAGATATCCCGATGTGGATTTTCTGGAGTCACTGTCTCCGGCCATATCTGCGTCTGTGCAACCTTCCAATAAAGGTTCACCACTACCAAAGCATAAACAAATATTGGTAGTTCCTCTAAGATACCTGAGGATCCATTTTACTGCTGCCCAATGCTCCTTTCCAGGTTTTGACAGATACCGACTGACAACTCCAACTGCATGAGCAATATCAGGCCTCGTGCATACCATGGCGTACATCAAACTGCCAACTGCTGAAGCATAAGGCACTTTCTTCATTTCTGCTTTTTCTGTCTCACTTGAAGGACACTGCTTCATATTCAACTTGAAGTGGCTTGCTAGTGGAGCACTGACTGGTTTCGCTTTGCTCATGTTGAACCTTTCAAGAACTTTGCCGATATACCTTTCTTGAGATAACCAGAGCTTGTGTTTCAGTCTGTCTCGAGAGATCTGCATTCCCAAGATTTGTTTTGCCGGTCCCAACTCCTTCATAGCAAATGACTGGCTCAGTTCTTTCTTCAATTTGTTGATCTTGCTCCTGTCATGGCCAACGATCAACATATCATCGACATATAGCAAGAGGATGATAAAATCTCCATCAGGAAATTTCTTGACAAATACACAATGATCTGCAGTGGTCCTGTTGTACCCATTCTGGTCCATGAATGAATCGAACTTTTTGTACCACTGTCTTGGTGCTTGTTTGAGCCCGTAGAGACTCTTCCTCAATCTGCACACAAGATTTTCTTTTCCTCTGGTTCTGAATCCTTCAGGTTGCTCCATGTAGATTTCTTCATCCAGATCACCATGTAAAAATGCGGTCTTTACATCCAGTTGTTCGATCTCTAGGTTCAAGCTGGCTACCAAGCCAAGAACAACTCGGATGAAGGACATTTTCACTACAGGTGAAAATATTTCTTCAAAATCAATGCCCTTCTTCTGACCGAATCCCTTCACAACCAGTCTTGCCTTGTACCTTGGTTGTGGATTGTTTTCTTCAGACTTCAGTTTGAATACCCATTTGTTCCTGAGAGCTTTCCTTCCCTGCGGTAACTTGACCAAGTCATATGTGTGGTTCTCATGCAGCGATTTCATCTCTTCCTGCATGGCTTTCATCCACTCCGCATTTTTACTGTCTTCAACAGCTTCCTGATAGCTCTCTGGTTCTCCCCCGTCACTAAGCATCACATACTCTGCGGAGGAATATTTGCGGTTCGGTTGTCGCTCTCTGGAAGATCTCCTTGTTTGAGGATCAACCGGATTTTCTTCTGCAACTGGTTCTGGTTCTGCACCGTCATTAGCTGGATCTCCTTGAATAGCCCCCCCATCATTTTCTGCTCTCGGTGAGGGAACCGGATCTAGATTAGCTGGTAACTCTTCAGGTGAGTCTGATTTCTTCTATTTTTCAAGATCTTCAATGGTCTGATCTTCGAAAAATATCACATCTCTGCTTCTGATGACCTTCTTGTTGATAGGATCCCAGAGTCTGTAACCAAATTCTTCATGGGCATATCCCAGGAAGATGCACTGTTTGGCCTTTCCGTCAAGCTTGGATCTTTCATCTTTGGGAATGTGGACAAATGCTCTGCAACCAAACACCTTCAAGTGTTTGTAGGAAACATCTTTCCATCTCCATACTTTCTCTGGAACATCACAGTTTAATGGAACGGAGGGAGATAGGTTGATTAAGTCAACCGCTGTTCTCATTGCTTCACCCCAGAACGAAGTTGACAACTTGGCATTAGATAACATGCACCGGATCCTTTCGCAGATGGTTCTGTTCATTCTTTCTGCAAGGCCGTTATGTTGAGGAGTTTTCGGCACTGATTTTTCCAGTCTGATGCCGAAGCGTCTGCAATACTCCTCGAATGGTCCTCTGTACTCGCCACCATTGTCTGCACGTACGCACTTCAGCCTTTTTCCAGTTTCTCTTTCAACCTTTACATGAAACTCCTTGAACACTTCCAGCACCTGGTCTTTAGTTTTCAAGGCAAAGGTCCATAATTTCCTGGAATGATCATCAATGAATGTGACAAAATAGAGGGCACCTCCATGAGTTCTGGTTTGCATGGTGCAAACATCCGTGTGTACGAGATCTAGAATATTTGGTCTTCTAGATGGAGGGGAACTGCGGAATGCAACTCTGTGCTGTTTCCCCATGATGCAGTCGACACAGGTGTGTAATGGAGTACCTTTCATTCCAGGTAAGAGTTCTTTTCTGGCAAGAACCTTGAGTCCTTTCTCACTCATATGACCGAGTCTTTTGTGCCATAACTCGGTGGATACTTCTTTCTCCATTGTATTCACCTCATCTCTGCACAGTTTTGCTTGCGTTGTGTAGAGAGAGTTGATCTTCTTTCCTCTGGCCACCACAAGATTGCATTTGGTGAGCTTCCACTTGCCATCACCAAAATGACTGTTGTAGCCTTCATCATCGAGCTTGCCGGTGGAGATCAGGTTGAGACGAATATCTGGAACATGTCTCACATCTTTTAGGAGTAGTTTGCATCCATTGCTACTTTCCAAAAGAATATCACCTCTGCCGGTAATTTTGGATGCTCCTTGATTTCCCATCTTCATAAGTCCGAAGTCACCACTGGTGTAGGATGTGAAAATATCCTTTCTCGAAGTGATGTGACAGGAAGCACCTGAGTCAATAACCCAGGTAGAATATTCGGATGTGAAGTTGACACACTCATCATCTTGAACGATGACGAGCCCTTCTCCGGCTGTTGCTGCTGCTTCTGAGGTACTTTCTTCACCTCTATTTCTGGTCTGTTGTCCAGACTGTTCGGCTTTTAGCTTCCTGCATTCTCTGATAAAATGGCCTGGCTTGCCACAGTGATGACAGGTTTTGTCTCTTCTGAAAGTAGACTTTGATCGTCCACGATGTTGTGGCTGATTGTGATGGTTTCTGCTTTTGCTTCTACCGCGCCATTCTTTTCTTTCTCGTCTTTCAGTGACAAGAGCTTCTGTCTCCGGATGATATCCTTCTTCCTTTCTTCTTGCTTCCTCGTTCAGCATTCTGTCTTTCGCCATTTCCATATTGATTATTCCGTCTGGAGCTGAGTTGCTTACAGAGACAACTAGCGTATCCCAGCTTTTCGGAAGAGAGTGTAATAGGAATACTGCCTGCATCTCATCTTATATAGTCATTTTCATCGAGTTGAATTGATCCAACAGCCCCTGGAATTCGCTCATGTGTTCTGACACACTTTTGCCGTCTTTGTATTTAAGATTCACCATACGACTCAAAAGATTTACCTTGTTCTGAGATGTCTTTCGTGCGTACATCTTCTCCAGTTTTTGCCAAAGAGCATAAGCATCATTGTCGTTGGCAAAATTTTGATAAATACTTTTGTCGATCCACTGTCTGATTTGGGCGGCACACTTTCGGTTGAGTACCATCTAGTCTCCGTCGGTCATGTCCTTCGGTTTGCCATCAGGTGCATCGTCGGTCCTTTTGATCGGCTTCCACAGATCTTTAATATATAAAAGATCCTCCATCTTTGACTTCCACAACGAATAGTTGGCTGCGGTCAATCTGATCATCGTTCCGGATCCTGAATCTTCCATCGAAACGGAATCTTTAAGCCCTCCTGGCTTGTTTGATATATTCGGAGTGGAATCTTGTGAAACGGAGTGCACCGTTGCGTCTGGAACGGTTGAAAACCTTAAGATCGCCTCTGACTGAGCTCAATTCCGACTTCGGATGAGTCCGGAATGGTCAAAACAATGTCGAGGGGCAAAGCTGTAATTTTGCAAACTTGGTGATGACGTGGCAACAGCTGGGAGTGACACGTGGCAGTACACGCGGCAAGATGTCAGTGGTGACAAGCTCTATTTCAAACACACACACACAATGGACACCAGATATATAGTGGTTCCCCAAAAATATGGGTACGTCCACTTTGAGAGGTTTTACTAGCTTCGGTTTGAATCAAAACCGGGTATGAAACTCTCTCTCTCAACCTCACAGACACTCTCTGTGGTTCTCTCTTACAACACTCGTGTATCTTTACACTCTTACCGTTGTAGCTTATGTTGTGCTTCTCACTCTGCTTACAACAACATACACTGATATATATATACACATTGATATCATGTATAGACAAAAGTCTATCTTCAACAGGCGTGGGCTGCGCAGCCTTGCTTGACTTGGATGGAGTTTGGAGTTTTCTCTCCGCAGGCACATGGGCGGCTCTGTTGGAGTATACGGCAGTGGTTGGTGGTGGTGGTTTGTCTTGCATGTGATTGAAAGGTTTGTTTCCATACGGCAGAGATATGGCATGCGTTCATATGGGATATGGAACTAACAATATATTATGATATGATACCATGGTTTTGTTTCTCAAATAAAATGAATCCAATCAAATCAAGGTGAAAAGTAATTAATATATCTTGGTCCTTATCGAAAATAAAATAAAAAAACTCAATATATCTTGATCTTATTTAAAATGTGATGGGTTATCGAATAAAATCAAGTGGATTTCACATTACAGAATAATATATTTCTTCAATTTTATTTATAATCATAATCAATTTTTTTGGGCCTTATTTAAAATAAAATAGGTAACTCAACAAAATCAAAGTAGATGTTTTTTTTTCCGGTAATTAAATCAAAGTAGATGTTAAACAATGGAAGTAAATAAATGATAAAAAAAAAATGATTCCTCAGTATTGCAATCAAGCGAATTTTACCACTTCATTTGCATAATAATTTTCTGATGAATTCTATTTTATATTAATACTTCAATTTTATTACGATATGTTATTTTCAATCCTCCTTTTAGTTGTGATCTTTCAAATGTCACTTGGAATATTGGAACCTCAAATCTTCTATTCAGACAATTTTTTTTTATTCAGCCAGCTGTGAAATTTTTTTTCTACTCATAGTAATAATATATACCTTTTTTTAATAAGTAGACTAATCATGCTCATATAGTATATATTATCCATTATATATGTATATATTATGGATGGTATTGGGATTATGTCACTATGGCAGATCTCTCATTTTCTCATAAAATCATTAAATTGATTACTAAAACAGAAGTCCGTTAAAAAGGAAAAAAATAAAAAAAGATAAAAGAAAAAGAAAAAAGCACAGAAAATGTGCGCACCAAAACAGCGCAAGAGGCGTCTTAAGAAAATCGACCGTTAGGGAGGATAAATACGCGATTGACACGTCAGCTGCACGTTAAGCAAGCGTCTCTGTTTTTCTATCAAATCCGCCGTTACCGTACCATATTATTCTACGATCTCTCTCTCTACATATGTTTATATATATATAGATACGCATATATAAAAGGAAAACAGAAGTGAAAAACATCGGATAGGTTTAGAGAGAGAATATATATAGAGAAGAAAAAAACCTTTGATTTTGCAGAGAGATATCTCTTCAACTTCTAGTATATCCGTCTCTCTCACTCTCTGTAAATTATCTCTCACTTTCCACTATAGTTCGAACTTTGCTTATACATGGCATGTCAATTTTGTGATACATTGAATCATATCGTTACTCTGTGATACGTTGATGATTTTCTCAGTTTACTCTATAAAACCCCAAAATGACTGGGCAAACAACACTTGCACTTCGCAACATCGAATCGAGACTTCAATTCTCACATCATATTTCACAAGAAATTGTATGTTCTCGATCTGTCGCTCCTTTATTTCAAATATATATATATATATATATATATATATATATATATATATTTATACACACACACACACACATACATGTATATGTATATTTGTTTGAAGTTTACTGTAAATCTATAGATAACAGACTCAGAATTTCAATGTTTTTGAAGTTTAGAGTGGATTTATTGATGATAATTTGAATTAAATAGTGAGGATTGCGATCTGGTCGTGTTGTTGGCATGAGAAATCAAGGGCAAGGATTGAAATTGGCGTGTGGAGCCAAGTTTCAGAGTGGGCACATGGCATCTAGGGTTATTCCGTGGTCACATGCTATAAGCATTGAGGAGAATGGGCCCGGGTCCGATATGGATCTATGTAGTGATTCTGATGATGAGGTTTATCCACATGGGCATGGTGTGAACAGATTGGGAGGAGATGGAAGGTATTTTGTTTTACATTATGAATTGTTAGATTCAATTGATAATAGTACTGAAACTGTCTTTACTTTATTCAGGAGGAACAGTGGGAGGATAAATGTGAACACAGCTTCCAAACAGGTTCTTAAATTATTTTTTTCCTACTGTTTTAAATATTGGTGTTATAAGTAAAGGACATGGATATGGTATTTGGCCCACTATGGGTCTGCTTATTATATATTCATATAGTTTTTTTACTAGTATAATCATGGTTCGCAAAAACGATTTCGGCAAAAATGATTTCGGCAAAAACGATTTCGGTTGCTGTAATGGTTTCGGTTTCAGTGTAACGGAACCGGATGCATATCGGGGTTACGTAACGATTTCGGTTATCGCAAGCGTGAATTTTTTTAAAACTCGTACATGGTGATAAAAATGTACTTATATGGTACTTTTGATAACAAAATTAAACTTTGATAATTTTAAGTAAATTTTATATATTTTTTAAAGATATTTAGTACCCAAAATAAATTATTAATGAACTTGAATGTGTCGTCAATCTTCTTATGAGACTATTCATAATATTAATTTTAAGAAAATATTTTTTTCATCATGAATCGGTTCAACTGAAACCGGTTTATGAAATATCGGCCGATTCACCGATATACTGGCCGGTTCTTAGCGAACCAGCCGGTTCGGATGTGAACCAGCCTCCCCCCAATAAATTGGTTCAACCCAATACTGTTACGAACCGGCCGGTTCGACAAACCATGAGTATGATATATTTTGTTCCGTTGTTGCTTTAAAATGGGTGGAAATGCTATGCTATTTTAGAAATAAATAGAAATATTAAATAATATCAATATCTAGCTGTGTTTCCTTGAGTTAGTTTGAATATTTGGTAAATATGATATTTACACACGTATCCGAGTTCATGTAACATCAATTGTAACATGTAAATAAGGCATCCGGCATCCGGAAGATAATGTGGTAGGTTGTTTAAAAAATTTAGAATCTATTTTTTATTGGAATTTTTACATAGGCAATTAGGAAGCATATAATATATGGGTACTTTAACACTCAGTATGCTATATGCAAAAACAAAGAATGGGTTTTATATATTACTACTTCTGTTTCATATTAATTGTTCATACTTGTCCAGTTCAAATTCCAATGCAATTTAAACATTCTACTTTCTCCAACTACCTTTCTTCCACTAACATTAAACAAATACCGAACTCCACCATAATACTTTATCATTTAGGGAAAAATTAGAAATTGCACACTAGTCAACCCAAATCAATAAAATATGTGAAAATATCACATACGAATGAGGTTTAGTGATATTACACGCGCAATTCCTAGGATGTAAAATTACGAAATGACCCTCAATAAACCCTCCTAAATTATTGAATTTTCACATTGCCCCCACCCTAATGGGTAAATTAACAGTTCACCCCCTAAAATTCTAAAAAATATTTAAAATTTAAAAAAAAATATAAAATTTGAATTATATATATAAGTCGAAAAAATATAAAAAATTCAAAAAACTATATATATAATTCAAAAAAATATATAAAATTAGAAAAAATATATATAATTCCGAAAAATATATAAAATTCAAAAAAATATTTAAAATTAAGAAAAATATATATATATATAATTCAAAAATATATATAAAATAATAAAAAATATATAAAATTTGAAAAAAATATATATAAAATTATGAAATATATATATATAATTCGAAAAAGTATATAAAATAATAAAAAATATATAAAATTCGAAAAAATGTATAAATTTGAAAAAAATATATATAAAATTCCGAAAAATATATATATATAATTATAAAAAATATATAAAATTCGAAAAATATATGTAAAATTCCGAAATATATATAATTAGAAAAAATATTTAAAATTAGAATTTTTTTTAATTTTATATATTTTTTTCAAAATATATATATTTTAAAAATTTATATATATTTTTTAAAATTTATATTTGTTTTTGAATTTTATAATATTTTTCGAAATTTAATATATATATTTTCAAATTTTATATTTTTTGTCAAATTTTATATATATTTTTACGAATTTTATATGTTTTATTCAAATTTTATATATATTTTTTGAACTTTATATTTATTTTTGAATTTTATATATTTTTTCGAATTATATAAATATTTTCGAATTTTATAATGAAATTCGAAATTTGATGTATATCTTTTTGAATTTTATACCTTTTTTCTTAATTTAATATAGGCTTAAGGGGTAGTTTGCTTGTTTTAGAAATATAAGGGTAATAAAATGGGGGCAAAAAAAGCATAGAGGGGTATTTTGCAACCATTAGAAAGCATAGGGGGGTTTTATGCTCTTTTGTCTTTTATATATTTATTTCAAATTTTATATATATTTTTAATTTTTAAATATTTTTTCGAATTTTAAAGGGTGAAACTGTAATTTACCTATTAGGGTGGGGGGCAATATGAAATTCAATAGCTTAGGGAGGTTACCATGAAGGGCAATTAGGTAAAATTACACATGAAATCGAAAATGATATCCGGAGCTAAACTGGAGGGAGGTATCGGCTCGATTTGGAAACAGTAAGGATACCGCGTGTAATATCACTAAGCCTCAGGAGAGGTATGTCATATTTTCCCATAAAATATTAAAAAGTTCAAATTGGACAACTAGGAGGGGAGGGAGTATTTATGAGCGTTTAATGCATTTAAGTCGATTAATTGTTCCAGGATTTCATTTTAAGAGAACAACAGAGTAATAAACTTTATAATGATGAAATCCCCAGTGTACTTTTTATTCAGTAATTCAGGAAATCGAAAATTTTATATGGCCATGCACAGACTGCATATTGCTCAGCAAGTTCAAATGGTTTGGCGACTCCTGATGAACCTACTATAACTGTAAGTGTGCCCCCAAGAGCCAATGCAAATGATAGTACCGCATCTGTAAGGTATTTTTCATACACTGCATGTGTTTGTGTTTGTCAGCATCATATTAGTCTATTGAGGAAGTTTGTACAATTGATGTAACTCTGTGTATGCTTAGCAGGATTGCTGGTGTTGGAGCTGCTACATCTAACAGCCCTGTTCCAATTCGCTTCCCCACATTTCATGCGAGGTAGATAAATAAGAATTGAGTAACTGTTGGTTGAATAGTTGTTGAAATATTTCTTATCATAGGATATGCAGTTGATTTGGTTGAGTGTTCGAATTATTGATTCTGATTTCTTTCTTACGTGATCTGTGTTCAGTGAGCTAGGCCCTTGGCCTGCTGTGATTTCTTATGATGCATGTGTTCGGCTATGTCTTCATTCATGGGCCAGGGGTTGCAAGGAGGCCCCTATCTTCCTAGAAAATGAATGTGCACTGTTGCGTAGTTCATTTGGGTGAGTCAGTTGTCAATTTGTTTCTCTCATAATTAACATCTCTCCTTGAAGTTATCTTTGTATGCCCATGCAAGCTAATAGTTTGTGTTCATATGGTTCGGAATTGAAATTTGTAATTTGTTCCTCTTATGTAAAGAGTATTTATAATTATTTGTCTTCCTAAAATATTAGACTGCAACAAGTACTATTACAACCAGAAGAAGAACTACTAAGGAAAACATCTCCAGATTTAGTCAGTGAAGGAGCCACTGTAAAACCTAAGAAAACATTTGGCAAAATCAAAGTGCAAGGTATATTTATGTTTTCCTACCACCAATTAGTCATTTTGTACTGAGTTAGCGTGTGGAGGTCTGAGGTCTGATATCTATCAACATTGTGGTTTTACTGCAGTGCGGAAAGTGAAAATGGAGATGAACGCGCCCATAGGCTGCAGTTGGTCGTCTTTAGCAACACCCAATCTAAAGCCGGAATCACTTCAGATTTGTGTTTCCAATGCAAAATCAACTTTCTCTTCCGGTTGGGGAGCTTTAAGGAAAGTTCGTGTTCCTGCTAATGGATCTCTTTTACGTCGTTGCTGTCAGTATGTAAAAGAGGTGTCTAGGCTCCTAAAAGTTGGCGCGACTACTTTGAGCAAAAACTCTTCTTCCAATGAAGTACTGGTGGAAGGTTCGTGCTTTTTAATCTAACGAGTTTTGTTATAAGCTCGTACCCCAGAACGTCAGTTATCAATCTGGTACACTGTGATGGACAAAATAATTCCTCGAATTCATACCAGTTTATCTGGTGGTTCTTGTTGTTTCTTATGGACCAAACTGACTCATAGGCTTCAGCGAACACTATGAAAATAAGGTGAAAATTCATATTGGTCTTTCTTCGGCTTGCTTTCGACTCTCTGGTAATGTCAAGTTTATTTTTGTAACTCTCTCAATTCCAATAAAATTTAATCGGATCAAGTATGAATTGGTAGCGTAGACCGTTTCTATTTCAGTAACCCATTAGTTGGGAAACCTTCTTTGGCCTAAGAAACATAGGAAAGTAGGGAAATGCTTTGGATCTCATCAGATTCTCAGCTTTGGTGTTATCTTGCTTAATTAGTACTCATACTTTATGGTCTGGTCGCTAAGGCCTCCGGACATTAGCCTCATCCAGGAGGGAAACTCCATTTTGTGCTCACTTTCTTCTGCCATTCATCATGGCTGGGTGAGCTGGCCCATTGCGAGAACAGCTGCTTAATCAATTATAAAGCTCATTGTCCAAGTTACTACATATGGACCTAATATATAGGTTTTTATCCACTGTTTCTTGATGCTGGAAAGTTGTCAATTTCTTTTCTTTTAAATGATTTGTGGTGGTTGTTCTCAGAGACATATTCTTGCTTATTGAGAATGAAAAGTTCTGCTGAAGAGGAGGCAATTCGAATGCAGCCTGGATCTGAAACTCATATATTGTACGTCCATGTTTGCTTTAAATTTTAAGTGTCTTTCCCATTAGCCATAGTGGATGGTTTCATTTATGTGCTACAGCCATACAGCCTGCCAGATGGTCTTGGAGATGATCTGATTATTGAAGTCCATGATTCAAACGGGAAGTATTGTGGCAATGTCAAAGCTCAGGTGGCTACTATTGCTGATCACCCGGTATGATTTTTGTTTTCCCTCAGTTATGGCTGCAGGCATAGGAATTCAGACATCTATGTCAGAAGGGTCATGTATGATATGAATGCAGGGTGACAAGCTTCTTTGGTGGTCCATATATCATGAGCCAGAGCATGAACTTGTTGGAAGAATGCAACTGTACATAAGCTATTCTACTAGTCTAGAGGAGAATGGTCATCTCAAAGTACGTATTGAGAACTTTTTTCATTTCAAAAGGAATAATCAGGTTACATGCAATGCAATGTTTTTCTACTTGTCTATAAGGAATTTCTGATCGTTGAGTATTTTATCGAACAATACTTTTGTTGATGATAGTGAAACTCCCAGTATTACAAGCACTATCTTTTGGTTATTAAAGGAGAATTTGATATAATTACGAGTGAATTAACTACCATTAACACTGAAACCCTGAAATTTGCATCATGTTGAGAAAATATCTCTTTGTGAAATATTTGCAACATGATTATCCCCCTTTGTGAGTGGGATGTATCTGGTACTCACGTTGTTTCCTTTTTTCCTTCCCTAGTGTGGTTCCGTTGCTGAAACTCTGGCGTATGACATGGTTTTAGAGGTTGCACTGAAGGTACAAAATTTTAAAGAGAGAAATCTGTTGCTACACGGTCCGTGGAAGTGGTTGGTGGGTGAATTCACAACCTATTATGGAGTTTCAGATGCATACAGCAAACTTAGGTATTCTGATGTGGTAGAATGGGTTCCTCATTTTTTACATATGGAATATCGGGATCCATCATCTACCATTGTTTTTTTTTTCTTTCAAATTTCCTAATTAACTAACTACATTCTTGAGTTGTTACATTATCTTGCAGATACCTTTCATATGTTATGGATGTTGCAACACCAACCGCAGACTGTCTGTGCTTGGTCCATGAGTTGCTATCACCTATAGTTCTGAAAGGCGATTTTAAGCGCACATTAAGTTATCAAGAGGTGGAGTTCCTTTTGTTATTAGTTTCTGATTTAACATGCTTATTTAGTGGTTCAGTAGTTATTGTATGGGTTTGTGCAGTTTAGAGGGGACTATACCCTGTTTGTCCCTCTTTTGTTATGTTTGATTTGATGGACTCCATTTAATACAACAAAGCCCCGATAAGGATTGGCTTAAAATAGTTTACTTCTCTTCTACTCCATGCACAGATGCATCACAGATTCACAATAAGTCTTATTGAGCATAGTTTGGTGTCTATTTTACTTCTTGAGATAGGCACACACCTAGTTTTGCACAACAAACTTCTTCTTGTTGTTATTATTGCTATTATTATTATTATTATTATTTATATTTTATTTATTGTCATTATCATTGGTATTGGCACTAGTATGCAAGAAACACCCAACTCTCAAAAACTCCTACTAGTTTGTTGTCTATACTACTTTTTTAGGTCTCCCATGTTTGTTGTCTATATTTTTTTTTACTAAATAACCTTTTATTTCAATCGGTCTACAACTAGCGAATTTGCTGTACCATTTTGATGTTTCAACATTGAAAATCATTTTCTTTTATTTCCAATTCCTTGCTAAAACATTTTTACTTCGTACCTTCTTGTTCATTTTCTTTTATTTCCAATTCCTTAGAATTTGCAGTACTTAAGGTAGACATCTCTACATTTCTTTAATACCGTGAATGTGTTATTAACAACTGACCAGAATCGCATCTTGGGATTAGTCTTTGATCGAGTAGAGCAAATTCTTGCTTTGGTTTTTGGGAATTACAAGTCACTGGATGAATCATCGCCATCAGGAATGGTGGATAATTTCAGGCCTACAACTGGAGTGGCTGCTCCTGCTCTGGAACCTGGTTTGAAGCTTTACAGTCTTATGCATGACATACTGTCTTCTGAGGCACAGTTGAAACTCTGCAGATATTTTCAGGCATTTACACTTGAATACTGCATAATTTTTCTCATCTGGTCTATTGATCTCATTCTAAGTTGTCAATATCTGTCCAGAATGCTGCAAAAAAGAGGTCTAGAAGGCACTTGGCCGAAACAGATGAATTTGTTTCCAACAACAATGAGGGTATATTGATGGATCCGGTGTCACTTTCTACGGCCTACCAGAAGATGATATCTCTTTGTTTGAGTATTAGAAATGAAATATCCACTGACATAGAAATCCACAACCAGCAATTGCTCCCCAGGTAGAATAATTTCCTTGAATTATTATGTTTCGAAGTTTTAACTGTTTGTACCAGCTATAATTTCTACAACTTAGGCAAATATTGATTCATTGCTATGGGCTACCAGAAGATAATATCTCTTTGCGCTTGAGTATTAAAAACAAAAAAATCACTTGACATAGAAATCCACTACCAGTAATTTCTCCCCAGGTAGGATCATTTCCTTGTATTATTACGTTCCATATTTTATAACTGTTTGCACCAGCTATAACTTCCACAACTTAGGCAAATTTTGATTTATTGCTGGTAAGCTATGTATCCTCAACACGGATGCTAACATAGACATGATATGACACATACTCATGGATACATAAACACGCTAAATTCTAAAGTGTATGGCCTGAGTATTGCTATATGCAAATATTTTTTTCTTTGTTTATATGTCTATTGAATACGGATATTATGTAGTTCGAATCTGTTTCTAAGTTCTATACTGAGAGTAACTCTGTCATGGTTTAGAAAATGAAGTTTTATATCTCATAAACACTATTATTCCACTTCTTTGTCGATATGATGTTTTTGTTTCAAATGAGCAAGTTCTGACCAAATACATTGTGCAAATCTTGAACCCATCAGTATGTGTTCATAACAGGGCATCACTACTGAACAAATGTTTGTCTATATAAAACTTGTGTTAGAAATGACAGAAAGTGTTGGAGAAGGTTTGGTCAAGCGTTCATAATTATAGATTTAATTTACAGTTTAGGACACACACATGAAGTGTCGGACACGTGCTAGGATTTCCTTAAGGCTATGTTTGGTATACATGAATGGAATGGAGTGCAAGTGGGAATGGAATAACCATTCTCATTCTATTATTTGGTTGTAAATATGAAGCACAATAGGAATGGAATGAACTTGGAAGAGTTTTTTCAAAAATACCCTCTTAGTGATAAATATATAATTTTAACAAAACAATAATATTTTTTTACAAAAAAAAATGGTGAAAGGTAACGGGAATAGTAGTGACGGGCAATGGATGTGCCAGTGGTGGTGGTGGAGAGATTTGTTTACTTGAAATGTGAGAGGTTTGTTTTAGTAATTTTATGTTCTAAAAATGTTACTTAAGGAATGAAATGGTCATTCCATAGGTTTAGTAATGGAATGAAATTTCATTGGTCATTCTTATTCAATATATTATACCAAACAAAGGACTGGAATGAATGAGCATTCCATTCATGCATACCAAACATGACATAAGAGTATTGTTGTCCGACACGGATACTACTCATTTCTACAAGTGTCCGCACTTTCAAGCTGGTAAGTTGCATGCTTTTATACAATCCTCTCTCTCTATATGTGTGTGTGTGGGTGTGCACATGCTTATAGGGTAGTAATTTTATATCCAAGGATTTGTGTCACGAACAAATTAATCTGCCATCTGTTTCAACTTTTACTTTTGAGACTAGTGTTATAACTCACATTTGTTTCGGCATTATGTGATATCTCAACCCTTCAGGAATAAATAATACCTGTACTTTATCCTGAACTTATACTGCAAGGTGAACAATTCCCTCCAAGCTTTTTGTTCCCCTTTCTTTTCTTCACGATTAGTATTCATATAGAGTAAAATGAAAGAAAACCGGCAAATATGGTTTGGACAGGTGCAAAAAAAGGCAATGCGGCGATTTAGAAAGAGCGAGGTGAAGGTAATAAATGGTAAGATACGATTCAAGTAGCAGACCCAAGTAGTTGGCGAAATGGCCTGTGTTGTTCTATATTGAGAAAAAAATCATCAAAGTGGTTCTGTGTCATTACCTCCCTACCAAGTTTTTTTTTGTCTCCCTCTATTACAGCAAAGGCCTATGTATAAAGTTGTATATATCTGAAATAGATTACAGAAAAATGGCAGGACAGATAGAGGACTTGAGGACATGCTCCGGTTCATTTTACATGTGTAATATCTTCTAAATACATGAATATCTTAATTTTATTATACTTCCTGTTGTTCTAATTTATTGATTGATTGTTTAAGATGAAGGTAATATAGGTATGTCCTCTCCGGCAAAATTCTTAGTTGGACAATTTGAAATGTTTGCCTTCTTTCATTTGTTGTTAACCATATTCATTGCTGATAATTTTATTGTAAATATTGATGTTGTAATTCTATTTTGTTGTCCAGTTTCATCGACCTTCCAAATCTTTCTTCGTCCATATATAGTGCAGACCTTTGCAGTAGATTGCGTGCATTCTTTGTTGCATGCCCTCCTGCTGGCCCCTCGCCTGCCGTGACAGAACTCGTGATCACAACAGCCGAGTTCCAAAAGGACCTTGCATATTGGAATATTAGGTGTTTACTATTGATTTTTTTTTGTTGGCTCCATCATAATTCTCCTTGTGGTTTTTAAGGTTGTTCTGATTTTCACTGATCTATGAACTTTTACAGTCCCATAAAAGGCGGAGTTGATGCAAAGGAGTTGTTCCACTTACATATAGTTCGCTGGATTAAGGACAAGCGTATTGATTTGCTTGAATCGTGCAAATGTGATGCGGTAATATTAATTATGTGGTTTCATTCAAATTGGAAACTGTTTTTAGTGCTTTTAATTAGGTTAAATTGCACCTGATTTCTGCATGTAACTCCGTAATTCATATCCGACATGATGGATTTCCCATCTTTCTCTTTGATTAAAATTATTTATGTAGCTGCTTGTGCTATGTTATAGATATCAGCGGCTCTTGATTACAATAAGCAGCTAGCCAGTATAACATACATTCGAAAGGAACTTTTGAAACTGGTTTCTTTATTAAATGTTCTTGATAATTGACTGGAAGTGATTTGCTTCCAGGTAAAGTTGTCCGGCATCAGAACAAAGCACTCCACGACGCCTTTTATTGATACTATGTACAATCGGCTGAAGGAGACACTGAATGCATTTGAATTCGTTATTTGTCGCTGGCCAGAATATATTTTTCTTTTGGAGAATGTATGTACACTTATTTTTTTTCATCCCTTTTTCCTTGTTTTTTTTTCTCCTTCCCCTTCACGTATCTGGGCTGTATCGAATTCAAAGTTCTTAGTTTCCACTCACTAAAGTATGGGCAGATGCGTTACTCTACCACTATAGTGAGACTGACCTAGGTGATTCTTAGGTTTCAAGTCCGAAATACAAAACTAATATATTGATCGACAATTCTTCCATTCAATGCAATTACAATTGTCCTTGGAAGAGTTTTCATCATGATAACCTCATTTGATAAGATACATTAAAATAGTTTCAGAACTCTTAACACTAATCACTTCACATAACCGCCAATATACCAATATTGAAAAAATCATTTTACAAGTAATTCAAATTTGGTTCCACCACCGCATTTGACATGAAGGACTTTTTAAGGCTCATCGTGTTTTCAATTCTGGATACATCCTGTAAAGCTTCTTCGAACTCTTCTCTTTCCTTTGGTTTGAAGTTGAAATGCAGTAATCTTACGTGTGTTTTTGTCTACCAAAAAGGCTTTAGTAGACTTTGAGAAGGCAGTAGTGGAAGCTTTGGATAAGCAATATGCTGAAGCTTTATCCCCACTGAAGGAAAATCTGGCACCCTTTAAATTTGGCCTAAAGTATGTCCAGAAATTTGCCAAAACCAATCCATGCCATTATACAGTCCCCGATGAGGTGAGCTATTGTTCTTTTCTCTAATTGCTGCAGAAACTGTAATGCTCTTTCTTATACCGAGTGCATTAGCTTATATATGTATCTTCAGTTGGGAGTTCTCTTGAATTCCATGAAAAGGATGCTTGATGTGCTGCTACCAAAAGTAGAAGCACAGTTGAAATCATGGGGTTCATGCATTGCTGATGGAGGGAACAGAGTCCCAGGTGAGCTCCTGAGTGAAGTAATAGTGATGCTGAGGACCAAATTCAGAAACTACTTGCAAGCAATCATGGAGAAGCTTGCAGAAAATGTGGGTACCCCTTCAGGAAGTAGCGATATCTTTTTTACACTTTTTGTCAATATAACTATTTGAACTTGCTAGCTGCTAGTAAATGGCCTACTAAATCTGTTGGAAATTGAAATTATTCAATGGTACAGCGTAGTATATTTGATGAGTTGATTGAGAATTTAACTGACGGTTTCTTTGTGTATTCAGACGAGGTTGCAGAGTGAAACAAAATTGAAAAGGATAATGCAAGACACAAAAGAAAGTGTTGTAGAATCCGATGTAAGAACTAGAATGCAGCCTCTAAAAGACATACTAACAAAGACAGTTGATCACCTCCATACTGTCTTTGAAACTCGTGTGTTCATAATCGTCTGCCGAGGTTTCTGGGATCAGATGGGACAGGTGAGCTACAATTTGAGTTGACAGTCTGTTTGGTTTACATTTCTGAATACAATTATCAAGAACTCAGAAACAGAAAGCTTTGAGAACAATAAAAAACAGTTATCTGAAAATAGGTTTTTTTATAACCGAGTTTTCTATAAAAAGTTTGCAGAAACCTGACCAAGCAGTCCCCAAAGTTTCTCCAATATTCTTCATCTTAGAATGGTTTTTCCCTTTTCGTTGCAGGATGTGCTCAGGTTTTTGGAGAATAGGAAAGAGAGCAGAATCTGGTATAAAAGCTCAAGAATTGCAGTGTCGGTAAGTTGCACTTAAAAACTGAATCCTCTTTTTTTTTTTACCAGCATTTTTACCCTACCAAGGTCATTTGTTTCTGTGAGTTTGAAAACACTAAGATTTCTAGGGTTTCATAAATTTATACCATACAATTTTCTTGCAAAGTCTGAGTAGGTGATGATGATGCCTAAGTGATCTCTTGACAAAGTTATTTAACTTAGTCTCATATTATCGCCCGGGTATAAAGATGGTGATGTGCTTATATATGCATGTGTGTCTCCAAATGGTACGAAGCCTTTTGGGAGAAGCCCAAGAACCAAACCGTGCGGGTTGAGCCCAAAACAAACAATATCATATCATGGGTTGGAGCGGGCTGTTACAGTTATAATTTACAATCATCCAAGTTGATATCACGAATCATCATAAGCATATAAACCTCTGGTTAATCTAGACGATTAGTGGAAATTTTAATAGCTTTTAAATTTTTACATAGTACATGTGTACAAATATGAGTGGTGCTGAATGTGCAGATTATAGACGACACATTTGCATCGCAAATGCAACTTCTTGTTGGAAATGCAATACAGGAGAAAGACCTGGAGCCACCCAGGTCGATTCTGCAAGTGCGGTCTATGCTCTGTAACGATTCATCGAACCCGACCACAAACATTTACTATTACGAACTGTAAATTTGTGTACATAGGAAAGAGTATCAAGAGCTGCTGCAATTTTCTTCATACTTGCTGCATCAAAGAAAGAATCAATATTTGCCACATTCAGATAGGAATTCCAGCTCATGCAAGTAGGGTAGTAGTAGAGCCTTATGTTCAGTGTTCAGTCAATTTTGTTCTGCTAGTGGTAGAGCAACTTGGCTTGTTGCGAGATAAGTGTGTTTTTTTTTTTCCTTATTATTTTTATACGCTCTGTATAATTTATTGGATCTTATTGCATTCGATAAGGGTGATTGGTTTTGTATTTAATGAATCAGGACTTTGTCATAAAGAAATCATATGACGTCATACTGATGTAAATCAGTAGAGAAAATAATTAATTTTTTTTTTTTTACACCGCCATGTTACCTAAACTCTTGACTTATGAAACAAGTACCTGGAGTCTGGGGCATGATATATTTAAAATTTTATTAGATAAAAGTTAAGTAAAAAAAAAAACAGAAAATTGTTTAGACCATGTCCAATTCTTGACTCTTATGAAACACAGTCTATTAACTGCACTTTTGACTTTGCTGCTAATCCTTATTTACTTCTTTCTTATAATGATCAAGTAGTGGTTGGGGATGATTTATTCATTTATAAGTTTTTATCTCTACATCCAAATATAATTCAATTGGGAGATGATGATTAATAAACTTCACTTCAAAAAGAAAATGCACTCTCACTTTTTTCACAATACATTTTACTTTCAAGAAATCTGTATCCTTAATTGAATTCGTGAGAATCAAATACTGAAAAAGCAAGGTTAACTTCATTTACACCTTCTGAGGTTTGTTTTATTTTCACTTACATCTTCCAGGTTTGCATATATTCATTTACACTCCTTACTTTTCAATATTATTTAGACCCCCTGAATGATGATATCAGCTGAATTATTTTTAAAATTCCTAAACTACCCTCAATGTCTTATCCTTATTCTGTTTGGAAACAAGAATAGTGTTTTTATCAATTAGACCCCCTCCCATCATTTAATAATTTAATTTGTATTAAAATTTAAAAAATATATAAAATTCGAAAAAATATATATTAAAATTTAAAAAATATTATAAATTCGAAAATAAATATAAAATTAAAAATATATATAAATTTCGAAAAAAAAAATTTCAATAAAACATATTAAATTTTGAAAAGAAATATAAAAATCGCAAAAAACATAAAAAAAAATTGAAACAAATATATAAAATTAAAAATAAAACATATAAAATTCAAAAATATATATTAAATTTTGAAAAGAATTATTAAATTCGAAAATAATTATAAAATAATATAAAATCCAAAACCCCAAACACCAACCCCAAATATTCACAAACAAATATTTAAATTTTTTGAAAACTAATTTTTTTAATTTGTGAATAAAAATTAAATCATAAAACCCCTAACCCAACCCCAAATATTTAATTTTTACAAACACATTTAATTTTTACAAATAAATTAATTAATCTCTCTCTCTCTCACACACACACACAACACTCATATATACATATATATATACACACACACACATATATATATATATATACACACACACACACACACACACATATATATATATATATATATATATATATATATATCACCACCCCACTCCCACTGCCGGTGCCGGTGCCACCGCCCCTATATATATATATGTATATATATATACCGAAAATGGCGATGGTAAATCCTTGATTTAAGGGTTGCTCGTGGTGGTGTCGGTGGATGATGTGGTGGTGGTAGTGGCGACGGGCGGTGGCGGTGGCGGTGGCGGCGGCGGTGGTGGTGGTTAGGGTTCTGTTGGGTTGGGGTGTTTGGTTGGAGGGATATATTGATTTAAGGGGGTGTTTGGTTTAGGGGTTAAATTGATTTAGGGATTAAATTGATTTAAGGGGTGTTTGGTATAAGGATATTTTAGACATTTCACACCATAAGTGGGTGTAAATGAAGATATGCAAATCTAAGAGGGTGTAAGTGAAGATAGGACAAACCTCAGGGGTGTAAATGAAATTAACCCAAAAAGCAATATGTAGTTATGAGAAAAAATGTAGTGCAGTTATATATATATATATATTTCATGTATGTTAGCAAAGAAAGTTGAAAATGAGTTTGAGCACAAATTCCAACTGTTGAGCCATGTATGGGTGGATCACTCTCCACCATCAACAACACATCGACAACAAATAAAGAAGCACATGACAGCAAAACAGTAAAAAAATGGGAAATTTCCTAGTATTTGGTCCCATCTTATCACTGTCCCTCACCGAATAAATTCATGGACT
Source organism: Cornus suecica (assembly GCA_963922005.1). NCBI lineage: Eukaryota > Viridiplantae > Streptophyta > Magnoliopsida > Cornales > Cornaceae > Cornus > Cornus suecica. The sequence continues at coordinate 14,590,936 of OY998238.1, read as the reverse complement.
CCACGATGCCTAAAGTACCATCAAAGTTGTCCCCACACGCAATGTTCCTTACCCAACGCACGTTATCATTCTCGCTTGGGTCAATAGATTCAATGCTTCCATCATCTATTATTATCCACCAAGTTGGTTACAAAATCAACCCCTTTTTAATTTTTTAAATTTGATTTTTCGGATTGAAAAATTATAACCGAGTTACCAAATTTTTTCTTCGGTATAAAAGTAAAAACATAAATTCTGTCCATGTGACTTAATCATGCAATCACATTACAAATGACTCATTAACGACAAAAACAACCAACTGGAATCAATATTACTTAAATGTTTAGAATTCTTATGACGTCACAAATACATATATGAGAATAATTATAATCACGATACCAATGCACTTAAGTTGCTCATTAAAATACTCCTAATTCTTTTTCGTCATCATCAATTATAACCACACTTCATTAAAAATCTTTGAGCACCTTCCGGACCTGTTCCAGTGTGACAAAGAGCACGACAGTAAATGGACCCTGCCTTGAGATCGTAGGGATGAAACCCTTGTAAAGGGCCATGGGTCCCTCAGATCGAATGGTCTTCATCGCGCAATCAAGGGCCCCACTGTAAGGTGGGGCCATCCCGGGCTCCACCTTCATGTTCATGACACGCGTCTTGATCACGTCCACCGGATTCGACGCCACTGAGGCGACGAATCCAGCAGAGAAGCTGGCGGTGACGTGGGTCCCAAGCCCATCCTTCATCAGACCCTTGTCCAATATCGTCTCTTTTATCTGATCGTAGGATGCGAGCTGCGATGCTGTGACCAGCATTGCGCGGTTCACCGTAAGCGATGAGCCGCGCCACAGGGAAGTAATACCCTCGCTCTTGCTCATCTGTTTTATAGCGTCCACGACGCTCTTGTAGTTTCGGCGTTCAGCCGACGGGAGTCGGCCATCGGCTTGCATTCGGACCATGGCCACGTCGGCCGGGTTGCCGACGGCGGCGCCGATTCCGCCGGCGATCAGGCCGGCGGTTATCTTGCGGACTAAGGGCATGTTGCCGGTTTCCGGGTCGGTCCATTTTTGCTTCAGGATATCGTACAGACCCATCCGGGTGGTGGAGTAGAGCGTCTGACGGAGCATGGTGGCGGAGACGCCGGAAAACAGGGCGGCTGCGCCGTCTTGCTGGACGATCCGGATTCCGACGGCGATGGGGCCCATACGGGCCGGCGGAGGCGGTGGGGGGATCCGGATGCTTCCGGCTGAGGCGTTCTGGAATGCGAGAGCGGGTCGGATCTGAACGGCCGGGTTCGGGGCGCCCTCGCCCTGGAGTTGCATGCGGACCTTGATCAGATCAAGCGGGTGGGTGCTACAGCCCGCAACGATCGAAGCTATGCCTCCTTCAACGAATCCTTTAACACCCATGTCGAATTTTCTCGGAAAATTATTAAAACTTTCTCGGCCGAGAAAATAATTGGAGAAAGGAGAGTTGTGGGTGTTGTTGAAATTGAAGAGGGGATTAAGAAGATGACCAGTTGGAGCTAGGGTTCATCTCACTGGAGACCAGGAGATGGGAGTGGAGGGCGAAGGCTACGGAAGACGAGTGTGGGACGCTGGGCCTCTGAGACATATGCTAATGTGTGTGTTTTTGGGTGTACTAGTGTGTGTTTGATGGGTTTTTGGAGGGGGTGATAATTTATAGAGGAAATGTTTACTATGCCGGGGAAAGGAGGTGGAAATAGGGTTCCAATCACACGCCATTTGCCAATCTGTAACCTAAATTAAATTGAAATTTTCCGATTAACGCGGTTGTGGGGTCACTGGTAGTCTTTTTATTTATGTAGTGCATTTTATTTTATTTTCTCAATCTGATTCCCACAATCTTGTGGAGTTTAGAAGAAGTAATTAAATAGGGCAAGCAATTTTGGATTTGACGTGTAAAGGTTGGCATTGAATGCCAACCTTTACAAAAATGGCATTGCCCTATATTTTTTACTATAATTTATTTGACAAATAAGGGTTTTCAATGGTAATATAGTGTTATTTGGGAGAAAAATATAATCAAATAAAAATGGCATTGCCCTATATTTTTTACTATAATTTATTTGACAAATAAGGGTTTTCAATGGTAATATAGTGTTATTTGGGAGAAAAATATAATCAAATACAGCGAGCATTGGGATATTTATGTAAACAATCAAATTTTAACTTTTGTGGAAAGTGAATGTGCCACAAAAATGGAGAAATTGAGATCAATGTACCGTAGCATTAGTTGAATTTATATTTTATAGGATACGGAATATAAGAATATCTAATGTAATTTGGACGGTGTGAAATTAGGATTATTAAGTACAATCACTAAAGATAGTGAACCAAACCTAATACTAAACATGGCAAAATAGAAAATTATGATTAATTGATGTAGGAAATACAAAACAATTAAAAGACCTAATTAACCCAGTGAGGCATGTGTTATGTGTGATGACTAGATCTCGAGAAGTGCGAATCCAGAAAATTTTGGACAAATTTTCATAATGGTTTAATTTTCATAATTTTCAGTGGAATTTTGTTATTAATTCAAAATCTATAAGTATATAATAGGAACAAATTTTATTTAGTGTGCATTACTCCCTCTCTTTTTTTTTTGTACATTTTTATTTAGGAAATGTTATGTTAGTAACATTTAACTTGCATCAACTCTTGGTTTGAAAATTCAAATGGGGTCACGTTATTTAAGTTGAAAACTAGAAAATTTTCAAAAAAGAAGAGAACAATAAAAATATGAGCTATCCCAATCTGATTAATTGCTTAGGAATAATTACTTCAAAATGAGAAATACAAATAATTGACAACACAATTCACTTTGGCATTTGAGTTGTCAAGTGAAAAACAAAAAATAAATCATTTTTTTTTCAAAAAAAAAACTTCTACAACATTGGAATGAAACAATTTGACCAGGGTCGGCCCTGATCTAAGGCGGGCAAGGCAGCCACCTTGGGTCAGGTTGGGAGGGGTCCTCAAACTTTATTTTTTTTAGTAGTAATATGCTCAAAATAAAATAATTAGTTATGACTCAATAAAAAATAAATGTTCAATCCACAAATATAATTTTAAATTCAAAAGTCAACCTAATAACACAAACTTAATAAAATCATGCCCAAAATTATTTTAATTTTAGTGTTTTAAGTTTAAAAAAAAACTAAAACAAAACACATTTATTGAAGACGGTCCCAGATTTCAGAAGCTTCTGTTCTTGGGAGGAAGAGAAAAACAAACGGAAAAACACACATTTGCTCCGGACCAAGACTCATCGATATTTTTTTTTTGATGCAAATGAGATTGTATTTTTTATAAAGCACCACGGGTCCATAACTCTATTTATTTTCTTTGTTTTTCATATTAAAATATTTTATATTTTTAAATAAAAAAATTTACTATGGTATTTTTTTTGGGAGCATTATATTTACTCTCTCGCTGTCAATTTTTTTTTAGCAATATTAGGCTGCCCGTGAATTTGACCATAAGAATTTTCTTGAACATGTTTGAAAGTTTTTTTTTTTTTTTTTTTTTTTCTCTTCCCTCTCTAAAAGTGGAGTAGAATTTAGAATAAAAAACGTTACGCTTTGACCTAGACTCCCTATTAATATTTTCCACGTGTCCATAGCTAAGCTAGCTAAATGTAGAGACATGTGGAGTCAAAGACGTGACTCAGAATCTGACCTGACCTAGTCTTCGTCTCAAAAGTCATAAGAGGTGTAACTTGAGGGAGGCTTTAGTTGAGAACTTGAGACCTCCGGAAACGTCCCCAGTTTCTCGGATATAGTGACCTCGGACTCTAGAGGTTAAACATGTGCACACCTTTACATATATACCAAATAACAATATAAGAATACTCACATTTTTAAATATGTATTTTTTTTATAATAAGAGATCATTTCTTATTTAAATCATAGAAAATAAGAGATCATTTCGTATATACATGTCTTCTTTGTAATGTCAACATATATTAATTATATTTTAATTTAAATCAATATTAATTCAATTGAAATTCTTATGTTTTGAGAAGATGTCAAACTGTTTTTCAATTGGGGGTGTTCCAGTGTGGTTATCGAAAGTAATTATCAGGGACCATGACTCTATGCTCAAATGACAGTCTCTCCTTAACGATTATTGACGACATCAATTACTTGATTCAAATGGTGGACAAAGGTTTTCAGCTGTTGTGGTCACCGAGATGCTGTAACAAAGGTAACCCGTGGTTTAAGTCAGTGGACGTATGGCTATCAGTAGGGTGATTTGGAGTGGGATGTGTGACTTTCTTGGTTGCATAAGCGCATTGCCTCATATGTTCATTTTGTTTTTTTGTAATTGGTTTTTGTCCGTAAAAAAAAAGAAGAAAAAGGTAAATTTTAATTTCCTCTGCACAAGAAAATATCAATTAATTTTATAATTGAACATTTGTCTGTCCTGTCGTAGGCGAGTTAAATGGAGATAGGAACTGTTAGGTAAAGTCTAAAAAAAAAATACCAATAAATGTAGGTTGTTTTGGGTTAGGTTAATCTGATGAATGTCATTTCATTAAATTTAATAGTTACCTTCAATTTAAGTATAAAATTATGAACGGAAAACATTAAAAGCATAATATTTGCACTGTGCTTCTGAAAAAAAATATAAATAGTATTTACACTGTTTTTAGATTGAACAAAATGAATCTAATGGCAACACCCTGCAAGAGCTGAATGTTAGCTCTTTCTTTCATATAATACAGAAAAAAAAATAGCTTTGCTCAACTATATATTGTTTGTTTGTTTATTTATTTCTCAATTTAAGGACTTATTGGCAGTTGCTGTTAATTGTGGACCCTAATATAAGTGCTACAAGACCATGCCTGTATATTATTGAAAAAAAGCTTCCCCATTTCACATCTACAATTATTGCAAAAGTAGGTTCGCCACCTCACACTTATTTAAATTTCATATTCTGCTAATTATTTCATTATATTGGCAAGTCAATTTTGGGGACAATTCTTGGAAGATCCAAACTTGACTTTTCTCTTTTGGTTTAATTAATTAATTTTTTTTTTAATAATAGTGATATTCGGGGTCAATTATGCGTATCTTAATTAATTAGTGGATCCGTGCAAAACAGTCCCACACAAATCAGGTAAGACTCTAATTTCTTTCATTGTTAGGACTTGTATTATAGTTAGTAATTTTCAACCCAATGACTTAAATCTAACACTGAAGTTATTAATATGTTTCCATCAAAACATTTATAACCAATACTAACTCAGAGGTTAAAAGAACCAAAAGTAAAAGATTAATATCGGTAATGAATAACATGTTGACTTGTCAACAGAATTTCATAAAATAATTGATGTCATTGGCCGTGTAGTAACAAGACAAATTAGCAATCCAACTAATTCCGCTATTGAAGAACACCGTTTATAATTGCGATATTGGTACAACGAATTCAAAAATTATTAATTTTATAATAAATAATTTTTGATATAGCATAACGGATTGATACATTTCAAAAGCGTTAACAACCGAAAAAGATCTCTTAGAAGGTGCGTGATTGATAGGGATATGGAACTGTTATATCTTGGTGGTGCGAAGCAATTAAAGGAAAACTTTGATTGGCATACATCGATATCATGCATGGTCCAATTAGGTTAGCTAACAAGTCCTTGCCTCATTTCCTTCTTATTAATTGTTATTGACTTGTTCAATTCGTAGCTACAATCTTCTTTCAAGGTCATTTGCGTCCTCAATCAAACTCCAAATACATGAAAATGTTTGGCTTCGTGTTCACATCTGTTTTATACATATAATTACGTGGAAAACTAAAATTTAAAACATGAATTTTGGTGCAACCAAACATGCTCTACCTTTGCTTGATAGTTTTCTTAATTCATTTATTGGCCTCATTGTGGATATTACATGTGAATTATGATATATATTTTCTTTTTTATTTCGAATTTTGGAAAGAAAAAAAAAATTGTCCTCTAAAATGGAACTCAAATATCTGGGATATTTTGTAGCTTAATTGATCCACGGAGATTGATAAACTATGATGTGAACAAACCACACATTCCATGTGGTCTAACTTTTTCTTTTTTTAGGATTTGTACATAATACCTATTACCAAAATTATCATATGTTTGTATATATGTATATATAAATAAAAGTTGAATGTAAAAGTGATGCCATATGACTCATACATTACCCCACACATGCATGGTTAAGATTTTTAAATTCTTGAACAGTGTGTTTAGGAGATATATATATATATATATAGGTCCAATGCCAAGTATAAGCAAGTTGTAGATATGCTAAAACTCAAGCAAGTATAGGTTCCAAATTTTGTTTTCATTGGATGGAGCTTAGGCACAAGGAATATGTTCTTTTATCTCGTGTTCAATATTCTTATATGCGTTGCTCTTCGGTTGCTAATAGAAACAAGCTACGGAATAAACATATATTCGTGTGAAACATCTTCTGACCTAGGAGGACATGACATCCCATTGCTGATTAGGGTCGGTTTGGGAGTATGAAATAGGAATTGGGTCCAACTTCAAATTCATTATTTAGATATAACAAAATACTTTAGAATTGAAATTGAAATGTAATTATAAATTTATCAATTTTACAACTTAAATTCTACAAGGAGAAGTTGTAATTTTCATTTACATATTTTCTCTAAACCTTGATTCACTAAATATTCTCTTTCTATAAATTTTTCACAACCATAAACATACATATATATATATATATATATATACCTACCGAAAAAATATACATACGCCTATATATATAGACATGCTTATATATATATATATATATATACAAATAAAAATACACACAAATATATAGTCACACACACATATATACACATAAACACATACATATATACACACCCACATACATGCATCTATATACACACATACACACACACACACACACACATATATATATATATATATATTTATACCTATATTTTTATACTTATACCTATATATATTTATATATATATTGTCTAAATTTAATTTTAAAGTTGTGATATTTTACATTAAAATTGTGTTGGGTTGTGGATTAAATTCCAAGACACATTCAAATAATGTATTTGGAATTGCATTTGTGGAATTGAAATACCATAACATTATAATTCTAATGCAATTTCAAATCCATGCAACCAAACGGATCCTTAATGTGTTTGATGTACACGTGTATGTGTGTGTGTATATATAGAGAGCGAGAGGGGCTTAAATTTAAAACTTTTGAAAAAGTGCCCTCCTTTTTAACCATTTTGTGCTATCTTCTAATAGAAAAAAGGGTAATTTGCACTAACACCTCATGAGGTTTGCATCTATTTCACCTAGGTGCTGATTTTTGAAATTTTGACACATACACCCCCTGAGGTTTGGTTTTGCTTGCCATGACACCCCAAATGACAAAAATACCCTTCAAAAAATTCGAAAATAAATATTTAAATGTGAAATGACCTTTATGCCCCAGCCCCAAATATATAAATTTCGAAAAACATATATATAAATTCAAAAAAATGTATAAAATTCGAAAAAAAATATTTAAATTTTGAAAAAAATATATAAAATTAGAATAAAATATATAAATTTCAAAAAATATAGGGTAAATTACACAAATCACCCCTCAACTTTGACCTAATAACAACCACTACCCCTAACGTTTTATTAATATCAGTTACCCCCTGAACATAATTGGAACAGTGATTCAGTTGTTAGTAATAGAAAAATGACTAATATACCCTCACATATATGGAGATATTTCAAGAGTTTCTAGAGCCATGTGAATTTACATAATTACCTTCAAATTAAAAACCAAAAATAATGTATAAATATATATAAAATTATATATTTATAATTCGGAAAAAAATACTTTTTATATACTTTTTATAAAATATATAATTTCGGAAAAAAATATTCGGAATATTTCCGAATATTGTTTTTTCCAAATATATAAATTCCAAAAATTTCCGAATATATAAAAATATATAACTTCGGAAAAAATATAAAATTATAAAAAGTATTTAAAATTCCGAAGATATATAATTTTGGAAAAAAAATATAAAATCGAAAAAAAAATATAAAATCGAAAAAAAAATATAAAATTATAAAAAGTATATAAAATTAGGAAAAATATATAAATTCAAAAAATACTTTTATATTTTTATATTTTTTTACGAATTTATATATATTTTTATAATTTTATATTTTTTTTCCGGAATTTATATGTTTTTTCCGAAATTATATATTTTTATATATTCGGAAAAAAAAATCAAAATATTCCGAATATATAAAAATACTTTTATATTTTTATATTTTTTTCGGAAATTATATATTTTTATAAAAAGTATATACAAAATATTTTTTCAGAATTATAAATATATAATTTTGTATATTTTTATACATTATTTTTGTTTTATCAAATTAACAAATTAAGTAGGGGTATTCTAGTAATTATCATTACAAAAGTAATGGTTAAAATGTAAATGTATGGGTAGTAAGGGTAAAATAGGGTTTTCAGTTCCAAAAAATTCAATTTTGACCAATATTTGAATTTTTTGGCGTTGACTTCTACCGGAGGGGAGGAAATGTTACAACGGAGCAAAAATTAAGGGTGGTAACTGATATTAATGAAACATTATGGGTAGTGCCTGTTATTAGGTCAAAGTTGAGGGGTGGTTTGTGTAATTTACCCAAAAATATATATAAAATTCGAATATATATATATATATTTTGAAAAATATGTAAATTTGAATATATATATTCCAAAAAATATATATAAAATTCAAAATATATATATTTTCAAAAACAAAATTCAAAAAATTATATAATTTCGAAAAACATATATAAATTTCAAAAAATATACAAAAAGTTCAAAAATATATATAAAATTGGAAATATATATATAATTCGAAAATATATATATATAATTTGAAAAATATATAAATTCGAATATATATATATTTCAAAAAAAAAAAATTCAAAAATATATATATTTTCAAAAAAAAAATTCAAAAAATTATATAATTTCGAAAAACATATATAAATTTCAAAAAATATATATATAATTCAAAAAAATATATAAAATTTGAAATATATATATAATTCTAAAATATATATATATAATTTGAAATATATATAAACTAGAATATATATATATTTCAAAAAAAACAATTCAAAATATATATATTTTCAAAAACAAAATTCAAAAAATTATATAATTTCGAAAAACATATATAAATTTTAAAAATATATAAAATTTGAAATATATATACATAATTAGAAAATATGTATATATAATTTGAAAATATATATATATCAAAAACAATATACATATTTTTTGAAATTTATATATGTTTTTCGAAATTATATAATTTTTTGAATTTTGTTTTTGAAAATATATATATTTTGAATTTGTTTTTTGAAATATATATATATTTGAATTTATGTATTTTCAAATTTTATATAAATATTTTTGAATTATATATATATTTCAAATTTTATATATTTTTTGAAATTTATATATGTTTTTCGAAATTATACATTTTTTTGAATTTTGTTTTTGAAAATATATATATTTTGAATTTTTATTTATTTTTGAAATATATATATATTCGAATTTATATATTTTTCAAAATTTATATATATATTTTCGAATTATATATATATTTCAAATTTTATATATTTTTTTGAATTTTTTATATATATTTTGAAATTTATATATATTTTTCGAAATTATATAATTTTTTGAATTTTGTTTTTGAATATATATATTTTGAATTTTTATTTTTTTTTGAAATATATATATATTCGAATTTATATATTTTTCAAATTATATATATATTTTCGAATTATATATATATTTCAAAATTTATATATGTTTTTGAATTTTTTATATATATTTTGAAATTTATATATGTTTTATGAAATTATATAATTTTTTGAATTTTTTTTTTGAAAATATATATATTTTGAATTTTATATATATTTTTGATTTTATATATATTTTTGGAAATTTATATATATTTTTCGAAATTTATATATTTTATTCTAATTTTATATATTTTTTTCAAAATTTAAATATATGTTTTCTAATTTTATACATTTTTTCGAATTTATATATATGTTTTTCGAAATTTTATATATTTGGAGTTGGGGCATAAAGGTCATTTCACATTTAAATATTTATGTTCGAATTGTTTGAAGGGTATTTTGGTCATTTGGGGTGTAATGCAAGCAAAACCAAACCTCAAGGGTTGTTTGTGTCAAAATTTCAAAAATCAGCACCTAAGTGAAATAGATGCAAACCTCAGGGGGTGTTAGTGCAAATTACCCTAGTAAAAAGTAATTCAAACAAATATTATGGGGATGAAAGTGAAGGCCACGCAGGGCCGCACCATAGGCGACCGGTCCACGGGGGCCCCAAATTAAATTTTTTTTTAGTATTTTTTAATTTACGAAAAATTTAATATTTTTGTAGCCCTTAAAAAAATTAATTAATTTTTCAGTCCAACTCAAAATAAAGCCTAATATAATTACATAGTTTAGGGCCTCAATATTTTAAAAAAAATTTGTTTAACAATCTAATTTGTAATAAAGCCAAAAATAATTTCACAATATAAGGCCCCAAATTTTATATTTCACTTACTATTACTATATACTCAAAAAAAAAAACTCTATTTTTTCAAAATAAAGAAACTAAAGTCTAATCTAAATCAAATTATTATTTTAATTAGGGCTAGAAAATTCTTGTCGTATTCACAAAACATTTAACGACTACACTCGCAACTGTCATACTCGCTCAACAACAATAATTTTTCACGCGGTTATACTTGAGCTTTCGCGACTGTCGCACTCACACACACAATAATTTTTCATGATAACGCTAAGATGGAGGTTGTTTTCAAAATTTTAAATATTAGTATATTTAATGTATTTTTCCTCATAATTATAATTTTTTAAGTGTTTTTTTTTTGGGTAAGTAAGTTTATCAATATTGAAAAAAGAATACAAACCTAACTTTTTAAGTTCATAAAATCTTATGTATAAGAATTTTTCATTTCATCTCGTCTAGGATCTCAACGCATTTTTTAACCCCGAGGCCACATCTCGGGTCTTCAGCTCCTTTTGTTTGGGCTTCAATTTGGGCATGGATGATTTGTAGTATATGTAGTCTTAACTTTGTTTTTGGGCGGGCTTGCTTCATTTTGTTTTGGACCTATTAAACACTTTACATACTACAGCCATATAAACAATTTGCTTCAACTTTTGAAAACAAAAATATGGAACTCCCGCTGATTTGTCACAAGGAATGGAAATATAAACAGAGGGTTTTTAGATAAATATGGACAACGGAGATTCTTAAACACAAATTTGAAGAAATTCAAAAGGAAAAGGAAAAGGAGGGAAAACACTTGGACAAGCGAACTATAGGTGATGAACGTGAGAGATAGTACTTTGTGATTCTTCGGTTGATTTGTTGATGTGATAATGTATATAGTTCGAGGTCGTCCAATGTGACATATTGGATCACTGACCAGCCTTAATAACTTACTTATAAATCTTATCATGACACTATTTGTATAATTGAGTGTGCTTGGTGGATCCATACGAAGGGTATACTCTTCATTCATTGTGTTCCTCTATCAAATTCTTAGACTTGGTCTAACCTTTCATCTTCTACACTATCCTCCTTCGCGATTTTCAAAACCATCGAGAAGATAACTCCTATATTTTACTCGCGTTTAGTACGGTGTTTGAAAATTTTGAAGCATCTACAACTAGTAAATAATTCTATCCCACTTTATGTTCTTATTTCCCCTAATGTCATTTTGTACTTTTATTCATCTCTTGTAAACTCATGAATCAAAGAAATATTATTTATGTTTATTTTGTTTTTGTTGTTTGTGCGGAAAAAAAATCAAACCGTATGTATATAATCATTTGCAAATTACAAGTATTTTACGAGTTTAAGGTGTTGTGTGATAAATTAAAAGTTAACTATCGAATATTTTAAAAACTTTATTTTATATAATGAAATTCTAACTAAATGAAAAAATATTTGTTTTAAAATTTCTATTACCATACTTCAGAAGTAAAAATATCGCTTCTCTTCAATTTAAGTGACAATTATTATAATATTTGAATTTTATTATCAAACATACTGAATTAAATATAATACTGAATCATTTTATAGTATAATGTTGAATTGAGTATCAAATACCACCTAAATCTCTAAATCTCTCATTGGATAAATTTAAATTATCAACTTCAAAAATCACTTAAATTATTCGTTCAACTTGAGTCATTCAAATATGAAAATTGATTCCATGAGAGAAACATTATAAAAATTGCTAGGTGAAAACTGAATTTGAAAGGAAAATCAAAAGCAAAAATTGAAGTTTTAATTAAAAAAAAAATCCAAATAATAGTGGTTTGTTTTTTTGGAAAATAAATTCTCAAACAATTGAACCCCCACGGTCCCACCCCACCCCCAACCCCACGACGTCGTTCTGTCTAAGAGGATTCCTCAACCGAAAGAGAGAAAAGTGTTCGCGTGAGAGTACCCAAAACCCCAAATGCCGGTGGCGATTTCATCGTTGATTCCCTGCCAAAAGCTGACCCACCACCGCCTATCGGCGTCGCTCTTCGCAATCGCCGGAGCTAACAGACCAAACATGACCACCACCGCCGCCGCCGCCTCCAGCTCCCCTGGTGCCTTCACCACCATCAAAGAAAGGGTCACATTCGAACGAGAAACCAAAAAGAGCAAATTCATCGCCATCGCCGGCCACATCTCCGATGAACGCTCCGCTCATTCCTTCCTCTCTGAGGTACCTTTTTGGTTGCTCACTTTTTTTTATTTATAATTATGGGTACCCATTTTTTGGTGCTTAAATGTAATTAATCTGTATATTTCTGTCAATACCCAGGTCCGTGACGCAAAAGCCACACATAGTTGTTGGGCTTATAAGGTATATATAGTTATCATTGTATTGAATTTATATATGTGTATATATCAACCCAATTTTGCGTCTTTTGTTAGTCATCCTTATATGGGTACCATGAGTTGTTCCGTTTTTAGGCTCCATTTGGGTGAATGAGTGGATTTGAAATGAATGTTCTTGAATGCAAACAATATGATATTTATTGGATTGGATTCTGAAACTGAAGGCGAGATTGATAAATTAACAGTATAGGTCAGGCTTATTTGAAATCTATACATCTGCTCAATTCTAATTTTATAACCTAGACCTAAATGATTTACTTCGCAATCCTCTTATAACACTTGAAGTGATAATTTCATTCATTTTATCCGTTGATTATGGAGCCTTAGTTCATATAAAGCATATGGTATCCTTTTAATCGGTATGCTTGACCGCCTTTTAGGGGTTTTATGCGGATTCCATTTTCTACATTTTCCTGCTTTCTCTAGAATGAGCATTCTTAAGATTGAAGAGGCAAAGGGTTTTAGTCATGATTCCTACATTTTCATTCGTTCGCTAAAATGAGCATTCTTAAGATTGAAGAGGCAAAGGATTTTAATCATGATTCCAACATGTTCATTCGTCTCTAAAATGAGCATTTTTAAGATTGAAGAGGCAAAGGGTTTTAGTCATGATTTGAGTTTTTAATGGGAGGACTTTCATGTCAAACGCATGGATTAGAAGTCATGTTAGAGATGCGGATAGCTCATGGTGAGCATGTAACTATGTAAGGGTGGCAGCATCTTGTGGTGTACATAAGCATATGTCCTTCATTTGGAATAATATAGTTGTTTCTTCTATTCTAGGTTGGCGATCAGTATCGGAGTAGTGATGATGGTGAACCATCGGGTACAGCTGGCAAGCCAATACATTCTGCAATTGCTTCATCAGGAATAGATAGAGTGATGGTTGTCGTAATTAGGTATATATGTTCTTCTGTTAGTGATGTACGATAACTGTCTTTATCTACTTCAACACCTTTTTGTGTAAGATTTATGGAACTGCTCTACCTCGTGATAGTACACTATTGTTCTTGCGTTATGATAGATCAGGGTTTGTTAAGTCCCAAGTAAATTCCAAGTATAGATTCAGTGGTACATATATGTTTGGGCGAAAGATCTATGGTACATTAAAGAATTTGTTTCCTTTCTATTTTTATGGCCTGTATTTATTTATTTCTCTTAATTTCAGGTATTTTGGAGGTATCAAACTGGGCACTGGAGGATTAGTCAGGGCTTATGGAGGAGTGGCAGCTGAATGCTTGAAAAATGCCCCAACTTGTCTTGTAAAATCCAAAGTGAGGAATAGCTAACTTTGTTGTTTTTCCTCTCCATCTTTGGTCCATGTTTATAGCCGAACTAAAAGCTGTTTATCTTTATCTTTGTCTTTGATCCACTCTAATAATTGTGCTAAAACTTAAGGGAAACTATTTACTTGTTATGGACAATCTCTTTATTGGTATTACCAATTCAATTTCCTCACTGGTAGAAGTAAGCTTTTGGGGACAACTAATTTATTTATATTTTGATATTTGTGGCAGGTTCCAATGGGTCTGGAGGTTACATTTGATCTTTTGGGAGTTTTGTACCATCAGGTAAGATTGGCTCGATGGGTACTTAAATCAACTGAATCTCTTGCATTCTTTGAATTGAGCATCTGAATATTATTTGATTGTTAAGGTTTGGGCATCTGAATATTGTAATATCCATAGCCAGCATGATTTTCTTTCATGATCTTCCTACCTTGCTACGCTCTTCTAGTAGTTAGATTGGTTTTCCCCAAATTCGTCAAATGACAAAAGTAACATACGTTACTTTGCTTCCCTCCCTTCTGATGTCACTACTGTAGTATATGGTCCATTTGATTCTCAGTACAAGACACGTGAGATTAAATCCTTCTGAAAAGTGAAACCTTTCCCTTTTGTTGTCTTCTTTTTAATCGCGACCTAGCCACGCACTCAAGTTTTCTCGTGAAGAGTGTTTCTACAGCTCAAATTTAGACTTGTGGTTGGTGATTTGCAGCTACAATATTTTCAAGTTGAGGAAATTAAACAGGATTATGATACTGGTAAAGATGGTGTTACCATGGTCACTTTCAAAGTTGATTTTGACCGGGTTGAGGGTTTAGAGGAAGCCATCAAAGCCAATTGCAGTCGAAAGATTGTGTTTTTCAAGCGCTGAAACAGATGACCAGTTTCCCAAGTGCAATTTGGTTCCCTTTCTGTTGATTCGCGGAAATTATCACACATTCATGAGCTCAACATGGTGGCAACAGTTGCAGGTCTGGTGACTATACTTCTTCTTCAGATCATCAGTGACACAATATTGGTTAATGGTTGTATAGATGGGCTATATAACATGTTGCTAGGAAATTTTACCTAACATAAGTTGACATATGTTGGGTTAGAAAATTGAAAATCCAAATAATGGGAAAAAGTGCTTGTTCTGTTATATAATTTGTTGTATACAACATTTTCGGTTCAATACTTATTATACTCCATTCTTCTTCACATATCATTTTGCAATATCTTCTATTTATTTTATTTTCTCCTCATATAATTCAAGATTTATGGTACCTTATTAGAGAAGTTATGGTGAAGTTTGGTTGGCAAATCTAATCTTTAGTTTATAAACTAGCAAGATATTGCCTACAACCCTATTTTTGTGGGCTGGGAAGAGGGAGTGGGAGGCGCACGTATATGGAAAATAATTGTAGTGAGCATGGAAAAGATTGTCCCTGTGATGGTGGGTTGTGAATATCTAGTTCTAGTACAAAGTTATCTTGAGAAATCTTTTTTGTTATTTATTCACAAATTCTTAACAGGGTGGGGGAAGTATTTAATAATTTAAATACTTGGATTTTTCCATTTGATTGGAAGTTCAATAATCTTTTGAAGTACTCTGAATTATATGTAATTTTACCGTTTTACCA
Organism: Cornus suecica; assembly: GCA_963922005.1. NCBI lineage: Eukaryota > Viridiplantae > Streptophyta > Magnoliopsida > Cornales > Cornaceae > Cornus > Cornus suecica. The sequence continues at coordinate 14,574,995 of OY998238.1, read as the reverse complement.
TATCCAATAACGAATGCACTCTTAAGGGCGGGGTACATAGAGTAATAATTAACATGAAGAGTGTACAATATATCAAGCATAAAATGAAGAAGAAAGCATATTCATAAGAACAAGCAACAACATCAACTAAACCCTCCAACTGAAGGAAAAAATGAAGAGTGTACAATATATCAAACATAAAATTTCAAATACCATGTATAGAACAACAGATACAGGATCCACTCAAACCTTTGAAATTAAAAGTACAAGAAAAGTATAAAACTCCAACATAAAATCTATAGAACACTCCAAGTAGCTAGTGATAGTATACCATATAGGATCAAGAGATGCCATTGGAATGATGACATGTCAAGGACTAGTTTGATGGAGGTGGGGAGAGGAATGGGATTGCTGGTATGGTGATCGGAATGGTCGGAATTGATGGGAATGAGGGCATGGTGGTCGGAATGGTTGGAATCGAAGGCATTGTGGTGGGGAGTGTAGGCAGTGAAGTGGCTGGCAGTGGAGGCAGAGTGGCCTGAGGAAGTGTGGGCATTGTTGGCAAAGTTGGGATTTGAGTGCTCGGCAATGGCGGCAACGTGGTCGGGGTTGTGGGCTGTGTGGGCAATGGGGTGGTGGGTAATGGTGGCAATGTGGCTTTGGGGATGGTTGGCATTGCAGGCAGTGGAGGCAATGCCACTGCAGGCATAGTAGGAATTGTGGGCAGTGTTGTTGGTGCAGAGGTTTGCAATAGATTGCGAGCCGCGAAGCTCATTTGGATGCTTGAAAGTGATAACACTATGGTTAGACATACAAGAGCACATTGATGAGAGGTTGCCATGGTTGAATAGGAGCAAAAGAAGAGCTTGCTTTGTTGTGAGTATAGAGAGCAATGTGTGTGTTTTGAGTTTTAGAGAAGCAGTTTTTGATGGGTATTTATGGGGAAAATGGTGTTGAAGGGTTACATGAGTTTGATGAGATGTGGTTGGATGAGGTTTGAAAACAAGTGGTTAGTTCACCTTCTCAACTAGATATTGCATGCTAATTTGTTTACTCAAAAGACTAGCCCACCTAGATTCATCAAAGTCTCTGTAGAAAAGGAAAAAATTGAGGTAATGACACAATTGGTTGGGAAGAATAAATCAGAATTTTGATGTAAGAGACGGATTGCCGGGGAAGAAAGCAAATTATATACTCATTCATTAAAATATAGATATGAAGACCAGACCAGAATAAAAAAAGCATCATGTCTCATATTCGATTTTCCTTACGTACAAATAATTCCTAAAGTCCGAGCTTTACTTATCCATGTGGAATGGAGTTCTGCACTAATCCTAGGATTAGTCCGGTGCAATACCTGGAATACCAGATTTCAGAAAGAAAAGAAAAATGAAAAAATGAGACTGGGTTGTGGAGAATTGGAAATTTTAGCTCGGGGGGCTGATCTAAGACTGGTCCATGTAGTTTGGCAAAACCCCGATCCACAATGTTAATATACCTTATATACTCTTATGGCCCTTTCGCTGCTCGATTAGTGTTCAGCTCTCAGGCTAAAAATATAGGCACAACTGAGCTGCCATGCTTAGGCGAAAATTTGAGCTTCTTCTCCGTGTGTAGCCTTTCAGTAAATAGACAAAGGTTTCCCGCATGTCCATTACTTGAAGCACTACACTATCGGGATCATCCCAATGAGAGGTGGTTCTGTACAAAACTTAGATAACGGAATTTCAAGGAAAACAACTGCTAGAATAAACAGCGTGGAACAAGGAGATCAAAATCGGGATAGAGATCGATGAGTAGATGAAGAAAGAATATAGCAGTTGGGATGTATCTAGGCCGCCTTGAATTGTTTTTAAGGGATGGAGTTTATTTTCATTGCATTTGATGTTATTGTATACACAAATAAAAACTCGAAAAACGTACATTTACATCTACTTGTATCATCGGAATCTATTGTTGTTAAAAGTAGATGTTAGTTTTTGGATCTTAGTCTATACCTTCTTGAATTGGTAGTAAAGATTAGATTCGGGTTATCGGTCCGATACATAATGTTAGAAATTTGATTACTTTTATTAGGAACCAAGTTCGTTTCTTTCAATGCAGCGGATATAAACAACAACAATATGCAAAGATCTAAATAACAAATAACATAATATTACATATAACACACTTTATTTAATGTTATTTGACTTTAACCTAGTTTACATTTCGGAAAAAAGATATTTCATTAGAAACACCTTTTCATAAACGCACACAACACCTTCGCTTTGATGCACGCAATACCTTTTCACCTCTCAAACCAGTAGAATTCTACCACATCCTAGCACATAATATACAAAAGCAAAATCTTTTCATAATTAAATTTTTTTCTGATTACTTTGCGGTATTTTACTGTTCTGAATGTCGAAGAGTATCACATCACTCACTTATCACAACGACATTGTTTCATTATTATATATAGCCTTATACACTCGAGAAAAGGACAAAAAAAATAATGGAAAAAAAAAACTTGATACCAAGTATAAAACAAAGTTAAATGACTAATATAACATAATTAAACATTCTGAATCTTGACCTTAGCCTAGAATTTCTCACATTATTTCATCATATATCAGCTTCAAATCTCAACCCTATCGCAATAATCACAAACGCTGAATAAAAAAAAATACACAAGAAAAACACTTTGAATTTTGGAGTCTTGATAAAAAGTACTCCTTCATGTCCCACCCTGAATAAAATTCCATGAGACCCACTGGTCCCCAACCTTCATTCATTGTCTCTAACACACCAAACCCCAAAACACAGTGAGAGAGACCCCAACATTCAGTGTGTCCAAAACAGCAAACCCTAAAAGTCAGTAGTGAGAGAGACGAGACCTTTTATTCCCCGGCAAAGCCTGACCTGCCCTGTCCATAACCACCTTCAGTGCTCTTCTTAGTAACCCTAACCCATCCTCTCCACTACTAGTCATTGCTGATGTCATCATTTTCACCGTTAACACACTCTTCATCCTCCCTCCCACCGTCGCCATTTCCGCCCTCACCACCTTCCCTTCCACCGACCTCACCGCCCTCCTCATCTCCGATATCAGCTCAGGCCGGTCCTCGCAGCACATCGTCGCCATTATAGTACCCGGGTCATCTCCCTCGCAGTAACATAACTTGAGTTCATCTGTCTCATTTGGAAAGGACAATTCACGGACTACATTATGTGTAGTAGTTGTACTACTGCATGTATTATCCTTCTCTGCCAATTCTGCGGTCTCCTTCTTCAGCTCCCTCACCCGCCGGACCACCTCTGCTAACAACGAAGCCTTGTCTGTCTGACAACATTCGTGAAACCACATTAACCACTTGATATATGCTGTATGTATAATTGTAATCCATTGAGGTTGGGTTGAGTTACAAAAATAAAAATAAAGGTTTCAGTCGCAACCACCACTAGAAGTACGGTAAAAATTGCACCCATAACCTTTAGCAACGGACTTTAAATTATCACTTAAAGTCCTAACAATTTTTTTTTTTTTTTTAGCCTATATTGACAGTAAAAACTTTTGTTATAACTAAGATTCCCTAAATTAAAAAAATCAAATTTTTGTGTGAGTGATAGACAATTTCAGTTTGCTACTAAATTTTTGTCATTATAAACACGTTCTTTTGTTTATGTTCTAACTTAAGATCACGTGTTTAAAACAAGAAAAAACATCTTCATGCGAAGGTAAGATTGAGATCGATGTATGTGGATTGAACCGAATCTGGTAAAGAAAAAATTCAGATATAGTGGAATAGATATTTGCGCCTAATTGTTAAGGCTATTTATTTAACCTCCAAATTTATATAATTTAAAGGTAGTACGGATCGAGTCACACTTGAGATTGCTCAAATTATTAAAAATCTAAATAAACGTAACAAGTAGGTGCAAGAATTTTCAAGTAATTAGTTATATTTTGAAAAGAGAAGAGATCATATATATCAGCTCGGGCTTTCAATTTATTTAGTTGAAAATTTAACATTCTAACCAATATCACCCACAAAGTGTAAGATATATATATATATATATATATAGATAGATAGATAGATGTTGCATGTGTTTATGTACTTACTTTGATTGTGCTAGGGAGAAGAGTCCGCAGGGTAGCCAGATGACCATTGATTCGCTTTCTTCTCCTCCTCTCAGCCTCGCTGTGACTCTTACATGCCGCCATGGCTTTTGCTTCTGCAGTTGGTTTAGAGCTTGTCATTGAACTATTCACATTATAAGTTGTGTCCATTGAGCTTAATACTTCTTGAAGAAAGTTAACAGAACTCGAACCGTTCCCAAATTCGCAGTAACTTGGAATCGAATACATTTATCCTTTTTAGTCTGAAACCAAACAAATTATAGTCCACTCTTAATAAAAGATATGCATGTACTTATAGAGTATATATATATATATATATATAGAGAGAGAGAGAGAGAGAGAGAGGGCAAAGGTTGGAGATTTAGGGGGTGGAATAATACTTGTCTTGGCTTGTTTGATGTGTGTGTATGATTTCCAAATATGAACAAGTGAGAACTGAGAAGTATATATGTATTCGGAGAACTCCTACCTTTGTAGCTTTTCTTTTGGCAGTGACTGTGAGTGTGATAATTAAAGGGAATGTATGATCATTTTACTTTTACGCTGCCTTTTGTCTCTTTGTTTACTAGTGAGAAACAGTGATCATCATGGTTTTGTCATCGGCTGTCTATTTTTTTTTTATATTAATGATGTAGTGCTTATTAATTTTTGTGATTCTTTAACACCTCATTATTTAATATTGCGTGTATTGCCCATATTTTTTTATTTACCGAAGGAATAAAATGTCTAAAGTATCGTTAATATAAGTTTTTTGTTTTAAAATAAATAAATTAATGAATTGTAAAATTATCATTGAGGGCAATTGTCAACGTAAACCCTAATCATAGAGAGAGAAAGAGATGGGGAAGGAGGAGGCTCTCGCGTTACATTTTCATCATCTTCACATTAGATATATCTATATGTCTATATATAAAGAATAACATGTGAATTGCAGGTAAGGTGGGATGAATTTTGATGTTCTTGGTGTTGTTTTGTTGGTGTTTTTGGATGGAATTGAAGAGAATTTTAAGAAGAGTGTGAGGGATTACATGGAGCTGGATTCAATTAAGGAGAGTTTGATTTGGTTCCTCCAAATACGGATGTGGGTGTGTGATGAGATTAATCACCGTCTAAAATTCATTTGTACATATGTGTATATATGTATGTGTCAAGTAGACATGTCAATGGATCGGATTCAGATCGGATCAGTTAAATCCAAATTCAATTTGTTAAGAAATCGGATTATCGGATTCGGATCATAATCGGGTTATCGGATTTTATTTTCAATCCATATCCGGTTAATATCGAATTCAGATCGGATTCGGATCATAATCGGATTATTGATAAGTCTATTGATAAGGATGACAAAAACTCCCAATCCGCGATCCGAATCCGATAATTCGACAGATTTTCACTTAATTAATTCATATTCGAATTTCTTCATTATAGAATATCTGATCCGAATATCTAATTAAAAAAATACAAAAATCAATAAATACTGAAATACTAAAATTATTCACACTTTTAATAATTGTATTTATGCTCAATCATTATTAATAAATAATAAAATAATTAACAACTAACATTTATATACATGTACAATATTAAATATATACACATATATATAAATATATATATATGTATATTTTATCGGATCGGATTAGGCTAATCCAAATCCAATTTGTTAAGGAATCGGATTATCGGATTCAGATCATATTCGGGTTATCGGATTTTTTTTGCAATCCAAATCCGACTAATCGGATCCGATTCGGATCAAAATCCAATCCATCGACAGGTCTAGTGTCAAGTATATGGATCACGGGAATCGAACAAGACCCAGATGAATGCGTGTAAATTCATCTCTAAAGAAGGAATGCGGGGGCATTTTCGTCATGAGGAAAGGGTTGGGCATTCCACATATTTTAAATGTCACATGACATTTTTGTGGCGAAAAATGACCGGAGCGTGCACACTTTTAATTTTTCATGAATTTATATACACAAAAGTAAAATAATGGGTATATTTTGCACTTTATAAGAAAGTAAGGGAGGTTTTCGCAAAAATCATCAATTTTGTAAAAAATAATCAAGCTTTGAGTTATACATGTATTATTATTTTTTATTGTATTGTTGGTAATCAGTCATTCTAAAAAATGGATTAGTATAATATATTTTTTATTAATTCATGATATATTTTAAATTGTATTAAATGTATATAATCACTCTTCGTGTTCTCGAAGTGTCTATATCGTGTGTGTTCCAGTCGGATCAACTCATAAAATAAAAAAGGGTAATTTGCATTGACACCCCCTGAGGTTAGGATCAATAGCACTCAGATTTCGATCAACTTTTTTTTGGCACTCACACCCCCTGAGGTTCCTCCTTCGTTGCAATGACACCCCCTGGGCGGGTGAAATGACTATAATGCCCCTTTAATTATTTCACTTATTACATTAGGGTAATATATAAAGTATGAAATTACTCATATGCCCAAACACTTCACCCCTCTAAAATTACTAATTACACTTCCACCCCTTATTACAAAATATATATTACGAAAATTACAATTTAATTTTTTTTCTTTATAATATAATTTGTATATATAATTAGGAAAATTAAAATTACGAAAATATATATATAATTTGTAAAAAATATATAAAATTTGAAAAAACATATAAAATTCGAAAAAATATATAAAATTTGAAACAATATATAAAATTAAAAAATATATAAATCAAATTCGAAACAAATATATAAAATTCGTAAACAATATATAAAATGCTAAAAACATATAAAATTTGAAACAAATATATAAAATTCATATATATATATATATATATATAAAGTGTGACTGAATTTTAAGTGGACAAGCCTCAAAGTCATTAGTCAAGGTAACGGATCCTCTCCAACTCTCTGCAAAGCTATTTCAATGGCCACGATGGCAACACATACCCTACGATGGTGACCGAAATCGGAATCGAACCGATATTTTATTAAAATATTTTAATCAAAATTAAATATATTAATATTTGGATTATAATTAACGGTTCGTTTCCGGTTCTCATTTTTAAAGAACCAAAAGTATCGGAACTGAACCGTTAATTTTGATCCAAATATTAATATATTTAATTTTGATTAAAATATTTTAATAAAGTATCGGTTCGATTCCGATTTCGGTCACCATCGTGGGACATGTGCCGTCATCGTGGCCATTGAAATAGCTCTGCAGAGAGTTGGAGATGATCCGTTACCTTGGCTAATGATTCTGAGACTTGTCCACTTAAACTTCAGTCACACTTTATATATATATATTTTTTTTTTTGAATTTTATATATTTTTTAGAATTTTATATGTTTTTAGAATTTTATATATTGTTTTCGAATTTTATATATTTGTTTCAAATTTTATATGTTTTTAGCATTTTATATATTGTTTACGAATTTTATATATTTGTTTCGAATTTGATATATATATTTTTTAATTTTATATATTGTTTCAAATTTTATATATTTTTTTGAATTTTATATGTTTTTTCAAATTTTATATATTTTTTACAAATTATATATATATTTTCGTAATTTTAATTTTCGTAATTATATATACAAATTATATTATAAAGAAAAAAAATTAAATTGTAATTTTCGTAATATATATTTTGTAATAAGGGGTGGAAGTGTAATTAGTAATTTTAGAGGGGTGAAGTGTTTGGGCATATGAGTAATTTCATACTTTATATATTACCCTAATGTAATAAGTGAAATAATTAAAGGGGTATTATAGTCATTTCACCCGCCCAGGGGGTGTCATTGCAACAAAGGAGGAACCTCAGGGGGTGTGAGTGCCAAAAAAAAGTTGACCGAAATCTGAGTGCTATTGACCCTAACCTCAGGGGGTGTCAATGCAAATTACCCAATAAAAAAATTAAATTTATGGACACTTGTATTTGTGTCTGACACGTGTTTTTATAATATGGAGGCGGTCAAATCTTTTTCATTACAATTACAATAGAAATGAATTATACCAACGTTGTTGCAATATGATATAATCATTGTAAAAAGAAAAAGAATTGGATGAATAGAATGAGAGTGCAAGTAGTAAAAGTCTTGGGCCAATTGTCATTTTCGCGCGCAGATTATTTGAGACCCACCCACCAATAAAGCAGCCTGGTCTGGTCTGCCCTTCCACACCTGCAACCACTCACCCTCAATTTTGACCTAAAAAGAGTGCATGTTGACTCCAAACTGGTGCTAAATGTGAACCTTATACTACTTCCTCTATTGCAATACCACTTTTTATAAATAAACTTTACTTTACAAAAGTAAATAAACTTTATAATAGTTAACAATTCCAAGTACATTTCTCCCTCGGAAATTCAAAATAGATAACCTTTTAGCTGTCTTCTAGCATGTAACATTTTGAAAACTAATAAAAATTTACCACACCCTACTACCGGTAGGAATTAGAGACAAAGTTTGAGGGGGAGAAACTAATAAATGAACAATGTTTGACTCATGTTTAATCTGGTTATGTGAAAAAAATAACATTTGTTCCAAAAAATATTACAACTATACTTTTAAAATTTTAACAAACAAGCAAAATTCATGGTTATAAAAAAACAAAAATAAAAAATTGAATTTTAAGATATATTTTTTAAAAATAAATAAATTTGGGGTACATATAAATCTTGTATAACCTTCGTCCCAAATTAGTTGTCAAAGTTTGACTTTTCAATATTTTTTTTGTTATTTTGTGTTTTTCATTTTGCCCTTTGACAATATAGTTGTGATCCCGTTCGTAGCAGACGAACGAATTCAACAATTTTTTAATGAAGAAACGGATAATAAACACTACTTCAACTGTAAACCAATATATGGATAGTGAATATGAAAAAAGGAATAATGAAATGAATTCACAATAGAGAAATTATGATAAGAATTACAACCAGTAAAAACTAAGATAGAATGGATCCCCCCATTTTCCTTCAAAATACTCCCCCTATTTATATCCAAGATTTGGGATTTGAAAACGTTCTTATAATCAATTCGTTGCTTGATTTCCTCCTTCTATTACTCCATTGCTTTATTTTAGGAACCGTTTTTTGATAAGATTTGTAACTCCCTCATGCATTATGATTTGGAGTTTATCCACTTGATGTGCTTGTTTTGGAGCTGGGCCTGGACTGTTGCTGATGGGCTGAGTTGTTCGTTTGATGGGCTTGACTCGGGGTTGGGCTTTGCATGTTGCTGATGGGCCAGGTGGAAAAATCGGTCTACACTTTGCCCCCAATTCCCAGGCCCATTTCGTTTTTGAAATAGGGTGGCAATTTGAAGGGTCAAATAACTGCCTATATATTTTGTCATCTTCATTTCTTCAGACGACTCCACTGTCTCATTTCCTTTTGAAGAGATACACTTTATGAGGAGCGATTTCTTGCTTCAAAGCCTTTGAAGGTTTTCAACAAGGTTAGTTCTCGAATATCTTCCTTCTCTCAATTTCTTCTTTCCCCTGTAAATATGAGTGGTGACAATAGTCATACCGCTTCTCTCGAAACGGTGGTTGTTGGTGTCCGAGTCACTTCATCTTCTCGGAGGTTAAAGTCTGTAAAGCCTAAAACCAAGAAAATCTCCCGTAAAAAATTGTTAAAGCTTCCCTTTTTTGAACGATGTAAGATCGAATTTGGAATCCCCGATGATGTGACCATAGCCGAATACCCTGCGGACTTAAATTATAAGGCATACGAAGAGGTTGGAGAGGGTGAAGTCCTTTTTTTTCTGAAAATCACTTAGATGTCATTCGTTTTCCCCTTCATCCCTTTTACCATCATGTCCTATTTAAATTGGGTCTTACCCCTTTGTAAGTTAATCCCAACTTTTTTAGGATTTTATCTATGATGCTTGTTTTGAACCATGAGTGTGGTCTGAATTTGGGTTTAGACGACTTCCTTCTTTGCTATAAATTCGATCGGATCAGAGACAATCCCGGTCGGTATCATCTTCATCCTCGTTCTACCCTAAAAATTTGTGTAGGTAATCCCTCATCTGAGAATGAGTGGAAGGAGAAGATGGTATAAATTGGGGGAAATTGGCGTGTTGAAGCGTCGGGCCTATACCCTATCCCCAGATCCTTCGGCACTTGTAAAAAAATCAAGTGTGGGACTAATCCTGGCAAGTGTCCCTTTGTATTATTATTTATTTCGATCCGCTCGATATGATCGTTCATTCCCTTATTGCAGTTATCCGCCTTCAATATTTAAAGGAGAGAGTTTTCTCAGACCTATCTTCCAGCAAACTTCTCCTAACTTCAAAAAATATTGAGTTGATCGTTGTTGGTGCGAAGGAGGCTACTGTCATGGAGATCCCGATGCCAACTTCTAACAGGAATAGTTCGAAAAAAAAGGTCGTTGTTGTTCAGCCATCTGGGAGCAACAAAGGAAAAAATAAAGTGATCGATCTGACAAAAAATCCAAAGGCACCGAAGAGCCTCTTAATCAGAACGAGGACTGAGAGCGAAGTCCCTCCTCAGAAGAAACTGAAGCTCGGGCCTCAGATTAAGGGTGATACAGGCAAGGTTGTGGAAAGTGAAGAGAAGATTTTAGAAAAAATGAAATCTGTTTGTGGTTACACTATTTCTGAGTGTTGTTTTGCCCCCAAGTTCGAAGGCGATTGGAAGCCAGCCTTTCTTAAAGCTGATGGCAGTCCTTTGACTTGCCGATCGATGGTCATGGCTGATCCTGATTCCTTGCTTGCTTTGACTCGTGGAATGTGGCCTCCCAAAGATGAAATATTCCAATAGCACGTGGATCGAATGGAGCTTCTGGTCAGGGCCCCAGCTTCCATCCTTGAGGTAATCACTGACTTTGCAGTTCTTCTACCGAAGCATTTTATTCATAAAATAATTTCTCATATTTACCCTTCTGCTTCAGTCCGTTTTCAATGTGTTGGCTCTTTGCAAAGTCGTTGAAGCAGACGAATATAAGATCAAAACCATTGATGTGGCTTGCCTGAGGGCTGATGCTTACGCTAAGTCTGCTGTGAAGGATAAAAAGATCTTACAGGATAAGATGGTCAGCATGAGCACTCTTCAGAGAGCTTCAGATGAATGGATCAAAGGACTGGAAAAGAAGGTTGATGATCTTAAAGAAAAAGCGTCGAAATTGGAGAATGATAATGTCGTGCAGAAGGGTGCTCTTAAGATCTGCCAAAGGGGTGACTTGGACATGCATCATCATTATGTTAGCATGTTCGACATAAGATTTTGCGATAGATTCCGCTTCTGTCACGAAGAACTTCAGGTTGATCCCTCCAAGCGCAAGTACAACTATCCAGATAGCCACGATGCGGCGTGTGAGGTTGTTCATCCATACAAGGATCCTGAGTCGAGCAGGGATGAGAAGGACTTCACTCAATTCTTGCAGCATGGATTCATTCCAGTTCCTATTCCTGAACCTATCTATGTCGTTCCAGTTGATAAGAATGTTTCATTTGACGTGCAGAAAAATGACGCTCAATCCGTCTTCGTCCAAGCCGTTAACTCTGAGGCCAATGTTCATCCTCAAGATGCACCTCCTTCATAGTAATTATGATTATTTTGATTAATTTAATTTTTTTGGGTCTGTAAAAATATTTTGATTACTCTTTTGCTCATGATTTGAGCAATGGGTGCATGACACTTAATTTTGTTTTGAACATGGACAAAGTTTTTGCCATTTGCTTTTGATGGCCTTTCCCTTGGTGCTTTTTACACTTATAATCGTGAACAGCTTCTAAAGACTTTTTCATCCTTGGAATGGTCTTTCTAGGAGCTTTATTTATGATCTTTTTGGTGCCTTTGCACTATTAGTTTTTTTTTTTTGGTGTTTTTGCACTTTATATTCGAACAGGTGTCATCCTGTTGATGATCTTTCTTATGAATGCTTGGTGCTTATGCACTAAAAAATATTTTATTTTTTGTTTGGACAAGGAAATATGTCCTCGAAACACCGAATGTTTTTTTCTCTCTTTGATATTCGAACGCATAATTCAAGCTATATTTATAAAAATTGAACTTGAAACTTTATTGATTTAGAAAATAAAATGCCATTGTGCTTACTAATAATATCTTTTCAAATGAATTGCATTCCAAGCTCATTCAATCACGTTTCCGTGTTGATCGGCCAACCAATAAGCTCCTTTGCCGATCACTTCGATAATTATGTATGGCCCATCCCATGTAGGAACCAGCTTGTTTGATCTTTTAGCTAGGACTCTGAGCATGTGTTCTCCTATATGAAATGATCTAGGCTTCACCTTTCTATTGTAGCTCCTCATCAGTCTCTGTTGGTATGCTGCCAATTTGATCGACGCCATCTCTCTCTTCTCGTTGATCAGATCTCCTTCGATTCTGAGTATGGCTTCATTCTGGTTGAGATCGAAGAGGTATGTTCGGGTCGTGGGGATTTCTGTCTCGATCAGAATAACCGCCTCTACTCCATACGCCATGGCAAAAGACGTTAAGCCCGTTGGCTTTCTTGGAGTCGTCCGGTAACTCCAAAGTATTCTAGGTAATTCGTCAAGCCATAATCCTTTTTATTGAATTCCATCGAGCTTTCTCTTTATTCGAGCAAAGATCGTTCGATTCGTGATCTCGGCCTGCCCGTTCGCCTGCGGATAATTGACCGATGACAAGTTCTGGTTGATTCCGTATTCATCAAGAATTTTTCGTACATGCTGATTATCCAGATTAGTACCATTGTCCATCATAATATATTTAGGTATGCTAAATCTATAAATTATATGGTTTAAAATGAAATCTATCACATGGACATGAGTTATTCTTACGTATGTTTTTGCCTCCACCCATTTTATGAAATAGTCTGTGGCCAGTAATACATGTTTTTGATTTGATGCTGCCCGAGTCAGCGGCCCAACATATTCCATTCCCCATCAAACGAATGGTACTGGAGCTGCCATTGCTGACAAGAGTTCTACTGGTTGGTGGATTATGCTAGCGTGCCTCTGGCATTTATCACATCTTCTTGAGTACTCTTCTGCATCACGAATCATGTATGGCTAAAAATATCCTTGGGTGATTGCCCTGTGAGAGAGCGATCTACCCTTAGCGTGCCCCCCAGCATGATCCTTCGTGTAATTGTTTGAGGACTTCCCTTGCTTCTGATGGAGTCAAACACCTTAAATAGGGACCAGTTAATGATCTTCGATACAATGTCCCATCTACCATAACATATTTTACTGAGGTTACTCTCATTTTTCTTGCTTCTCTACGATCTTCCGAAAGTAGGCCGGTTTGTAAGTATGTCAATATAGGATCGATCCAACTTGGTTCGTATGGTATAACGAATACCTCATCTTTCTTGTCGATCGAAGGTTCGTCCTGCTCATTGATGGGGATGACTCTAGTCATATTTTCTCCTGCCATTGAAGCTTGGTTTGCTAAATGATCAGCCGCTTCATTGTCCGCTCTTGGAATCTGTGTGAAAGTTACCAGCTGAAAACTTCGCGTTTCCTTCTCTACTGCCTTCTTGTACTCTTGCATCCTTCCTTCTTTCGTATCAAAATTCCCATTGATTTGTTTAATGATTAATTGTGAATCACTAAACACTGTTACCTTCTGAATTTGGAGTTCACTTGCTAATCTGAGACCAGTTAATAGTATTTCGTATTCCGCCTCGTTGTTCGAACTTTGAAAGTTGAGTCTTATAGACTGTTGCAGCCTCATTCCTTCCGAGGTGATCAGTTCCACCCCGAGACCTGCTCCCAGACTGTTCATTGATCCGTCAACGTATAACTTCCATATTGGCCCTTATATTTCGTCATCCCCATCATCAGCTTCGTACTCTAGCAGGAAATCCGCTATCGCTTGTCCCTTCATCGAAGTTCTGGGCTCAATCGATAGTTCAAACGTACTTAATTCGATCGACCACTTCGTCATTCGACCAAAAAAAATTGGTTTTGCTAAGATGGCTCGGATCAAAAAGGTTGTTAGAATAATGATCGGATGAGACTCAAAGTAATGGCGTAGCTTGCGTCTGGCTTGTACCAACGCCAAGATTATCTTCTCTATTTTTGAGTATCTTTTCTCCGTATCGAGCAGTGTCTTACTTGCATAATAAATAGGAAACTGACAATTTCCATCATTTTTCATTAGAACTGAATTGACAGCATTTGGGGAGACCGCCAGGTACAGTGTGAGTACTTCATGATCTCTGGGAGTTGCCAATATTGGTGGGCTGGCCATGTAATGCTTCAATTGCTCGAAGGCTTCTTGCTGTTTTTGCCCCCAATTGATCGTTCGTTTGGATCTTAGCACATCGAATAACGGTTTGCATCGATCTGAGAGCTTTGAAATGAACCTGTTAAGCGCTGCTATTCTTCATGTCAGGACCTGGATCTCCCTTGGGGTTCTTGGATCTTTCATTTGGATAAGCGACTGAACCTGGATTGGGCTGGCCTTGATTCCTTCTTTGTTGACGATGTGCCCTAGGAATTGACCATAAGTCACCCCAAATGTGCATTTGTCTGGGTTGAGCTTCATTTGATGAACTCGTAATGACGAGAAGACGTCCTCCAAATGACTCAAGTAACCGTCTTTCTTCTTGCTTTTAACAACCATATCATCGATGTATGCATCCACTGTGTCTCCAATGTGCCCTTTGAAGATCATGTTAACCAGTTGCTAGTATGTGGCCCCAGCATTCTTTAGACCGAAAGACATCACTTTATAGCAGAAAGTGCCTTTTTCAGTGATGAAAGATGTTTTGTCCTCGTCTTTTGGATTCATCGGAATTTGGTTGTAGCCTGAGTAAGCATCGAGGAAGCTGAGACATTCAAACCCAGTAGTTGCATCAATCATTTGATCAATTTTTGGGAGCGGAAAACTATCTTTTGGGCATGCCTCGTTCAGATCTGTAAAGTCTACACACATTTTGAACTTCCCGTTCTTCTTTTATACCATGACCATGTTGGACAACCAGCTTGGATAATGGACTTCCCTAATGAAGCCTGCAACCAAGAGTCGATCAACCTCCTCGGATACGAACCTTCCACGTTCGAAACTTTTCCGGCGAGGGCGTTGTCGCACTGGAACTGCATTTGGGTTAATACTAAAACTATGCATAACAACTTGAGGGTTAATACCTGGCATGTCGTTGTGCTCCCAAGCGAAGACATCGACATTGGCCTTGAGCAATGTGATCAGTTCGTTCCTTTCTATTGGGCTGAGGCGAGCTCTAATTTTTGTCATTGTCCTTTCTTTCATCGATCAGATCAACCACTATGGTTTCTTCCTCTGATCTGTCGTCCTGAACGGGCTGATCACCGGTTTTCGGTAATTGCTATAAGGGAGGATCATCCTCTGCTAACTTCAGACATTTCGAAATGATGGAATAGCATTCTTTGGCCGCAACTTGATCCATTGGAATATCGACGAAGCCTCTTCCTAAGGGATCAACACACCTCATTACCTGATGAAGCGTTGACGGTACGCCTTGCATTCAGTGGATCCATCCCCTTCCTATGATCAAGTTATAGGATGGTTAAACGTCCACGAGCACGAAATTCTCCATTAGGGTACGCTTCCCCGCTATGACCGGCAGAGTTAGAACCCCGATCGGACTAACCCTTCGTCCATCAAACCCAGTCAATGGATTAGCTGTTGATCTGATTAAGCCCGGGCTAATGCCGATCTTTTCGAAAGCCAATTTGGTCAAGACATTCGTGTTGCTCCCTGGATCAATTAAGACTCGTTTTACTAAATAATTTGAAATAATGAGAGAGATTACCAGCGGATCCTCGTGCGGGAGTTGCACCCTCCTTAAATCCTCCTGGGTGAACGAAATGGTTGGTGTCAAAGAGTTGACGCTTGCGTTCACCTCGCCTATTCTTCTGATTTTGTTGGCGTTCCTCATTCGTGAACGTTGCACCGATCGAATTTCCTCGTCATCCTCAGGTTTTCCATGAATGGTATCTATAATTTTCACTGGTTGTCCATCAATGACTTTATTATTTTTTGCACGATCTTGAGTTCGGGAACCTCTATCAACGTACTCCTTGAGTTCTCCTCGTGTGATCATTGCCTCAACTTGCTTTCTTAGATTCCTACAATCGTTGGTTAAATGACCAAAGTCGTTGTGGAACGCGCAATGTTTTGACCTATCATTGAGCTCCGGGGCTAGCCTCAATGGCAGAGGTGGGCGGAAGATACCTTTTGATTTGTTTTCCTGGAATAACTTTGCGAGCCTCGTTCTGAGTGGAGTTTATGCTTCCTCAATCCTGGGTCTTTTTTCTTGTGAACAATTAGTCGGTGTTCGGGAACTACTTGTACCATCAGATTTTTTACTATTGTGAGTTATCCAATCCTTTGATTCCCATTCTACGTTTATGAATGCCGAACGATGACTTCTGACCAATTCATCCTCCTCCAGCCTGAGGTAGCCTTGAGCTCTTGAATTAAGTTATCCCATGTTTAAGGGTGTGGACTTCACTAAAGATCGGTGAAAACTAGCTCCCTGCTCGATGACCACTTTAAAAGCCTCCATAGCTGCCGGTTGATCGCATCCCAGGATCATTCCCATCTCCAAATTAAATCGCGATAAGAAACTTTTTAGGCTTTTCCCCTTTGTTTGCCTCATTGTGAACAAGTTGAATACCGTCCTCTTTTATTTTCGGTTCCCAAAGTATTGGGCCAGAAAGCGTTCCATGAGTTTCTAGAAGCAATCGATCGGTCCGTCGGGCAATTGGTGGAACCACAAGAGTGTTGGTCCTGTTAGGTTGGTGGAAAAGGCTTTACACATCAAAGCATCATCGGCCATGTCCAATGTCATCATTTTCTCTACATGAAAAAGATGCTCGATGGGATCCTACGTTCCATCGAACTTAGTAAAAGTCGGCATGCGGAACTTGTCCGGCCTCATGTGCCGCATGATCTCCTTGCTAAATGGCGATTCAATCATTTTTGTCATCATTTCTACCGTCATGTATGCCGATGTCTGCGTTCTAAAATCTTTGACATGTTCGTCCACGATCTTCTAAAGCCTGGTCATCATGTTGAGGGGCACGACTTGAACTAGGACTTGTACATCCTGATCGGTTCTTTCTGCCCTTGGATGAGATGAGATTTCTCTGCCGAACTCTCATGATTCTGATTATTTTCTTTTTGATCCTCCGGGTTGTTTCGCTGACCCACCAAAGGATGAGCCCGCTCTTCAACTTGATTCAACCGAACCCTCAATTCCTGATTTTCTCTTTCGAGAGCCTCTAAACGCTGGAGTATCGCGTTTGTAGCTCCCTGCAGTACTGTTGAGGTTTCTCCATCTCCCACCCCCATGGATCTAGTAGTCACCATTTTTTGAACCTAGGAACTTACGTTCCCACAGATGGCGCCAAAGTGTAATCCCGTTCGTAGTAAACGAACGAATTCAACAATTTTTTAATGAAGAAACGGATAATAAACACTACTTCAACTGTAAACTAATATATGGATAGTGAATATGAAAAAAGGAGTAATGAAATGAAGTCACAATGGAGAAATTCATATAAGAATTACAACCAGTAAAAACTAAGATAGAATGGATCCCCACCCCCCCCCCCCCCCCCCCCCCCCCCCCCCCCCTTTCCTTCAAAATACTCCCCCTATTTATATCCAAGATTTGGGATTTGAAAACGTTCTTCTAATCAATTTGTTGCTTGATCTCCTCCTTCTATTACTCCATTGCTTGATTTTAGGAACCGTTTTCTGATAAGATTTGTAACTCCCTCATGCATTATGATTTGGAGTTTATCCACTTGATGTGCTTGTTTTGGAGCTGGGCCTGGACTGTTGCTGATGGGCTGAGTTGTAAGTTTGATGGGCTTGACTTTGGGTTGGGTTTTGCATGCTGTTGATGGGTCAGGTGAAAAAATGGGTCTACAATAGTATAGTTGTAGTTTTTGATGGAGTCTGTTGTTTTTTGAAATTAATAATGAAGGATAATTTGAAAAAGTATAAGATTATATTGTATTGGAATTCAAATTAGACATAAGTAATCTTACTATGAATAATTTAAAAAAGCATAAGATTATATTGTATTGATGAAACCGGAGGAGGAAGACGTTAGACATGAAAGATTGAAAAGGTATGATTCTTTATAAGGTTTACAGGTCCTAAATTAATGTGTCCATAATTCTATATACATACAAAAAAAAATAGTACCATGATTGGAATTTTTATCTGTTTGAAAATCAGAATTCCAATCAAAGACACAAAATCAGAATTCCAATCAAAGACACAGCTGGACGGTGGTGTGGTCACTTGTGTGGTTGACAAAAGAGCATCATTTACATTCCCTCTTTAGCCAACACATTATTGAGTGCTTTGTCTTGCCTTTCACCTCTTTTCGGTGTAATTTCTATTCCCATATTCAAATGAAGGAACCTTTTTTTTATTTTGGTGATAAGTGTGTCTGTAAAAGTTGATCAAACTTTCATCATTTAACGGCAGAAATCAAATAAGTATGAAGTTGATATATATATATGGGGTATTATCAGGAAATTTCTGTGCTTTCAAAAAAATCAACTTGTCCCTCCACAATTTCGTACAAAAGTGCTCCTAAAATGAGGGGGTTTACTAATAAACATTTTTTTTTATGTCCAAAAAAAATATTAATATCAAAATAATTTTTTTTGAAACTACCAATTAGGGTCAAATATAAAAAATATTTTGAACTACAAATAAGAATTTTTTTTCGTTTTCAACTTTGTTTTCTATTTTTTTACTATAAACGATTTTTTTATATTTATGCTGGAAAAAAAAAATTTAATGCCAAAATAATTTTTTTTGGAACTGCTTAGGGTAAAATATAAAAAAATTAAGTCCGAAATAAATAAAAAAATCAAACTACAAATGAGAAATTTTTTGTTTTCGTTTTTAACTTTGTTTTTTATATTTTACTATAAACGAAAAAAAATTAATTTATGCCAAGTAAAAAATTAATGCATCAATATTTTTAACTGAACTACCAATTAGGGTAAAATATAAAAAATATTTTGAACTACAAATGAGCTTTTTTTTTTTTTTAATTTTTTATATATATATTTTGCAATAAACGAAAAACAATTTTGATTTATGCCAAAAAAAATCCAATTGGAAAGTTAAAAATATTGATGCATTAATATTTTATTTCGACATAAATCAATTTTTTTCGTTTATAATAAAATATAAAAAACAAAATTAAAAACGAAAAAAAATATCATTCGTAGTTCAAAATATTTTTTTTATTTCGAACTTAATTTGTTTTATATTTTACCTTGGTAGTTCCAATTTTATTTTATTTTTGACATTAATGTTTTTTTTTCGTTTATAATAAAATATAAAAAACAAAGTTAAAAACAAAAATAAATCTTATTTGTAGTTCGAAATATTTTTTATATTTCAAACTTAATTTTTTTATTTTTTACCCTAATTGGTAATTCGAAAAAAAAATTATTTTGGCATTGGTATTTTTTTCGGAATAAATAAAAAAAATCGTTTATCAATAAACCCCTCTAGTTTCAACGACAGTTTTGTTCAAAATTATAGGAAAATGGGCAAGTTGATCAAATTGGTTAAAATCAAAAGAATTTTCTGGATAGAAGGGGCAAAGTTGATCTGTTTTTAAAACTACATGGGTCTTGATAATAGCCCCATATATATATATGTATGCACTTTCTCTTTTGCAAATTTCCTTTACCTCGACCAAATTGAGTCAAAAGTAGCCCAGACAAGCCTGACAAAACTTGTCTCAAATCAGTGGTGGTTCCGATTGTGTGCCCTTTTTGCGGGTTTTGACTAAGCAAGCCTTTTGATACCAACATCAAAGTAGAAAACTTCACACTAGGAAAATAATATGGTGGAGAAAGGGCTTCTTCTCAAAATTTGGCATGATATTAAAATCATCTAGTTTACATCACTTCAAAACTCTTATTATAATTATGATTTTCACAACATAATAAAAAATTATATATATATATATATAATTGAAAAGAAATCAGAAAAATGTACAAAAGATAATTTAGTTCAGTTCGAAATTTAATTATGAAAAGGTTTGTTTTCAATATATATATATATATATATACATTTTCAGAAAAACAAAACAGATTTTAGTTTTTAAATCTCATGTACCTGATAAAAACTTCTCTACAAAGTTTATCATTCATTCACCTTTTCTGTCTATTGATATTATAAGCCTTACATTACCTTTATCAACTGAAAAAAAGAGTTCTCAACTTTTTTTTCAGAGTTTAAACAAAGTCAGATTTTAAAATCATAGAATCGCATGATTTCATACATGAAGCATCTTTTTCCCCCCAAGTATGCATTGCCACTTTAAAATTAATGCCACCAAAAAGTCAAGTCTATTTTATTCAGTTTACTTTTTTATTCTTTTTATTTTAATAAATAGTCTCAAGTGGTTAAAAATTCAGCACTCTTCAAAACCATGAGAAACTGTTTTTAAATCAAATGGTTAAAATTTTAAAATGATGGAACATGAAGACTGCTGTTTCCAAACATAAATCATAGTATCACCAAACTAAACTGCGTACAATAGTAAGACCCACTAAGTTTTTGTTTACTGATTTATATGGATTAGCACAAAGTAGTACTATATACTTTTCGTGAAGGTTAACATGAATAAAATCCTAAAATATGAAATTGTTGCAACTAACATTATAACTATTTCAGAGCATACTCATTAGGTAAAAAATTAACTCCCAAAAAATCTGACACCTCAAGGAAGGAATTAAGAAAATTGTTTTCTTTAGGTTTGATGATAACCTTGATATCTTTCAAGGCAAACTCATTAGTTTCCTAAAAACAATGGAAGATGTGAACTTCTGAATATCATTCCAAGATCAACTTCACTTTATATCAAAAGATCTCCCTCCCATTAACTTCAATCATACACTAGATTGCTTTCACCTTCTGAGAGACTACATCTACTAAAAAAAAACACATACATACAGGTGCAAAACCCACTGAGAAACATCCTTAAAGGACGATCTCTTTGGGGTCTAGGTCCCAGGGAGATTGTCCTTGGGGGTTAGACCAAAACATGATACAGACAAAATCACAAGTTAGATACATACCAATATACCCAAAAATGTACATCTCACATCATGCCCAGTAGAATGAGAAACTGCAAGCAGTAACCATTTCAGAAAGATTGCCTCCATTGGCTACAAAGTGCCAAGCAAAGTCATAGTTGCGAAGAAAGGTTGGAACGAACATGTTCAAAATTGCGGTGACAGAAAAGACTACCTGACTGGAAAATAAAAACAGTTAGTTAAGACTAATGAATCTAATATCTAAAAAAGTGCATGCTTATATACTTCTTCAAATATAAAAGGTTTGGCATGAAGAAGCCACTTAAATGATAAAAATCTAAAGGGAAGTAAAAATTTACAACATTCAATAATACCATACCAAGGGAAGACCACTAATTAAACATATATTTAACGAACAATAGGAGAGACAGGAATTAAAACCCTCTTCTTCTTTTTTTCCTCTATGGTAGAGAAAAGGTTGTGATCTAATTCACTCAATGTTTTATTTCCTGTTCACAATCATAAACGAATAAGAACCAAAGCCAAATAATTGGGTGAAACGCTGCTTACCTTCTCCTTCTCAATACACTCTTAGCAAAACATCATTGAGAACACAACCCAAAGCCTGGAAGAACGAGAAGCTGGTTTAAATTTGTTTGTGACAATTGAAGTCGTGTTTATTGGCACACACTGCACTCCCTCAAATTATTTCTGCTGGAGCACTTCAGCATTCTCCGCAGCGCCAACACCGAACAAGTATAAATTCCGGTCGAAGCCACAATACATACCCCAAAATAGATGCAAGCAGTTGTAGCACAAACATACAGGAACCTGGAAAGAAATCATGCTGCTCACTTTAATACAAAATGAGCAATTCAATTGAAAAAAAAATGCATCAAAAAACAAATAAAGTTGTTTTCAAGATGCTTGTTTTATTCTAAGCACACAAAAGAAATGAGACTGACTTCACAATATATCCAAGACCCCCATGGCTTGAATCTGAAAGAAACAAATGGATCAACCTCCTGTTCAGCAAATTCATCTAACAACACTCTTGAAAATTTGATCAGCCAAAAATCAACACCGGAAGGGAAGGAGCCAACATGGAGAGCTTAGAAAAACCATCACCCACTCTGGTAGAGTGAAAATAATGGTTCAGTTGTTATTGTCACGTCTGGATAAGGTCCCACTGACCGGGGAGAACAAGCCATTCGACAGGGGGATTCTGAAATTGCAGGGGCTAGATTTTCAAAAACAAATATTCTTTTCCCCTAAAAGTGCTCTTTTATAATTTAGCTTGCCATCCTCCCCATTTCTCTCCATCACTTCTCTTTTCGTTTAGAAACGTTTAACTTCTATAAAAAATTGAGTGGATGCACATTTTAATCATACAAAGCAAGTAAAACTCCAATGTGATAGGAGAGGGCCAAGTAATAACTGATATTTGAAACATTCCAATTGATTTATGTTACTCTTTCATGCAGTTTGTGATGGGAGCCATGATGGAATTGAAGCCCTTAATGAAATGTCTATAAAAGGTGGCTAATCATCTAAGAAAATCAACCCTAAAATCAGGTTAAATAATATTGAGCTTCATATAATTGTTTTTTAAATCTAAGAAAGCAACATAAAATTTGGGACAATAAAGTCAAGTTGAAATACATCCATGTTTAACTTTTTGCTTATTATAAATGAGGACAATTTTGGTAAGAAAATTTAAACATTCCTGTAACTTCCATATTTTCCAGAATTTTTGTTACATTCTTGAAAAAATTTCATTGGGTCCATGAATAAAGGAAACGTCTATTTTTTTCTCCTTCCTTGCCATACGGAGCCTTATGATGGATCCGCCCTTGGAGTTTCTTCACCCATGAAAAAGTGCTGCTGATAAAGCTTCTAGGTTTGAGGAACATCCATGGTACAACTGCCCCTCCCTATGTGTAACAAAAAGTATGCAATAATCTAAACAAAGTTGAGTTTAAGAAACTTACTTTGGGGAAAAGACACTCCAAACAAATAAATGATTCCTCATTAGCAGCAGTACGATGGTGTATGCGGCCAAAAGAATGGAATTCAAGCCCAGTGGAACCAGGCAAGGAGACAAAACAGTCATCTTGAGAAAATGTCCAAAATCTGCATTCTTGAAATTCACAAGAGAGCTCGTGCCCTTCATGGAGATGTACATAACTAGGCTTAAAAGAGCTAACATCGGGGAAGCATAGGTGATAACAAACATTAAGATGCCAGAAAGTATTGTTGAGTGGCTTGACAGGCCCTGGCAATGAGTGAAACAATTTTGAGAAAATTACGACAGATGACATTTAAATAAAGTGCAGATAGCAATGCATAAACATGACAGAAGTATCAATCAAATATCTGAGGAAGTGGAAGTACAATGTAGGCTCCAGCAACATCGATGGTAGCTAAAGTGTTGGTGTTTCCAAGACCAAAATGGCCTGCCATTCCCACATAATATAGTGCAGCAACCTGATAGAACAAAACGGAAGTTCCCACAATTAGCACTTGAAATACCAGTTGCACTACGGAATGAGATTAAAGTAACTATGCTTTAGTGGGCCCATCATGGGAACCTGCATTGGCAGCATTCCTGTTTGCATGTGCATTTAGGAAAGAAGGGGAAGGCCTGTGCTTTAGTAGGCTCAATAGCGCCTTTTATCCTCTTCTTTCTCCCTCCAATTTACCATAAATTTATTGGTGTTTTCTCTAGTCTACAAACCCTAGTGTTCAGCATTAGACCAACTCCAACTGAATATGTTTCTTGGTCTCAAGCCTGACCGTGATGTTTAACTGATATCGTTATTTAAATTGCTTCCAACAATACACAATGAATGCCACATGTCAAGAGAATGGAAATGACTTACCTCAACCCACTGCTCTGAATGCAGATAATTGTTAGAGGAGTAGCACATAATCGCCAGCATTTGCACGAGAAGCAATAACACTGGCAATGAATTAATTGGTTGTTGTAGAAAGATCTGCAGAAGACACCAGCAGAATATATATGCCCACCCGATCACAGATGTAGAATCTGCAAATCCCCTAAGGAGAAACTTGCTTTCGGTAGAACCATTAGTAGACAAGCAGCAATCATGGACTGGGCAGGTTTTGGGATTCTGAACAGACGTAAACCAGGGTAAGGCAATTAATGTCCCAACTGCAAAACTACCAAGAATTGCATAAATTACTCGTGCCACTATGGTAGCACTAGAACCGGATGCTGCAAATGTGCCATCCTGATACTTAATGATATGTTGCAGAACCAACAGCCCTGGAATTAAAAAGATGAGTCCAACCACCAAAGCAAAACTTCTCCTTGACGATATTAGATGTACAGCATATAAACCTAAGCTGATCACAAGGAGTCCGGATACCAGCTGGATTGATTTTACATAATCATTTCCTGCCTGCTCAAGCCACTTTGAAATGTCAGGAAGATGAGTCCAGTTAACACCACCTTGATGCCAGCCTCTCAAAATCCTTCCAGAAATGAGAAGAACAATCACAGAACTCATTTTAATAAAGGTATTTCTTCCTCGCCCATATATCAGATTGAGTAAATTTCGCATAGTTTCTGGTGTTAATGACTGCACTGTTTTACGCAGTAAGACCAAATAAAATGAGGATGTCAAGAAAAACCATATATATTGCTCTTCCTCTATCATAGAACTAGATCCCATACTTAAAACAAGGATCAATATAATAGCCAGAACAAAACTATCATCTAACTTCCACTTGTGAATATTGCTCTTTACGTTAGAAAGTTCACTCTTTTCCCTGCGGTGAACTTCTTGGCGGAACCCAAAAAGAAGGCATGTTAATACCAAGCATGAAACGAGCATTGCTGCAACTCCAGAGACAAGTAGGCCAAAAGGTTTCTGCATTATGATAGATACTGTAAATAAAAAGAATTAACTGAAACAAGAATAAAACAAATTACTCTTATCCACTAACAGAAATGAAAACACCTTCTTGTCTATCTTTCATGGGAAAGGACCAACCAGATAAGCATTAGAAGGGGATAACATACATCAGTTGCTCTGTGTGATAACCACTCGCTTGCAGTTCTTAGAAAATCGTGATATGCAGAAATAGTGCTGCTATAGTCATCTCTACTATTAGACCTATTTCCAGAATTTAAGAAGGCAATGCAAGGATTCAGTACTTTGAATTCCACGTAATGGTTTCAAAAAAATTATGAAGCAATAATTGCATCTATAAACCACCTGGAGACTTTTTTGGACTTCCAGGATCGGTGGAGAGCAGCAGCATTTAAATATAAGCAACAAAACATCTCCTTTACACCACCATCACATTTACTATTCCCAGACCCTTGGTTATTCAGAGAGAAATCATAAGAGAAACTTCCACATGATAAATCAGGTAATTGCGCATGTAGAAGTCTGATCAGCTGCCAGGAGTTCAATTCCATTGCTCTAAGTTGTTGGTCATCTGTAACACACAGAACAAAATCATAAAGGAAAGTAAAAGCATAAAACAAAGTAAATAATCTGCAGTGTATTATTTCTATTGATTAGTGAACTACAAGATATGATGATAATGAAACTAAAAGATTCTTCCCCTTTATGCCTAATAAAATCAATCACTAAATCTTCCAAATGCAAATTTTATAAATAGCAAACGTCAAGAGTACACATCATAATAAATAGCAAACATAGAAGCCACGAGTAATTGAACCAAAACTTAAGGAAGGTCAATGTATTTACACAAATGTTAAGCTACCTATATCTTACAGCATGTCTAACAAATAATCCGCCAGCTTGAAATAGGTCTATGTATTTATCGAAAGAGTATTCTGGAGCCTTCAGGATTTAAGGAAGGTCAATGTATTTACACAAATGTTAAGCTACCTATATCTTACAGCATGTCTAACAAATAATCCGCCAGCTTAAAATAGGTCTATGTATTTATCGAAAGAGTATTCTGGAGCCTTCAGGGGAAGAAATGCAACTTGCGCTGTTAATATTTTCAAATAAGGTATTCACCTCTCCACACACATTTTCTTTCTCTCTTTCTCTTCTTCTAATTGGATTTATAGTTTCTACAGCATTAAAAAGAATTCATTCTTTTCTTCCCTCTGCTTTTTATTCAAACAACTAAAAAACTGGGGAAAAAATATATATATACACAACAGAATCTTTGTATACTATCCATTTACTCGTTAAAAATCAAATCTAACCTGTCAAAGAATAAAAGATTTCAGCAACCAAGACGCCAACGTTGTTTTTAGGGATTGGCACACCAAAAAGAAGCGATAAGGTTGGTGCAATGTCAACCTGGATAACCAAAAAAAATTGGCAAGTGTGATGAAAAGACAACCAAATCAATGCCATTTAAAGATCACTGCTGACAAACCAACTCCCTAGATAATATTTTTCATAGCCAACAAAAATATTTTAATGAATGTTTAAGACGAAAGAAACATGTGTGACTGAGGCAGGACTGTCAGTCACTTGGATGTTCGGGGAGTGCAAAATTGTCCAAAATCTTGGTAGAAGCTTCAGCATATTGTACAAAACAAATCCATAAGCATGTTATCATACAGCTGCCACACACAGCTAAGGTTCTGACATCATGCAAGAGAGGTAAAAGAAAGGAACATTTCCATTATAGACCACGCCCCAAACCTGGTTAGCGGTCTTATGGCTGGATGTGGCATAATCAGAGACATAATTTCTCATACCAACGAATAGCGCTAAGGAGTCAGTTTCCTCATACGAAGAACCACCATGATTACCATTATCGGTCATGCCATGGTCGCTTAGTATCACCTACAATTGAAATTTAAAACGAATAAATTAAGATATCAAAATCCTTGAATGGGCATCACTGTCAGACTCACATATATTAAGATGTGACCTAAATAAGCATCAAATACTTGAGTGCAGTATGCCCAAAGAGTATACAGTAGGATGTGTACAAACTTATTAACAAAGAGACAAAATGGATGATAGCATTAAATGGCAAAGGAAACTTTTTTTTTAAAAGGAATGAGTCAAACATAAAGATCGAATATGTGCACCACCACTTTCTTCTGCATAGGTTGCAAATTAAATTCAAAATATAGAACAAGTTGAACACAAATTACATAAAATGGATACCAGATTTCACCATCCGAAAGATATAAGAGAAAAAAAGGTAATAGTAATGTAGCTCATATGAGTATCTATGCAGAAGTAAAACGATATACATTCAACAGATAAGAGGCAGAAGTATGAAGAAGTGTGTGCTGGTGATAAATAGTTATAGAAGTGACCAATACATGCAACAACGTATCCTCCAGAACAAAATAGTGAAGCATATGATATGGGTTTACTTTATTCTTTTTTATTTTCCCTTTTGTTTTTATCTTTTTCCTTCCTTTCTTTCTTCTTCTCTCGATTGGGAGGGGGAAATTAAGGGTACGTTCACTACTGTGAGACATTTCATGTTTTCTGTTCCCAACCATCAAACGGTAGAAACAAAAACAAAAATCATGTTTAATAATATGTTTCGTTTTCAGCTATAGCATTTGTAGAACATTTCCCATGTTTTCGCATAAAAGTAGAAACATAAAAAAGGTATTTCTCTGTTTTTGCCATTGTCACACACAAACGTTTCCACAAACTCAATTTGCAGTATTCATATAAAACAAAATTCATACTATATATAAACAATATAAATTAATATTTCATTAAAATTTTATTTTAAATATACAATATTTTATCATATAGTAAACTATTTTTTAATGAATATAAAATAAATTAATTTTCTAATGCATTTGATATTATACCATAGCTATATTATACATACTATATTCTATCTAATTATTTATTTCAACTAATATTATATACTAGTTTGATTTTTCTTTTCTTTTTTGAGACAAAGCTATTTACGATTTTTCCATTTATATTATATAACATTATTAGATTATTATGCAATAGATAATTCTAGTATCATTATTTTTATAATTCTATAAATAACTGTTAAATTATAATAAATATATACTATTATAATACATTCCAAAGACGAAATGAACACCTTTTTGCTAAAGTGCATTCTATATTTATAATTTCTAATTCTTTTTTGTTTTTTATTTTTTGTTTTTTTTGATAAGTATGTATAGAAAAAAACACTTAAACGGAAAGCGCATCCCATATACAAAAGGGAAAGCCCTAAGAGCCAAGCAATCCCAAAAACTCTAACTTCTCATTAATATATATACAAAAACAACCCTCCACCCAATAAAACAAATTAGAGATAAAAAAATCTTTGATGGCCCCTAAAGGATACTCAATACCCTCAAAGCATCGTCTATTCCGCTCAAGCCAAATGTCTCACCAAAGGCATAGGAGGGCCACCCTCCAACAAGAACGAGCTTGCGACCCAACTCGCATACTCCTCCAAGTGACCAAAACATCACGAACCGACTCCGGCATTATCCACTGAACACCAAAAATGGCAAAGAGGAGACACCAACAATCATAGACCACCAGGTAATGCAAAAGGAGGTGGTCAACGGATTCCCCCTCTTTCTTGCACAGAAAACACAGGTTAACCACAATAACACCATGTTGCCTCAGCACATCCAAAGTAAGAATGTGGCCCCAAGCAGCCGACCAACAGAAAGAAGCAACCGAAAAGCACCGTGAAAGGGAAGGAGTCCATAACAACACATCCTGCCCAACGCCCACAACCTGAGAATACAGAAGGTCCAACAAACCGGCAACCTCCTCTAGCTCCCAGTCCTGGAACAGACGCACGAACAGGACATCCCACACAAGCCTACCGGTATCAAGGCGATAACAGTCGGCAATTGAAGCATCGCAGTCACGGGCAATCCTGAAGAGCTGAGGGAAATAAAAGGCAAGAGAACTCTCATCACACCACCAGTCCGTCCAAAAACAAACATGTCGGCCATCGCCCACCCTGAACCTGAAGAAAGAAGAGAAGGAATCTCATCCTCGACGAATATGCTTCCACACACCCACCCCTCGACGAATCCGAACCACACCAGAACACTAGTCACCCCCGTCCTCTCCATACCGACAAGCAATCACCCACCTCCATAAGCAGTTCCTCTCAGAACCAAAGCGCCAAAGCCACTTGCCCAACAAGGCCATGTTGAAAGGAATCAACCGCCGAATACCCAAGCCCCCTTCCTGATAGGGCTAGCACACCACCTCCCATCGCACAAGGGGAATTGAGGATCTCTCCCTACACCCTCCCCACAAGAACTGTCTTTAAAGCCTCTCAATCCGTTGAGTCACACTACAAGGGATCCGATAAAGAGATAACACATACGTGGGGAGGTTGGAAAGCGTGCTTTTTACCAAAGTGAGTCGCCCACCCTTGGAAAGATACTGTCGCTTCCAACCCGCCAGTCGCTTCCCCACCCGCTCCATCACTAAGTCCTAACAAGACAATCGTTGGCCAGAAGACCCCAACGGTAAACCCAAGTACTTTGTAGGTAACTGTTCAACCCTACAACCAAGGGCCGTAGATAGAACATGGACATTACCCACCACACCTACCGAGATCATCAAACTCTTACTTGTGTTGATCTTCAAACCCGAGACAGCCTGGAAGCACGTCAAAATACACCGAATGTACCGTAACTGAGCAACATCCGCATCACAGAAGACAAGCGTATCATCCGCAAAAAGTAAGTACGATATATCCACAGTCTGAGCAGACCCATCACCCACCCGGAAGCCTGAAATAAAACCCAGCTCCGTCTCCCGACTCATCATTCGGCTGAAGGCCTCCATCACCACAAGAAAGAGAAGCGGAGAAAGGGGGTCCCCTGCCTCAACCCGAGCTCTCGAAAAAACCTGCAGGTAGAGCTGGCAATTTCTAACACGACTTGACACATTTGACACGATTATATTTATTTACTGATTTTTTCTGTTCTCTAATTGATCATGGATTGAAATATATTAATAAACTATTATTGAATCGTGTCAAATTCAAATTCAATCATTTTTATTTTTTATTTTTCGTGTTGGATTGTGTCATATTTAAAATGTTTGATTTTCGTATCGACTAGTATCAGATTGCCCTGTTGACATGAATTGTCATCTCTACCTACAGGAGAGCCATTTACCAAAACAGAGAACCGAGCCGACGAGATGCAAAACTCAATCCACTTGCACCATCTCTCCCCAAAGCCCATCCTCCCCAGCATATACAATAAGAAGCCCCAATGCACATGATCAGAAGCCTTTTCCACATTCAGCTTCACTCAAATCCCCGGCCTCCCACTCTGAAGCCTAACATCCACTACCTCACTAGCAATAATGGCAGAGTCCATAATCTGACGACCCCCCACAAAAGCAATATGAGAATCCGAGATGACCCCATCCAACACACCACTCAATCGAAAAGATAGAACCTTCGCAATGAGCTTATAGATGCAGCCCACCAGGCTGATGGGTTTGAAATCCTTAATGGCATTCGCATCCCCTTTTTTTGAGATAAGGGAAATGAAAGTGGCATTAAGAGACTTCACAAAACAACCCTCCTCATGAAAAGCACGGAAAGTCCCCATCACCTCCTCTCGAACAATAAGCCAACACTCCAAAAGAAACCGCATCGAGAACCTATCAGGGCCCGAAGCTCTATCCCCATTGCATGACTTCAAAGCCCAAAGAACCTCCTCCTCTGTAAACTGAATCTTCAATCTGTCCTGATCACCCTCATCAATAGCATCAAAACCAAGCCCATCCAGACTCGGTCGCCAACTCTGGCGCTCAGTAAACACCTGCTGGTAGAAAGCTGGAATCCCCAAGTGAAGCTCCTCATCAGAAGAGAACAAAGAACCATTAATGTGTAAACTCCTAATAAAATTAATCCTCCTTCGAGCATTCGCCGAGCGATGAAAAAACTTCATATTCGATCCCCTTCTTTGAGCCAAATGGCACGAGATTTCTGTCTCCACAAAATCTCCTCCTGAATAGCAATCTCCTCAATATCAATCAAACACTGCATCCTCCGAGCTTTCATAGCCTCATCTATACCTGTACTCAAATCAGCTCTATCAATAGCATCAATCTCAGTCATCAACACATTTCTTCTCCATGTCAGATTACCAAAGACCTTTTTATTCCAAGTAATAAGCAAAGATTTCAGCAAACGTAACTTAGAAGCCAGAATGAAACTCGAGGAACCCGCCCGAACATAACAAGCCCACCACTTCGCAACCCGAGCCTGAAAATCATTCGCCCGAAGCCACATGTTCTCAAACCTGAACGGAGAGCGTCCCGAGACAATACCCCCACAACCCAACAAAAGAGGCGTTTGATCCAACGTGAATCTAATAGCAATGGTTTGTAAAACATCATGGAAATGCTCCTCCCAATCCCCGGAAACTAAAAATCGATCAATGCGCGAGAAAGTCAGAACATCCCTGCAGCTATACCAAGTGAAAGATGCCCCCACAAGGGGAAGGTCATGAAGAGACTGCTCAATAATGAAATCCGAGAACATCTCCATAGCCCTAGTCTATCGCCCTCCAGAAGATCTCTCTGACGCCTAATAACATTGAAATCACCACCCATACACCAAGAAAGATGCCAAGCCTCCCTCACATCACCTAGCTCCCCCCCCCCCAAAAAACCGTCATCCAAAGGACCATACACACTAGAAAAGACCCATCAAAAACCATAGAGAAAGAGCAAGAAATCAAAGCGCCAACCTAACTAACTTCCTCTTTCTCGGGAAATTGAGGCCCCGGACATTCCAAGAGATAATTCATAACTTCATTTGAAAACAGATAAGGTCCCCTCATCCTTCCTTCTCCCTCCTTCACTCCCCCTCCACCATTCATCCCATCATAATTCACGGTACAAATCAAATTGGGCAACTCCCTTTCACCTTTCCATGCGGGAGACGGACGGTGAACAACAAGCCTTCTCTTTGCAACTACCCTCCTCATTTTCATCCATTATCTCTAAAAGCAAAGCCTCCCTTCTCTCCTTACAATTGCTAAAATCGACACCCATTTGCGCGGCTACTTTCACCACACTCTCCTTCACCCACTTATGAGAAACAAAGTCCGAACAATCAACTGCCACGGGCTTCGCATTTTCCATCACTTCCATTATACCCGTATCATCCATGACTCCTAAGGGGGCCATCCCATTATTAGCACACACAACCATATTCAAGCCATCCCCCCTCACACCATCACTTCCCACTATCATTGACACACCCAAATGCCCCTTATCATCCCCACAACATGAATCTAACACCTCTGACCATGAACACACTGAACCATTTGATGTGGTGTGCACCGAATGCGATTGCACCATCAAACCTTTGTGGATAGCCTCATTTTCCCACGTATGACCACTGGGGCCTTCAAACTGACCCTTAATACCATAAACTTGCGCAACAAACACTGCCTTTTTACCTTTCCCCGAACAAATACACTGTCTACCTGAACATTTTGCCTCGAAAACCTTCGTCATGCTCGGGAAAGAAGCCCTTACGGCCACATCAGTCCCTTTCGAACCCACCCCAATCGGAACTCTTCATTCCGTAATAGATTTCAGCACCGAAGAAGACCTTGCTGCCGGAAAACGAACCCCTCGTCGGCGCGACTTCCTCTGCTACAGCCAGGGGCCCTGCGCCTGACGCGAATCCACCTACAAAGGACCTTGATTACGGTTACGGGTTGACCCGAAACAAGATTGCGAAGCCCTTCCATTGATCGGTAAAGAAGCGGCACCCAAATCGCAACCCGACTCGCCACCCAAGCCAATCGGGTTACACCCCGCAACCACCTTTGCAAAACGGGTACCCGATCTAAGAAGAAGACCCGGCCTATGCCTGGATAAATGATCAGAGCACAGCCCATGCATGGATGCAATTAAATGACTAGAGCCCAGCCCAGCCCAGTACTTAGAATCACCTCCCCATACCTAAGGTTGGGACTAAAATGAGTATTCAAGCCCAATATGGAGCGAGCCCAATGAGGAAAAGGATGTGGCCTGCGTAGGTTCACCCTTAACCATGGAGGGCCCAAACCAGTACGCCTTTGACCGCCAAGATGAGGATGGCTTCCAAGTGTCCATCTAAACTCCTGATCAGCCCCTTCTCTCCCCAACACGTGGCGCTAAGAGCCCCTTCTAGAAACATCACCTTTATGATTCAAATTTGAATTAGAAACGCCCACAGTTGTACCCCTCTTTGAAAATGAAAGGAGGAGAAGCTTCCACGTGTCCCCAACGCTTGGCCCGCCAATTGTCCTCCACCATCTCCATAAACCACACGTGTCCTATCACGTGACAAAGGATCAGCCCTAGAGCTCCATCCCTTTGAACCCCTCAGCACCCACGTGATCCAAACCTTCGCCCACCAACCCGACCCAAAGAAAGGGATCGTCTTCGCCCGCCAACTCGACCCGGAGAAAGGGATCGTCTTCTACCTCTAAATACTGGCACACCAGAGGACTTCCCGACGTGAGAATCACCAAAAAAGCGCATTCCATACACATGGTTCTCCCTTCTCATGTAAGGAGATGAAGTTCTTCTGGTCACTCCACCTTCAAGACTTTTTATGGTCAGCACCAGAGACGGAGGGCAAGCATCTAACACCACAACCTTGTAGCAAAGGCGGTCATCATGAATGAAGATCTCCGAAGGACCTTCACCACCCACCGCCACCGTCAGCCTAACCAGATCGGGTTGTCGCACCTCATTCACATCCACCCCCTTAAAACCTCCACAGAGCTCCCCAATTGAAACAAACAAATTGCGACACCAAAAATGAAGTGGAAGCCCATACAGCCAAACCACTCTCACCCCCCATTTCTTCAGATACCCTGAGCAACCCAATTGGGGATCCCAAACATCCAAAGACAATGTAGCCTCGCCCCAATATCGTTGTCCATATCTCAATACCTCCTCTGCCATCGCCAGTGACGGGAACCTGAAGAGGAAACAGTCCTCAGCCATAAGAGCCACAGAAAAACCAACTGAGACCTTCCAAACCCTCTGCGCCCAACATCACAGATCCCACATCCTTGTCAAAACGACCAACTAGACACGACCTCGAGGTCTCCTTATGACTACGGATGGAAGCATCGTCGATATACAAGGAGGGGCCTCGCAACGGCCAAGCAGTTTTCACCGTGCCCGCCAGAGAGAGATGTGGCAACCTTGCCACCTCCAAGAAAGAAGGCATCACTAAGAGAGAGAATAAAGACAGAAGAGAACAAGAAAACGTGTGCCAAGGTACTCACCGGAGTATATGACTCCGGTGACCGGCGCAGGCGTAAGGCCCTGCCGGCCTCAATGAGGCTCACAGAGAAGCATGAGAGAGAGAGAGAGACTAATTAAGTGGTACTGAGCATTGGTATCTTTAAAAATGTCACTTAAAATGGAAAGCAAGAATGACTAAATGTTCTTATCTGTTTTTAAGAAAAATGTTACGACTCTCTTATGACTTAGAATTATATATTAATTTTCCTAGAATTTTTCAATTAAAATTATGTTACATTTCAGCAATATGCATTCTTCTATATGAAAACGAAAAAAAATTGTTATAGAAAACTTGTGAAATTAATATTTTACTAAATGTTCTTATCTGTTTTCGTTTTCAAAATTGTGAGAATAGTAAGAATCAATAAATATCATGGCTATTCTTTGTTTCCACTAAGAAGAAAAGAAACATATTTCTATTTATTTCTATTTCATGCAAAAAACAGAAATAAAAAGCGTTCCGTTCTACATTGCGGAGCACTTTCTCATATATTTTCACCTTAAATCATATTTCCATTAAATACCCCAACGGCCACAAATATATTGCCCATGTCCGAGTGTTTAGCACAGAATGAAATCTCTGACATGGAGACCTCAAGATGAAACAATACACTTAACACAGGTGTCGATGCCTAAAATGGTGTCCCATAAGACAAAATATGCTATATCATTGCCAGTTTACTGAAATTTTGAAATATAATGCATTGCTAGAAAACGAAGAATAGTTGAAAGGAAAAGTTAGAAGCAGCAGCTCAGATGATGAGGATTTAAATGTATCATTACGCATTTTAAAATACAAAAAGTTGTCATCTCGTAGAACTACTTGTGTAATAAACATTTACTATGTACATCCTAGCATTACATTTTGTTGTATCGTATTGATCTGATTGGATACCTGATCAACAACTACCTATTCCACGGTCCTACACATGCATCCTTGATAAAACTATGGGAGTATATCTCAAGAAGCTAGAGTGATAGAGATCCATTGCCTATATATATATAGATATATATCTTAATTACAGGTGCAAAGACTCTCATTCTTTATCATGTTCCAATAGGTCATGCTGTTATTTAATGGCCACTGTCTTCGACCAAAATGATTTTAATCAAGAATTCCTCACAGAATTGTGCCCATTATTGTCTTGTTAAGTTCCATTTATTAGTCATAACGCATATACATATTCAATTTTTGTGGTAAGATTACAATTACTTATATACAACATAGCTCTAGAGTACTACTAATACAAGATGGCTAGAACAGATTAGAACAAACCAGAAGTGTGTGCCCGTGATCAATGTCTTGAGGCTGAATAGTACTCAAATGAATCATCTTAATTACTTCATCCATCTCCTTGAGTTTGGGGCCCATCAAGACACTGTAATTGTTGAACAATTAACCTGATGAAGCTCTAGACTCAATTAGTCCCGAATGCATTTTTTCAGCACTAGGCTTGAGCAAAGGATGAAGGAATTACCTGTTGCGTCCACCAAGATGTCCAACATGATCCAATCCAAGATAATGAAGAATCTGGAAGGACAACTCAAGTGAAAATCAATTCATGGCAAAAGAATTTGATTATCATTCAACAAATATATATATATATATATAATTGAGAATCGATTATCCCTCAAATCTCAATTAATACATCTAAGATGGTATTCTTAATCTAGAAAAATAACAGGACAAAAATGTTAAACTAAATGCAGCATTTGACACTTCCACAAAGTTGGTAAAATCAAATTTGTATTACACACACATAAAAACCAGGAAGTAGCCCCGACCCAACTCGATATAGCCTTCTCCCAACTAAATCAGGCTTGGCTTGGATACATAAGGGTTGTGTTTACTAACAATTTTTACTTCATACTTTAACTTTCTCTAAAAGTAAATTCATGATTTTGTTTTCTTAGTGCAAAATAGAAAGTAAAATCATGGTTAGTAGTTCAAAATTATGTTCAAGAAGTTAAAAGCAAGACACGTAAACTGTGTTTAATAAAAAATTTGTTTTTATTAAAAAAATATATAATATAAATTATGCAAAAAGAAAATTCATAAAAAAATTAACGACTTTCTTTTATTTTGTTCAAAAAATATAATTTAGTTTCAGATTATTTTTTTTTTGCGGGTGAAGTTGGGCTACAGTAAAAGAAAACAGACAGCGTCAGAAGTAGAGAGAGTACCTTTTTTATACTTTCTCTTCTCTTCATAAAATGTGAAAGTTGTTGCAAGGGACTTATTTATTATTACTTATCTTAAGTGGGGTGCTTTGTATTTTTATAAATTTATTAATATATACAAAGTGTAGTGGAAGGATGAATACGATTCAATTCATTCTTTCACTCTTCCCCCCAATCTTTCTCTCTCTTTCTCTTCTTCTTCCTTTTTTTTTTCTTCATCTTTATTCTTGTTTGATTTTCTCCTAATTACAACAAAAGTAGTTTCGAAAAGAGAAGTAAAATTTTAAACATTGTTTTATTTGTATTTTTACTTTTTACCATTTGACAGCAGTAAGTAGCAAATATTTGTTGTTACTAAACAGGCCCAAGTTCCTTCACATCTCGAATATCCAGGACAACATATGCTAAAATTGTAGGCAATAAAGTCATTATCAATATGTATCTATATTGTAATAGCATTTCCCTTGTCCATTTAGCACCTTCAGCTTGAAATGCATTACTCTGTTCTGGCTGTAAAAATATAAGAAATGTGTAGCAAGAAAATCTGTTCTGGCTTAAACAACCAACAAACTTACTAGGCTCTAGATGTATATAAATGACCAATTAACATGAAAATAAGTTTGCAGAAATATATACATAAGTGCCTATTACAGTGAATTAGTAAATGTGGTGCTCGTGTGACAAATGGAATGAAGTCAGCTTAGACAACAATTATTGACTAGGAATAGAGACAAAAAGATACCAGAAGATTCCAGTCAGTCCTGTTGAGCTCATTATCCAGATGACGAGAAACATTGTGATCAACTTGTACAGTATCTTTAACCTGTAACAAGTTTTTATGTAAATATCCTAAAAGTGGGACTTGAAGAACAGTGAGTAGGTATGCAGTATAACATATAACTCCATGAATGTTCGGCACACCACACTTTAAACAGCAAGCCTAAAAACGTTTCCAACTGCCTAAATTGCAGGGAGAGCCAACCTGGGAACTAGCCACTTCTAATATTTCCTTTACCCATTGAGCTAGATAAATCCTAAAATTGACACACAGAGCCAGTCAATTATTTTATTATTCTTCGATGTTGTCCTCCCACAAGTGACTTCTTGGTTTAGTCACTGAATTACTTCATTTTTTTCTCATGCATTTTATTTTTATTGGTTAAACTTGGAGGTGATAATAGGATAATGCCGGTTATTTACTTTATTAAACAACAATGCAAGACAGGGCCAATAACACTGAAGACTTACATAGAAACTGCTAACTCCATCATGCCTTGTGAACAATCCTGGAAACAACTTTAGCCATGTTTCATCACCCAACATCACCATTTTCCAACCAATACCAAAAAACTGACCTAAAACACAACATATAGAACAAGTAATTTATATTTGTAACTGAACTGACTGGAGCATTAAAGCAATAAGAAAATTTTAACATGTGTGTTCCAACTAACCAATAAGATTGTCATCTAAAAGAGCCTGTGTGTTAAAATTGAATGCCACGTCTAAAAATCCACCGATTGCACCAGACATCATTGCCTGGTAATAATAATAAAATGGGGGGAGAACCGAACCTGAGATCATAAATATTATCCATATGCAAGGAAAATAAGAAAACCAGTCACCTTCAAACGAGGCATTGTAACAGTTGGAGGCGCAGCCTTTGCATGATACCCAATTGCCATTCTGTTAGCCAGCAATGACTGAGTATATGGCATAGCATCCATAAAATGCTTGGATGGAGACTGACCATCCTTCCCAAGCACAAACTCTGCAGGAAGACCATCAATAACCTACAATGACATAGTTGGAATGACAAACTCGAGAACCAATATACTTCAATTCACCACTGATTAGTAATTTTCAAACTATTCTTTTCAAGAACAAGAAAACCAAACTCATACCATTAATACTAATCTGTCGAATGGAGGGTGGATCTCAGACATTTCCTGCACCAGAAACACACATTGAAATCATAGATGCACATTTAAAAGCCTAAGTAATTTAGTTTTCTACCATGATTATACCAGTGACAAATCTCACAGGATGAAAATCAACTTGGTTTTTACTTTTTAACGTCAAAGTCATAAATGCCAGTGAAGAAGATAAAACATTATTCCTTGGAAGTCCATCAGAATCTGTCAGCTGCTGTTTGCTATGCAGCCACCACATGGGAACACATGATACTTTGGTTTCTAAATGTAGGTTTAGAAATGATATATGGTGTCTTGTTACAGCGCAATGCAGGATGCTAACTAACCCAGGCAGCCAAAACTAGATTGTTCATTTGGCTTGTACCTAATTCAATAGTAAATAGGACACAAAGCTTATAAAGAAAGAGCGTCTTGTTACTTTCCAAAAAATAAAAAAAGAGTGTCTTGCTGCTTTTGTGAATCAAGTATCAGTCTACTTAATCAGAAAGGGCTTGACAATAATCAGAAGAATCCGTTGGCTTATATATTCACAACCTATAGATGATAAATGTGTTTCCTCTGAAAAAACATCCCCTGGATAATCTTCGCGACCGGGTGGTCTTCGTAATATAAGCGGTCATTAGCGGAGGTGTGCCTCTCTTGCTGAATCGCCTCCTCGTACTGCCAGTCGAGACCTCTTCTTTCTGTCTCCATCAGTGGCTTTAACCAATTGAATGGCCAAAGCACGGCCTTCAGCAGCTGACAATACAGTAATTTTATCTTGGCCAATGCCCCTCTCTCCCTATCTTGCTCATTTCTGTTATTGACTTATTTTGCAGCGCTGGACCATGGACACTTGGCCAAATTAGGTCCTTCTTCCAGAAATCACCCACCTATGGTTGCACTTGTACCTAATCTTTTTTTTCTTCTTCTTCCAAAGGGCCTGCCTCCTTAAGTTGGCCCTTATTGTACGGGGTACCACGCTTAACTTCTTTCTTTTCATTTTCTTACCTATTAATAGAAGAAAATCATGAACAAATTTTCGCAATGAAGCTCTTGTCATCGAAATTTGTGTTACCATATTTGTACCCTAAACGGTTGAAAACTCAAAAAGCTCTCGTCATCGAAATCTATCTTCTTGCATTACAGTTTACAAATCATGAAGTTGCAAAACTACTCTTATTCATGCTTCGTTCAACCCACGAAAACAAACACATCCAGGACCATGCTCATGACCAATAAACCTAACTAGAAGCCACATCACACTACAACTTACTACCTTATCAAATTATTTAATCCCCAAAACTAATAATTCAAACCGAAAAACAATACAACAATCAAGAATTTCAACCCCTTTCAAAATTAAATCGCATTAACTAGCACTAGCACACTATAATCTACAACCATTCCATTGAATTAAAGCTAAAACCTCAATTAATCAACGAAACAATAATCAGAAATACAATAACAACAAACCTGATATCGCAATCTGAGCTGTTCCGGAGACAAATTCGTCACATTTTGATCCTCGATCGAATTTCCCGGTGAACGAAAACTCTCGGGGCCACTAAAAAATATTCACGACACATGAAACAATTCAAAAATTAAAAGCAGGATAATCAGAGAAATCGAAAAATTAAATCAGTTTCATGAAGTGATTCTTACGTATTTCGAAAACCAAAATTAAACTTAATAAAATAAAATTAGGAAATAAAATTAGGAAGCAATTACCTGACGCCAGAGAGGGTAGGTTTGACGGGGAAAAACCCTAGAACGAAGAGTGAGAGACCGACGATCTGAAGAACAACAGCGGCTATGGTGCACAGGGTTAGTTTGGCGCACGTTAGTGAAGACATTGTGAATAAAGACGCAGAGAGTGATGAAATTGGAGGTTGAAGACCGACTTGTTTAGAGATGCGATCAGAGTATTCTCGGCGATTTTGTTGCATCATTTTGGTGCACAGGGTTAGTTTGCATCATTTTATCTTCGAAGCATGCAATTTTGTTGCTGCCAAGTGTGACCCTCCGGCTAAAACGTTGAGCCAAGTATGTGCACAGGTGGCACTATTTTGATGCTTACGTGGCATGTGGATCACACGTGTCTTCGTGTCTACTGTCTAGGCTTTGGAGGTCGCCAACGGACCGGGTGGTAATATGTAAATGGGTTAATTACAATAACTCATCGTGGTTTCAAAAAAAGATCATTTAATCATCCTCCGATACAGAAAACTCCTTCATTTATCAAATTGTATCAATTTATCCTCTTTTCAAGAATTTTGCACAAAAATATCCTAGGAATTTAATATAAAATGATTTAAAATTTAAAAACATATATAAAATTTAAAAATAACATATAAAATTCGAAAATAACATATAAAATTAAAAATATATATATATCATTAGTGTATATATATATATAATTCGTAAAAATATATAAAATTCATAAAATAATAAATAAAATTAGAAAAAACATATAAAATTTGAAAAAATAATACAAAATTCGAAAACAAAACATATAAAATTCAAAATAATATATATAAAATTTGTAAAAATGATTTAAAATTTGAATAATGATTTAAAATACCCCTGAGATTTGATGAAAAAATATTTAAAATTAAAAAAACATATAAAATTCGAAAAAAAATAATATAATTCGAAAACATATATATAAAATTTGAAAAAAAATATAAAATTAAAAAATAAAATATAAAATTAGAAATATATATATAATACATAACAATATATATAAAATTCGAAACAAATATATAACATTCTAAATTTATATATTCTTACTTGTATTATCTTGTAACCTTAATATATTTTCTTCATTTGACATCTTCTTACTTTTTTTTTCAAATTTTATATGTTTTTTTGAATTTTATATATTGTTTTATGAATTTTATATATTTTTACGAATTATATATATTTTTTACGAATTTTTTATATATTTTTATGAATTTTATATATTTTTTTAATTTTATATGTTTTTGTCGATTTTTATATTTTTTTTGAATTTTATATATATATTTCAATTTTTTACAAATTTTATATATATTTTTCGAATTTTATATATATTTTTAATTTTAAATCATTTTTCATTAAATCTCAAGGGTATTTTGGTTCAAAATTATAGAAAATGGGGCAAGTTGATACAATTTAATAAGTGCAAAGGGGTTTTCTGTATAGGAGGGGGTCAAAGTGATCTTTTTTAAAACCAAAGGGGAATTTACTAAAATTAATCCTATGTTAATACTATATCCAAGGTTGGTAGGATCGTTGATGTGGTATGATAAATAATTTAGGCAAAATAACATAAAACCCCTTATATTTTATAAGGATTGTAAAATACCTCCTATATTTTTTTTACTCCCATTTTATTATCCTTACATTTTTAAGGGTTGCAAATTGTCCCCGTTTGTCTATATTAAATTTCAAAAAAATATATAAAATTCAAAATTAAACAAATTCGAAAATAAATATATAAAATTCAAAAAACATATAAAATTCAAAAAATATATAAATTCAAAATTTTTTATAAAATTTGAAAATAAATATAAAATTCAAAATATATATATAAATTAAAAAAACATATAAAATTTAATTTTTTACAAATAGTTGTGTAAATAGAAATATAAAAAATACAAGTAACGAAAGTACAATACATCAAAATAACATTTAAAGTAACCAAAATACAATATACAAAAATAACATTTGGCAGAAACATATATATTTTTAATTTTATATTTGTTTTTTCAAAATATATATTTTTTGAATT
This sequence comes from Cornus suecica, assembly GCA_963922005.1. NCBI lineage: Eukaryota > Viridiplantae > Streptophyta > Magnoliopsida > Cornales > Cornaceae > Cornus > Cornus suecica. The sequence goes on along the minus strand of OY998238.1, from coordinate 14,532,712 downwards.
TATATAGTTTTTTCCGAATTATATATTTTATATAAAATTCGAATTTTGGTTTTAGTTGAGTGTAACAAAGCATTATTAATCTTTTGGTCACATTGGGTATGTATTGACTAGCTGTCTCTATCTGGTTATTTGATCTTCAATGTCAAAAGTGTATGAGATGAATTGATTTAACAGCATAACACTATTTGATTTTATCAATTAATGAGGTTTTTGGAAGAAAAAATAAATAAATTCTTTGTTTGTAAAAAATCGAATTTTATATGTTTTTTAAAATTTTATATATATATTTTTCCAATTTATATATATATATTTTCGAATTTTATATATATTTTACGAATTTTATATGTTTGCTTTGAAATTTATATGTTTTTCGAATTTTATATTTATTTTTGAATTTAATATATATATATTTGAATTATATATATATATTCGAATTTTATATATTTGTTTCGAATTATATATATATATTTGAATTTTATATATTCGTTTCGAATTATATATATATTTTTGAATTTTATATATTTGTTTCGAATTATATATATATATTTGAATTTTATATATTTGTTTCGAATTTTATATATATATTTCGAATTTTATATGTTTTTTTTGAATTTTATATATTTTTTTCCAATTTTATATTTATTTTCCAATTTTATATATTTGTTTCGAATTTTATATATATTTTTCGAATTTTATTTGTTTTTTTTTTCAAATTTTATATATAGTTTTTGAATTTTATATTTATTTTTGAATTTTATAAAAAAAATCGAAATTTAATATATATTTTTTGAATTATATATATATATTTTTAATTTAATATAGACAAAATGGGACAATTTGCAACCCTTATAAAGGTGAGGGTAGTGAAATTGTGGTAAAAAAAAGCATAGGAGGGTATTTTGCAACACTTATTCCAATAATTTAAAATAATTGAAAATTTTATAATATATTCAAAATATTAAATAAAAATAAAAATAAAAATATCACCCATAAATTCGAATAAAGCTCGAATTCTGTCACATCTACTTATTTAAAAAATTTAAAACTAATAAATAAAATAAAGACAAAATGAAAATATAATTTAAAAAAATTTAAACAAATTCCAATTAATAAAATTTAATATCAAATTTAAATTTTCATCAATGTGTCATGCTAACCAAAATAATAAACAAAACACCAAGTTGTCATGCTAGCCAAAATAATAAACAAAACACCAAGTTGAATACTTGAACGATTTGAATCATGAAAAAACAAAACAAGCTAGTATTACATTTCATAAATCAAATTATAGACTACCATCAGATATAGTATGCATATATATACATCCCGTTATAAATGAAGTGTCATGTTTCCAATCCAAGGTTCTCTTCCGGAAACTTTGACCGTATAGCTCTCAATTTGGAGCTCAAATTATCTATAATCATTCCTTCAAGTAAGATAATTAAATACCGGTCTCATACTCATTCAATAATATGCATTCACTCATGTAAATTCGTTCGGAGATGCCAAACGAATCTCAACCTTTGTAATTTAAACAAAAGCTATGAAACAAATAAATGGCTAAAAGATAATAGATAATTCAAGAATCAACAAGAATTGGAGCAATTTCGATCCCTTTCCTTCTCTTTTTTCTTTCTTTTATACATGAATTTGGTTTTACCCACATAAATGGGTTTTAATACATATTAAAGACAATATCTACATTAAATTGAAGTTTAATGTTTATCAAAAACTGCTATAATAAAACCTTATGTCAATTTTGATTTTATATATTTGAAACGGTCATTTCCTTAAATGACTTTTATCCTGAAATGGGCTTATATCCTTGGGCTTTGTTTTCTATTTGGGCTTTGTTTCCTATTCGGGCTTTAAAACGGGTATGTTGATCCAGTGTTAACTTTGTACGATGGGCCTGATGTAAAAATGGGCCTACACTTTGCCCCCAATTCCCAAGCCCATTTCATTTTTGAAATAGGGTTGGAATTCGAAGAGCCATGTGTGACTGTCACTTCCCTTATTTCCTTCGTTTCCTTTAATATTTCTTTCCCATTTACAAGAGCAGACTCATTCCCTTTGAAGACGATTCCCAGCAAGAAACTTCTTGAGGTTAGTTTTTCTCTTTCGTCCTTCACATTTCTTTCATTAATCAAGAGCATCATGAGTAGCGATAGATGTCGAATTGAGTTTTAATGTTTATTAGAAACTGCTATAATAAAACCTTATGTCAGTTTTGATTTTATATATCTGAAACGGTCATTTCCTTAATAGCTTCAACCTGAAATGGACTTATATTTTCTGTTTAGGCTTTGTTTTCTATTAGGGCTTTAAATCAAGTATGTTGATCCAGTGTGAATCTTTGTATGATGGGCCTGATGTAAAAATGGGCTTACACTTTGCCCCCAATTCCCAAGCCCATTTCATTTTTGAAATAGGGTGGGAATTCGAAGAGCCATGTGTAACTGCCACTTTCCTTATTTCCTTCATTTCCTTCAATATTTCTTCCCCATTTACAAGAGCAGATTCACTCCATTTGAAGACGATTCCCAGCAAAGAACTTCTTGAGGTTAGTTTTTCTCTTTCGTCCTTCACATTTCTTTCATTAATCAAGAGCATCATGAGTAGCGATAGTAGCCGAACCCCTTCTCTGGAAGTGGTTGTTGATGATGCCCCTGTTATTTCTTCCTCTGAGGTTGCCCCCCAATTTGATTGAACCAAAATCCCAGAAACTTTCCCGAAAACAACTACGTAAATTGTCTTTAGCCGATAGGTGCCGAATTGAATTTGATATACCAAAGGATGTTTTGATTTCTGAGTATTCTTCTGATTTAAACTTCAAAACTTACGAAGAAGTTGAACGGGGCGAAGTCTTGTTCTTTACACATCACTTGGCCATTCTTAGATTTCTTTTGCATCTGTTCTATCATTATATCCTTTTTTTTTAGAACTTGCCCATTTGCAAGTAAACCCTAATTTCTTCAGGGTTCTATCTGTTATGCTCATTCTGAATCACAAACGAGGTTTGAACCTAGGTTTGGGTGATCTTTTGCTTTGTTATAAAGTCGATCAGATCAGAAAAAACCCCGGTCGGTACCATCTGCACCCCCATTCAACTTTGAAACTTTGTGAAGGCAATCCTTTTTCTGAGAAGGAGTGGAAAGATAAGATGGTGAAAATTGGGGGAAATTGGAGGGTGGATGCGTCCGGCCTGTATCCTCTGCCAAGGACCTTCGGTATATGTAAGAAACTGAAGTGTGGGTTCAAAAATCCTGGCAAGTGTATTTTTTGTACTCTACAAATTTTGCATGTTTTACTTTGATTTGCGTATTTGTTTGTTTGTTGATCGTATGCATGTGTTTTGTATATAGTCGAACGTGTTGAATACCTGAACGAGAAATTATTTGCAACTCTTCCGTCCAGCAAGTCACTTTTGACTTCCCAAAATTTGAAATTAATTGTTGTCAGTGCTTCAGAGGCTACTATCATGGAGATTCCGGTCACAACCTCCAAGCGTGCTGCGGCACAAAAATCTACTCCCCCAGTTAGCTCAACATCTGATAAAGGAAAGAGCCAAGTGGTCGATCTGACCGAAGATCCGAAGAAGACGAAGGGGCATCTGAAGAGGACGAACACCGATGATAGTGGTAACGCTCAGAAAAAGTTGTTGCTGGGCCCCCCTTCTGAACATGCAAAAAGAAATGACTCCGAAAAGCATGAGAAGCTTGTTAAGAAGGCTAGATCTGTGAGCGGCTACACTATTCCAGACTGCTACTTTCCTTCATCATTTGATCCTGAAGGCGAATGGATCCCCAAGTTCGAGAAAAGTGATGGTAGTGTTCTGAATCGCCGATCGCTGGCAATGTCCGATCTTGATTCCTTGATGGCTCTTGCTCGTGGAATGTGGCCTCCCAAGGATGAACTCTTTCAGCAGCATGTTGATCAGAACAAGCTTCTGGCTAGGGCTCATGTTTCTATTCTAGAGGTACCAAAGTTTTTTTCTCTTTTTTTTTTACTAACGTTTCTTCTTTTTTCAGTCTGTGTTTAATGTCCTAGCTCTCTGTAAGGCTGTTGAGATGGGAGAGTATAAGAGAAAGAACATTGATGATGCATACCTGCGAGTTGATAAATGAGCCATGTTGGCTGAAAAACAGAATAAAATCTTGGAGCTTGAGGTGGAGAGCTTAAAGAAACTCCATAAGAAGGAATCTGATCGGAATGTTAGCTGAAGAAGCAAATCCATAACCTTGAAACTTCTAATGTTGTTTTGAAAACAGGTTTAGAAATTTGCTGAAGGGGAGGTATGGACATGCACCGGAGATATGTGAACATTTTTGACATAAAGTTCTGTGACGGGTTCAGATTTTGTTATGACCAAATGTCATCGGATCCATCTGCCCGTTCATATGATAATTCGACCGCCCATGATGCTGTTTGCGGAGTCGTTCACCCATATAAAGAGCCTGAGTCTTCTCAAGATGAAAAAGATTTAGCTCAATTTATTTTGCATGGGATCATTCCGGCCGAATGACCAGAGCCTATTGCTGCTGATAATGAAGTGTCAGCTGAGCCTTCCATTCATGCTTCAGAGAGCCAGCAACAACCTACTGATGAAATTAATCCTCCACCTTCTTGAATAGAAGTTTCTATCTTTGAACAATTTTTTGGGTCTGTAAAATTATATAAATTTTTGATGCTCCTGTGATGAGCGTTTTTTGGACAGGTTTTGAAATAGCACTGTTGTGCTTTAATACTTTCGAACAGGATGGCACTAAGGTGCATAAATATTTTCTGAACAGATGGCACCGAGGTGCATAGATGTTTTATGAATAGATGGCACTGTTGTGCTTTACATATTTTTTGAACAGGATGATGTGTTATTTTGAACACAACCTTTTTTATGCGTATCTATATACGTCTTTGTGAAAACAGGAACTTGGTGCCATCGTCATGATGGTCTTTTGTCTAATTGGCTTATGTATTTTGGCAAAGTTTTTTTCACTTGGGCTCTTTTTTTTTTTTTTTTTTTTTTTTTTTTTTTTTTTTTTTTTTTTTTTTTTTTATAACAGTTTGAACAGAAATATGAGAAGATATGAATAATATCTTTATTGATTCGAAATGGATCTTATCATACAAAATGATCAACATAAATTTTATTGAAAATACCTTTTCAGGTGTATAGCATTCCTAGCTCGTTCGATTTGTTTTCCATCTTGATCAGCCAATCTGTAAGCACCTTTGCCGATCACTTATGTTACTGTGTATGGCCCATCCCATGTGGGATCCAGTTAGTTTGATCTGCTAGCCAACACCCTTAGTACTTGATCGCCAACTTGAAATGATCTTGGTTTCACTTTCTTGTCATAACTCTTCATCAACCTTTGTTGATATTCTGCCAGTCTTACTGAGGCCATCTCCCTCTTTTCATCTATGAGATCACCTTCGATTTTTAGAATTTCTTCATTCTGTTCAGGATCAAATAGATAAGTTCTTGTTGTGGGGACTTCAACTCAATTGGGATTACCGCCTCGACTCCGTACGCCATAGCGAATGGAGTCATCCCAGTTGGCTTGCAGGGAATCGTTCGGTAACTCCAGAGGACCCTCGGTAATTCGTCTAACCATCGTCCTTTTCCTTCAATCCCCTATAATTTTATTTTTATCCCGGCAAAAATTGTTATGTTTGTTATCTCAGCTTGTCCATTTGCTTGCGGATAACTGACAGATGATAAATTCTGATTGATGTCGTACTCGTCCAGCAACGCCCGAACGTACTGATTGTCCAAATTTGTGTCGTTGTCCATCATTATGTACTTTGGTACTCCAAACCTGTAAATTATATCATTCAAAATAAAATCAATCACTTGAGTGTGAGTGATTCTTACATAAGTCTTCGCTTCCACCCATTTAGTGAAATAATCTATGGCCAAAAGCACATGCTTTTGATTTGAAGCTGCCCTTGTTAATGGTCCGACCGCATCCATTCCCCATCGTGCGAACGGAACAGGAGAGGCCATTGCTGTGAGAAGCTCTGCTGGTTGATGGATTATACACGAATGTCTTTGACATTTGTCACACCTTTTCGAGTATTCCTCAGCGTCTCGAATCATGTATGGCCAGAAATAACCTTGTGTTATTGCTCTATGAGATAATGATCTGCCTCCAACATGGCTTCCACAAGTCCCATCGTGCAACTGCTTGAGTACTTCTTGTGCTTCAGATGGTGTCAAACATCGCAGATAGGGTCCACTCGTCGATCAGCGGTATAAATAGCCATCGATTACTGAATATTTGGCAGAGGTTGTTCTTACTTTCTTTGCCTCCCGTCGATCCTCAGGTAAAACACCGATCAATAAATATTCAAGTATTGGATCGATCCAACTTGGCTCGTACAGAATCACGCATATCTCTTTTTTTTTACCGATCGAGGGGGTGAACAACTCATCCACAGGAATTATTCTGACCATATTGTCTCCAGCTGAAGATGTTTGATTTGCTACATAATCAGCCCCACGATTTTCCGCCCTCGGAATTTGTTTGAAAGTGACTACTTGAAAGTTTCGCATTTCTTCTTCAACGGTGTTTTTATACTGCAACATCCTTTCCTCACTTGCATTATAACTTCCTGCGATTTGATTTACGACTAACTGGGAGTCGCTGAACACGGTTAATTCTTTGATCTGGAGCTCATTTGCTAGCATTAACCCTGCCAAAACGGCTTCGTATTCAGCCTCATTGTTTGAACTTTCAAAGCACAGTCTGATCGACTGCTGCAACTTGGTGCCTTATGGGGATATTAGCTCGATCCCCACACCTGCCCCCAGACTACTCACTGATCCATCTACATAAATCAACCACCTTGGATTTACGTCGCAGGCCTCATCTTCGGTTGCTTCATATTCAAGGAGGAAATCCGCCACAGCTTGACCTTTTAAAGATATTTGTGGCTCATAAGTAATATCGAACATGCTCAGTTCTATCGACCACTTTGTCGTTCGTCCCGAGAAGTCGGGCTTTGACAAAATTGCTTTGATCGGAAATGTAGTTGGAATTCTGATCGGATGGGACTCGAAGTAATGTCGTAGCTTTCGTTTTGCCTGGACCAATGCCAAGATGATTTTCTCTGTCTTCGAATATCTTCTCTCAGCGTCAAGCAATGTCTTGCTCGCATAATAAATTGGATACTGTCTTTTCCCATCATCTCTTACTAACGCTGAACTGATTGCGTTCGGAGAAACTGCTAAGTATAAAATTAAGGACTCATGATCCTTGGGTGCCGTAAGGATTGGTGGTTTCGCCATATAGAGTTTCAGCTGATCGAACGCTTCTTGTTGTTTCTCTCCCCAAGCAATCGTTTTCTTAGACTTCAGGACGTCGAAGAACGGCTTGCATCTATCTGACAATTTGGATATGAACTGATTCAGAGTTGCTAATCTTCCTGTGAGTACCTGGATTTCCTTTGGGAACTCAGGTGCCTTCATCTGAATCAATGCTTGAACTTGTGCTGGACTTGCTTTGATTCCATCTTTATTAACTATGTGTCCCAAGAATTGTCCGGAAGACACACCAAAAGTGCATTTTTCCAGGTTTAGCTTCATTTTGTGTGACCGCAAGGATGCGAACACATCCTCCAAGTGCTTCAGATGATCATCCTTGTGTTGGCTTTTAACAACCATGTCATCAATGTATGCTTCCACCGTATCTCCAATCTGGGTCTTGAAAATCTTATCAATCAGTCGCTGATAAGTCGCACCTGCATTTTTGAGACCGAACGACATGACCTTGTAACAATAGGTCCCTCGTTCGGTGATGAACGTCGTTTTGTCTTCATCCTCTGGATTCATTGGGATTTGATTGTATCCCGAATAGGCATCCAGGAAGGTAAGACGTTCGAACCCTGTGGTTGCGTCGATCATGCGATCAATCTTGGGTAAAGGAAAACTGTCCTTCGGACAAGCTTTATTTAAATTGGTGAAGTCCACACACATGCGGAACTTCCTATTCTTCTTTTGTACCACGACAACGTTGGACAACCACACAGGATAATGAACTTCTCTGATAAAACCAGCATCTAGCAACCGGCTAACCTCTTCAGCTACAAACTTTCCTCGTTCGGTTCCGATCCTTCTGGGTCGTTGCCGTACGGGTTGAGCGTCGGAATAAACATTTAATGTGTGCATCATGGTTCCTGGGTCGACCCCAGGCATGTCGCTGTGCTCCCAGGCGAAAACATCAATATTTGATCTCAGCATAGAAATCAATTTATTTCTTTCATCGGAATTCAGTCATCTTCCAATTCGGGTGGTCCTTCCCTTGCTCTCGTCGATCAGATCTATCGTGATGGTATCCTCTGCGGTCTTCTCATCATCGTCCGTCTGATCACGGAGGCTCGGTAATTGCTACATATTTCGTTAGGAACTTTCGCCCTTCAAACTTTTGGTGACGATGGCATAACATTCTTTCGCCACCACTTGATCGCCTTGAATATCAACAAATCCTTTCCCTGAATGATCAAAACACCGTATCACCTGATGCAGAGTTGAAGGAACTCCTTACATCCGGTGAATCCAACCTCTTCGCATGATCAGATTGTAGGAATGTTGTACGTCTACTAACATGAATTTTTTTGTCAAAGTTCGCTTTGCGACTGTCACTGGTAAATTCAGGATCCCGATCGGGGAAATCCTCTTTCCATCAAAGCCTGTCAGCGGACTAGCGGTTGGTCTGATCAACTCCGTGCTGATGCTGATCTTCTCGAAATCTGATTTAGTCAGGATGTTCGTGTTGCTACCTGAATCAACTAGCACCCTTTTAACTAAACAATTTGAAACTATGATCGAAATTACCAGTGGATCTTCATGTGGTAGTTGTACACGTCTTAAGTCCTATTGGGTAAATGATATTGTAGGCATTGGGTAGTTCCGAATGACATTCACCTCCCCAACCCTTCGGATCTTGTTGGCATTGCGCATGCGTGAACGCTGAACCGAACGGCTTTCCTCATCCTCCTCGGGTTTCCCATGGATTGTGTCAATAATTTTTACCGGTTGTCCACCCACAATTTTGTTGGGCTTCGGCCGATCAAAATTTTTGATTCCATTGTCCACGTACTCCTTCAAATCTCCTTTGGCTATCAAGGTCTCAACCTGCCTCCTCAATTGTCTGCATTCATTGGTTAAATGTCCAAAGTCATTGTGGAACGCACAATGCCTCGAACGGTCCTGCAGCTCTGGTGGCGTTTTCAGCGGAAATGGTGGGCGAAAAATACCCTTCGCCTTATTCTCGTTGTACAACTTTGCTAAGGTTGTTCGGAGTGGAGTTTCAGGTATGTCATACATTGGCCTCCTCTCATGTTGCCTGTACGGAGCCGATCGGTGGTTGCTCGTATTATCTGCCTTATTCATTATCCTTTCCTTTGATTTGTTTTCCACACTGACTAATACCGAACGATGACCTCTTTTTTGCTCATCTCCTTCCAATCTCAGATATCCCTGTGCCTGTGAATTCAACTGACCCATGTTGAGGGGTGTTGACTTCACCAAGGATCTATGAAAGCTGGTCCCTTGTTCGATATCTACCTTGAAAGCTTCCACTGCTGCTGGTTGATCACAACTGGGTATCATTCCCATTTCCAAATTGAATCTGGAAAGGAAATTCTTCAACGTTTCGCCTTTCGCTTGTCTCATCGTGAACAGATTAGAAATGGTCATCTTCTGCTTCCAGTTTCCAAAATATTGGGCCAGGAACTTTTCCATCAGCGTTTGGAAAGAATCGATCGAACCACCCGGCAGTTGCCTAAACCATAACAGAGCTGGGCCCGTTAGGCTTGTAGAAAAAGCTTTGTACATTAGTGCATCATCAGCCATATCGAGAGTCATCATCTGCTTCACATGAAACAGGTGCTCAATTGGGTCCTGCGTCCCATTGAACATAATGAATTTAGGCATCCGGAACTTATCTGGCCTTCTCGCCTGTTGTACTTCGGGGCTGAACAGAGATTTAATCATTTTGGCTGTCATTTCGATGGCTAGATCGGCTGGTGACTGTGTTCTGAGATCCTTTACTTGTTCGTCTATGATCTTTTGAAGTCGGGTTACCATATTGAGCGGAACTACACGATTATTGACATTCGCCTCATCTGCTGTAACACCCCGTGTTATTTTCCTTTTTCCAGAAATTATATTTAATTTAATTTTGGTTATGACGTCACTTGTTCATGATGTTCATATTATTCTTGGTATTTCGCATGTAAATTTTTCGCGTTTAGTTTTAAAGTCGACTGGATGACTTTACGGTTTCTCTTTGACGACTACGCGAGTTCTTGTTATCGACTACGCGGTATCGTTTCGATATTTAATGTTTAGTACTTCGATTGGATGGCGACATGTTGTAATTGATCGGGCTTGTTAGGTGTCCCGACGTTTGGGTTTCTACCCCGGTGTATTTAATTGGGCTTCCCGTTGTTATTTCGGGTTGCGAGTTTATGTTTGGGTGTTTTCGATAATTATTGGGGTTTACTGTATATATATATAGTTAATTATAATTATATATATATAGTCTTGAGGGTTATTTCGCAATTATGGATAAGTCGAGGGTTGCTTTTGTAATTAGGTCATATATATGTATATTCATATACACACAGAACTGACCTATTCTCTTGAACACGAATCTGCTCCATCTTCTTCTCCTACACACGACCGATCCTGTACATCTCCTTCTCCTTCATTCCTCTCCTCTGCAGCGCCATGGTTCCTTCTTCTCCATTTACACATGCGAGAGAGAGAGAAAGAGAGAGAGGGGTCGGGCTGAAGAGGCAGTGCGGCCTGGTGGTCGGCGCGGCTGGTGCAGGGAGGCGAGCTGGTGGTCACGCAGGTGGTGCGGCGGCAGCAGCCGCGGTGGAGCAGCTCGTGCGGCAGAGGCGCAACAGCGCAGGTCCGGCCAGAACCTTCGGCCATTTTTTCGGTCGACTTACCGAGCTCGTTTTGGGCTTATTTTCGGAGGGTAGCTTCGCCTATATGTCAGGTACGACGTGTAAAAATTTCATAATTTTACGTTGAACTGTTTGTCGGGAAATTCGATTTAAAGTTTTGAATTTTTGTTTGGGCTAATTTAGATTTACCTAAATTAATTAACCTATTGCTAATAGGCTTCGTATATATCGTATAGGTTGTCGAGACGGACATTTCGATATATTCGAAATAATTTTCGGACGACTTTGGTCGGCGGGCGTCATATTCGAGCGTCGATACTGTTCACGGTGGGCCCGAAACGACTGTTCTGTAAGCGTATTTCAGGTGGGAAATTATATTTCTCACTCCGCATTATTGAAGTAGTTTAGGGGTGCAAAACCCTTATTTATTTTAATATAGATATATTAAATCGTTAATTTAAATATCTATAATTCGTTTAGAATCGGAATTGGACTTAGGGATTAATTTAAGAAAATTTATTAAATTATTTCCTATGTGATTAATTAATTTTCTATCTGAATCGAATAGGAATATGTGCTTTAAAAATTCCCTTGAGAATTAAATGAGTTAGTAGAGATTCGTGAGAACTTAGACGTTGGGCTAGGTTCCCTTTGCGATACGTAAATTAATTGCTTTAATTACTTTGAGGGCATGTTCAGAGAAATTGGAAATATTTTCTAAAGAATTAAAGAAAATATGTTGTTTAAGCATGAAATGTAATTCTCACGATTTAAATGTTTTATTATAATTTTAAAAACATGTTAAAAGGAGATTTGAGAAATTTATTAGATTCATGTGGATTTTTTCATAAATATGATGTTATACATAATTGTGTTGGTTCATGTTGTGCATGTGAAGTCGCAACTGGGTTGTGCATGAATCTTCGGATTGTGAAGTCGCAACTGGGTTGTGCAAATGAAGTCGCAACCGTGTTGTGCATATGAAGTCGCAACTGGGTTGTGCATGTGAAGTCGCAACTGGGTTGTGCATATGAAGTCGCAACGGGGTTGTGCATTGTGTTTCATGGGGTTTCTGCCATGAGGTTTATGAGTCACATTGTATTTGCACGGCATTATGTGATTTCATTTGACATGTATACGTGATATTATTACATGTGATGTTGAAGCAGGTTTAATATGTGTTATTATTGCCTGTTGGATTTGGGAGCATGATGTATGAATATTGCGAATTAAATTCATATCTTTATAAAATGCTCAGCTGATAATGATTAACGTAAAAGAGAATGATTATATGCGGTGATTATTAAAGTATAAAGAAATGTATATTTATACTTGTGGTATATGCTTTCGTACCCTTAGGGGAGATTAAGTATATTGGCGTTGTGACCTTTATGGTTAGTTGCGGTTAGTGATGGACTGTCGAGATGATTTGGAGTTGAGGCCTTGAGAAGGCGGGTAATAGTCTTGTGATTGAGGTTAGCGGTGTGACCTCTTTGGAGATTTGAGGTCAGGGATTGATTTTGTATCATTTGAGATTTGAGGCCTTAGAGAAGGCGAGTGATGAGATTGTTGACTTATATGTCACTCCTTGAGTCTTCGGTTACGGCATGGTGTCGAACCTCTTCCTTGTGTTATCAGTTGATTTTGGTGGAGTTGGAAACGGATGGTTGTGGTCCGTGAGTCCAACATATTGTTCTTCCTTCATTGTCCTTTCGGGACGATATAGGAATCCTTGGAGTTCTAGTCACTCTTATCTGGCTGTCTGTCGGAAACGGAGTTTTTCTATATTTTGAAAACAAACTCGTTGTATTAAAAGGAAAAATCCGTTTTCGCCTACCCCCGTAGCCAGTACAGGTGAATGACGGAGACCGGGGGCAAGACGGTCATTTTCATTGTATGGATTTTTAAAGAAAATCGATTCTATAGGAATTTTGAGGTTACGAGACTTCTTCCTTAAGAACCTCGACTTGTAGTGTTTTGAAAGGTGTTCCATTGTTTCACCTTTGTTTCAGATCATTTCTAAGTCTCGGGCATGAGGCTTGGTGTTGTTCAGTGCACACATATAGTGTTGCATTTCCCTTTCTCTGGGTTGTTGATGTCACCACCTAGGTGATTTGAGTTGTTACACATGTTAGGGGCATGGATGCCGAGTGGTGGATTTTGATCCTTGTGGACATTAGAGGTGAGTGTGTTTTCCCTCTGTTTGAAGTTTCTGGTTAGGGTGGTGAGCACTCTATGACTTGGTTAGATTTGACCTGAGTGTCGGGTACTTAATGTACGTTGGAGAGAGTAGTGTAGACTACCGGTGTTGGTACTGGGAGTATGAGCCGTAGTTGTACCTTGTAGACTCAGGTTGCATACTTATACATGTATACTTATATATATATATGTGTGTATATATATATATATCCCCGTTATATACTTACGTACGGTAGTATATGAACACGTGCCTTGGGTTTTGCGTGGATGAGATTAGTTGGGCTATTTATATCTTGATAGATAATTAGCATTACCTAAACTGCCAGAGGATGTGGTAGTTAGAGTATCTTTTCCCACTGAGCTTATTTGCTCACGGAGGGAATTTCATTTACCCCCCTGGTATTCCACGCCAGGTTGCATGAATTGTTGCGGCTATGGACAACATGCGATGCGACGGTAGTTCCCTTTTATTTTCCTTGTTAAAGGTTTTGGAGTGGCGCTGGTGATGTGGTTACGATTGCAGCACGACTAGTTTGGGGACGATAGGTATCTACTTTCAGTTTCCTTACCCATTTGTTATGGGATTGTCATTTATTTCTTTTGGGAGCCAGTCTGTTGGCATATCCCTATCGGTGTATCATTTATTTCCTATATTTATTCTTTCAGGATGTTATTGTATCTATTCTGTACAGCTAAACGCTTTTCTGTATTCTTATTCGAGCATTTGTGGCTCTGTTGATTTTAGAGGGTTTGGAGAGGTCTTGGTTTCTTTCCACTACCTCGGCCCTAATAGGATTGATGAATGCGGGGCTTGGAAGCCATTATTATTATCAAAATGTCGTTGGCAGGTTCTTGTGTTGTGGTTGTGTATCCGGATGTTCCATTTACAAACGGAACTCTACCGGATTTTCGTTAGATTCCGCTGCTTTGTTTTGTCATTCATTTGGGTATGAAATATACCATTTTCTATCATTATTCCATACGTTTCCATGATTAATGATATCTTAGTTGGCCATTCGTGTTAAGGATCACATCCTGGATTCCTTGGATGTCCCAGTTCGGGAGTCTTAGGAATTTAGGAGTGTGTCTGTTGGTATCTGAGGATACTAGTGAGTTCCTAGTATTTGGTTTGGCATGGAGTATATTTTTCGTTGTTATTCCATGTATTTCTTTTGTTATTGTTGACTCTAGTAGTCGCTTGACTTACGTCACCCTTTGGAGATTCGCTGATTCTCTAGATTAGAGTTTCGGGAATTTTAGAGACGTGACAGCATGGTTAGAGCGTGACATTTTCATCCTTTTGTGGGTGTTTGATGATTGAAGGTTATTGTTCTCGTTTCTTTTTACTTCCGCAATCACTCCCTTAGCTCTTAGGCTCGGGTTTCGGAGTCCTAGGAATTTGGGGCGTGACATCTGTGATTGGCTGGGTACGAGCAAGATCTGTTGTGCGATCTGCTGAACTTGCCTCATGATGATTGTCTTCTTCTTCAACACCGGGGCCATTACGGCGCCCTGCTATAGGCAATTCTGGGTGTTCGAATTGATCTAACATTTGCCTTAGTTCTTGATTTTCTTTCTCAAGAGCCTCCAGGCGCTGAAGGATATCAGTTGTATCTCCTAGCTGTGTGGTGGCTTCTCCCGCCATTGATCTAATAACTTCTGTTTAGAAATCGAATTCCCACAGACGGCGCCAAAAAGTGTAAACCCGTTCGGAGATGCCGAACGAATCTCAACCTTTGTAATTTAAACAAAAGCTATGAAATAGATAAATGGCTAGAAGATAATAGATAATTCAAGAATCAACAAGAATTGGAGCAATTTCGGATCCATTTCCTTTTCTTTTATACATGAATCTGGTCTTACCCACATAAATGAGTTTTAATACATATTAAAGACAATATCTACATTAAATTGAAGTTTAATGTTTATCAAAAACTGCTATAATAAAACCTTATGTCAGTTTTGATTCTATATATTTGAAACGGTCATTTCCTTAAATGGCTTTTATCCTGAAATGGGCTTATATCCTTGGATTTTGTTTTCTATTTGAGCTTTGTTTCTTATTCGGGCTTTAAAACGGGTATGCTGATCCAGTGTTAACTTTATACGATGGGTCTGATGTAAAAATGGACCTACAACTCATCATTAAAGTACTTTAGAGAACATAAAATTTAGGGTAAATTACATAAATCACCCCTCAACTTTGACCTAATAACAGACATTACCCCTAACGTTTCATTAATATCAGTTACCCCCCTGAACTGAATCGGAACAGTGATTCAGTTGTTAGAAGTAGGGAAATGACTGATATACCCTCATATATGTGAAAATATTTCAAGACTTTTCTAAAGCCACGTGAATTTACACAATTACCCTCAAATTATAAAACAAAAATAATGTATAAAAATATATATTTATAATTCGGGAAAAAAACTTTTTATATACTTTTTATAAAAATATATAATTTCGGAAAAAAATATAAAAATATAAAAGTATTTTTATATATTCGGAAAAAAATATTCGGAATATTTCCGAATATTTTTTTTTTTCCAAATATATAAATTCCGGAAATTTCCGAATATTTTTTTCAGAATATATAAAAATATATAATTTCGGAAAAAAATATAAAAATATATATAAATTCGGAAAAAAATATTCGGAAAATATATAATTTTGGAAAATATATATAAATTCGAAAAAAAATATAAAATTATAAAAAGTATATAAAATTCGAAAAAATATATAAATTCAAAAAATACTTTTATATTTTTATAATTTTATATTTTTTTTCCGGAATTTATATATTTTTTCTGAAATTATATATTTTTATATATTCGGGAAAAAATATTCGGAAATTTCCGGAATTTATATATTCGGAAAAAAAAAAATATTCGGAAATATTCCGAATATTATTTTCCGAATATATAAAAATATTATTTTCCGAAATTATATATTTTTATAAAAAGTATATAAAAAATATTTTTTCCGAATTATAAATATATAATTTTATACATTATTTTTGTTTTATCAAATTAACAAATTAAGTAGGGGTAATCTAGTAATTATCATTACAAAGGTAATGGTTAAAATGTAAATGTATGGGTATTAAGGGTAAAATAGGATTTTCAGTTCCCAAATATTCAACTTTAACCAATATTTGAATTTTCTGGCGTTGACTTCTACCGGAGGGGGGAAATGTTACAACGAAGCAAAAGTTAAGGGTAGTAACTGATATTAATGAAATGTTAGAAATAGTGCATGTTATTAGGTTAAAGTTGAGGAGTGATTTGTGTAATTTATCCTAAAATTTATTAATCAGTCTTTTCACTTGGTCCCACATGGTAGACGTTAAGCAAGTGTCATATACTTGTAGCTCCCATATATATATATATATATATATAGGTGAAAGGTACAAACCCCTTACACTATTAAAAATGTGCAAATAATTCCCATGTAGTTTAATTTGGGTAATTAAGTCCCTATATTATGGTAAAAATGTGCAGAAAGACCCCCTGCGACACTGTTCAGGAAACTTTTCCGGCCAAAAAAAAGCATGTGCGTTGCACATGCTGTTTAGTTTTATAAATACCCTTATATTGTTATCAAAATGCCCTTCATTTAAATCTATATTTATTTTATTTAAATATATATATATATATATATATATAAATAAATATATGTGAATATGTAGATATATCTATATAGTATGTAGATGTCGGTTGGTTTGAGAAAGAGGATGACGCGATGCACGAACCACCTCTCATCTTCATCTTCTCCGATCAATTGTTTGGCACTGGTTTATTGATCACAGGGTTTGTGGTCTTGCGTTGAGATACACGTGAATCCGTGTTATACACTTCAGATTGGGTATTACTATTTCTATTTCTATATTCTTCAGGATCTTCGTCATTGCAGCAAAGAATACATCGGAGTATGTCGAGAAATTGAGGCATTTCTCTGATCAATAGATAGTTTTACACGATTAATCACCCAAGTTTTAGAAAATCAATAAGGGAAAGAGAGTCTGATCACTTGCAAATGTCTATCTCTGTGTGCGCACACATATACAAAAAATCAGATATAGTTATTTATATGTTCACAGCGTGACGACAGATCCAGATCCAGATATTGTTTGGCACTGGTTCGGAATTAGGGTTTTTGAGGGGAATGAAAATTGAGATTAGGGTTTGGGAAAAAGAGAGAAGGGGGTTTTTGGGAAAACCTGTGAAAATGTTAGTAACTTTTCAATTCAAAAGATGGAAACAACATTGACAGTGAAATTCACCAACTTCAGAGGCAAACAGCAGTAAGAATTTTCTCTCTCTCTCTAGACCTCCATCGAGTAATGTTCGAAAATGGGTCGATGATTGCTCCAAAACCCTCCTAGAACATCACGTAGACTACACATAGATCACGAGAGAACACAACGAACCTGACTCGTGAGAGAGAAAGAGAGAGAGTGTTTCAGACGAAATTGAAATAGACGGAGAAAGTAAAGGAATGTTACTAATTTAACAAAACCAAATAGTAGTATACATATATATATATATATTTAAGACAGATAGAGTACTTTGAGATAGTGAGAGTTTGGTACAACTGTAATCAGAGGAGCATATGAGTGACGTGGACTTTGTTTAAGTTGAGGAGTTTTTCGTCATTTCATATTTACCTCATTTATTATATTTAATTAAAAAATAAAATAATAAGGATATAATAGTAAAAACACAAGTCCGTCACCAGAAAATGACTTAGAGGGATCAAAGTGCACATTTTATAAAATATGATGGTGTTTTAAAACCTACAGCGTTATTTGCACATTTCTAATAGGATAAGGGTTTGTATATATATATATATATATATATATATATATATATATATATAGTACTATAAAATATTAGAGGTTAGAAAATCCAAGACGCCTGTACTGCACACAAAAGGAGAGAAGCAGTTAACTTGTGCCATCAAAGTACGTACTTAATTACTTCGGTCAGTCAACGACTCAGTCATGACTTAAAGTCAATAAGCACGAGTTATGCGTGTTCAAATCAAAATTTACATTTAAAATAAGGTCTTGAAAGGGTTCGTGCGACCGAGTTAAAAGTGTAAATATATATATATATATATATATATTAAGAAGAAGGGTAACAAAAATGGACGAATTTTCAAAAAAATAAAATAATAATTAATTAAAAAAATCGACGTCTTTTAAAGAATTTACTTCAAGAAACCCTTATGTTATTTAATTTAATCAGTTAACCCATACTGTGTTCACTTTGTTCCATATACTATACAATTTCATCACTATGCCCCCTCTTCATCAATTTTTGAGTCAAAATATCTAAACTACCCTCCCTTAATAAAGAGGGTTTAGTGAAATCAACCCTTAAAAAAATTATTTTTCAAAAATAAATTTTATTTTTTGTAAAAATTATAAATTTCAAAATATATATATTTCGGAAAATATGATTTTTTTACGAAAAATATTTTTTTTTGTGAAAAATATATATTATGTTCCAAAATATGATTTTTTTTTGCGAAAAAATACATATTATATTCCAAAATATGAATTTTTCTGACAAAATATTTTTTTTGTGAAATATATATATTATGTTCCAAAATTTGAATTTTTTTTTCAAAAAATAATTTTTTTACAAAAAAGTATATATTATGTTCCAAAATATAATTTTTTTTTTGCGAAAAATATATATTATGTTCCAAAATATGATTTTTTTTCTGAAAAATATTTTTTTGCTAAAAAGTATTTATTTTGTTTTAAAAATATGATTTTTTTTCTGAAAAATACTTTTTTTGCGAAAAATATATATTACGTTCCAAAATATGATCTTTTTCGAAAAATATTTTTTTGCGAAAAATATATACTATTATGTTCCAAAATATGATTTTTTTTGCAAAAAATCTATATTATTTTTTTTCGAAATAATTCATATTTTGGAAAATAATATACTTCCTTCGAAAAATATATATCTATTTTTTTGAATTTATAATTTTTGTCAAAAAATATAATTAATTTTCGAAAAATAATTTTTTTAAATGATTGATTTCACTAAACCCCCTTATATTATTGATGGTAATTTAGGTATTTTGATTCAAAATATGAGGTAGGGGGCATAATGATGAAATTGAATAGTATATGGGGTAAAGTGAACACATTAAAGGTTAGTTTATATGGGGTTTCTTGAAATTAATCCTCTTTTATAAAAAATGAAAAGTGATAAAGAGAAGAACCATAAAGATAAAACATAATTTTAAGATAAAATGTTCAAGGAAAATAATATATGAAAAGATATATGTGAATTGTTTTTACACAATCCTCGGTTTTATCTCCACTGGTGAATTGCTGGCTAATCAACTAAGTTGGAATTTAATTTAAGTGACATTGGATTTTTTGGATGAAAATATGAACGGATTGATAGGTTCGAACCAGAATTAGGTGAGGGCTTTTACATATATTCGATGTGTCCCTCTATATATAATTAGGTGAGGGTTTTTACACATATTCATTGTGTGTGTCTCTCTATATATACATTATATACATGATGGTTTAGTGTTGTTAGGTGATCATGACTACTATAAATAAGCAAAAGTACTCAATACTTTATGTAATCATTACCTTTATCCCAATTTTGGTAGCTAATAGGCACCAACTTTTGGAGTCTTGCAATTCCCTTTTTATATTTCTTATACTAATAGGCTGGCAATTCAACCTGCTAAATCTGAGTTAGTGGGTAGGTGTTTTAAATTTTGGGTCATAAACGGATTGGGTTGGAAACTCGTACTTCCGACACCTATCCTCTCCCCAAACACAAATCCTCGTCCTCGTCAGCAGCGGTTGTCTCGTCTGCCACTCACAAACTATCCTCTTTCTCACCTCCCTATATGTGTCACATAGAAGTGTTATATATGTATGTAATTATGCACATATATATATATATATGTATGTATATTTATTATCAAAAGATGAATCTGTTCTAATATTTCTTTTCTTTTGAGGAAGTGTTGACCACAAAAACCCAAACCCTCTCTCTCTCTACCTCGTGGTCATGGCTACCGTTGTAAGTTGTAACTTTGCCCATCGTATCCTCACCCTTTCTCACCATCCCTTATATTTTCGCTTTCTAAATCCAACTGGTCTGCTTTATATTTGGGGTGTGTATGTACATTAAAGTGCAATAAATCCCTATCAACTATTATCCAATGAATAAGAAACCTACCTCAACTACGAAAGGAGAAAAAAGAACTCCTTCAATTATCAATTTAAGGGTAATGTACACGCTTCATAAGATTTTTCAATGCAAAAATACAATTTTACCCTTACAAAAATAAAAAATATATATATAATTCAAAAAAATATATAAACTTCAAAAAAAAATATAAACTTCTAAAAAATATATATAAATTTCGAAAACAATATATAAAATTCAAAAAATATATATAAAATTCAAAAACAATATGTAAAATTCAAAAAATATATAAATCTTGAAACAAATATATAAATTTTGATTTTTTTTTATAAAATTCGAGAACATCATATAAATTTCGAAAATATCATATAAATTTCAATATATATATATATATGTTAGAAACATATATATATATATATATATATATATATATTGGAAAAATACATATAAAAGAAGATCACTAATTGATGTTGGTGGTAAGTAGTTTGATTCAATTTATTAGAAAATATATGACATTTTACCAATATATATACTTTTTTGAATTTTTATTTTCGAAATATATATATTTTTTGAAATTTATAAATATATTTTGAATTATATATATATTTTTTGAAATATATATATTTCAAATTTATATATATTTTTCTATGAAATTTATATATTTGTTTTGAAATATATATATTTCAAATTTATATATATTTTTCTACGAAATTTATATATTTGTTTTAAATTTTATATATTTTTTTGAAATTTATATTTTTTGAATTTTATATATATTTTTTGAATTTTATATATTATTTTTGAATTTTATATTTTTTTTTCAATTTTATATAATTTTTCAAAATTTAATATATTGTTTTCAAAATTTATATATTTGTTTTCGAAATTTATATATTTTTTCAAAATTTAATATATATTTCAAATTTTATATATTTTTTCGAATTATATATATAATTTGTGATTTTTAATTTAATTTAGGGATAAATGTGTCTTTTACGAATTGAGAGGGGTTAATTGCACCAAATTGATAGCTGAGGAGAGTTTTTTGCTTATAGGCAATCTTTGAGAGTTTTTTTTTTGCACTTTATCCTATATATTATGCCTTGTATGAATTTGTTGATTTTCTTGACTATTGGGTATATAGATATGGTTTCACATAAGAATTTTTTAATTTTTTATTCTGGTTTTTGAGTTGTATGTTCTTAGTTATTTGAGAATTAGATTGGATTAGATTTGGGAAAGTTTTTTTAAATAAATTTCTTAGTTTTCTCTCTCCAATTTTTATATAAATATTTTAAAAAATTGAATAATTTTAATTTTGTAGATAAATATATATTTTGAAAATATTATGGGTCGGGTCACCTGCGGATTGATCCGACCCATTTATGATCTACATAACAGGTTGAGAACAGATCACAGGTTGAGAACAGATCACTGACCCGTTAACAACCCGCCCTATTTGCCACCCCTATATACTATCAATGAACTGACATAATTAATGCTCAAATAAAGAGGATAGTGGTGTTAATTTTTGTTTTCTAAAAGAAGACCATTGGAGAGCAAATATAGGAAAATGGATCTGAAATATATACTTTTTGTATTTTATTATTACAATTAAGTTTTTATTCACAAGGCTAAGGCAAAAATAATTAAAATAATTAAAATAATTAAAAGAGACATATGTGCGCTTAATCTTAATGGCCAAAAAATTCGTGCTACCGAAAACCGCCACAAAATATTTAACAAATTTTGGGGAATTATTTATTTAAATGCGGTAATTATGAAAAAAAAAAATAGATGGTTTTGAGATGAATTTAATATATAATACTAATAAATGAAAAAGTGGAAGACAAATCTGTTTACCTCTTTGAAGATTTATCAAAGTTGAAGAGACAACTAAAAACTCAATAGACAAATAGAAACTCAATAGTTGCAACTCTTAAACAAAATAAACACAAATAAATTGAGAAAGTGAATATTAAGGGTTATAATTATTGAAATAAATAAAATTAATTACCAAAAACACTAATAAAAAATAACAAAAAAATAAAGAATTTCATAAATTTTTATAAAAATAGTATAGAGATAAGATAGATATTCTCTATTCTTTTGGTAGGGTGTTGATATCTTTTCATTTCAACCTTTTGCAGTGAAAAGTGAGAAAACGAAAAAGAGAGAGGAGGTTGCTTCACCATAAAAGGCTCTACCTCTCCTTTTCAGTCCTACCCTACATATGTCATTTCACTAGATTCAAAGCCCACCATAAACTCACCCACACCCAATCACTCCCCTCCCTTCACACACACGAGATATATTAAATAACAGAAAAATTATCTGTTCTTTAATAAATTATAGCTAGACCCTCTTAAGTCGATCATCGTATATTTTTGGTAACTGATAATGTGAAATTATATTTTTACCCATTTCTGTATTTCATTTAAAAGATTTAAAATTATTATCTTGTCAATTACTTACTTACAAAAGTAATTTTTGTCGTATTATAAATTTTAAATGAGTATATTTTGATATTTTAACATGTTCTTTGCATCTATTTGAGAGTATTTAAGACATTTTACATATGAAAAAGTGATGATATCAGTATTGACTGAGTTTGACCATGTCGATAGGAGGGTATCTATTATAACTTATAAACTTGAGGGTATCTATTATAACTTATAAACTTGAGAGAATTCAGCTGTAATTTATTAAATGATAGGAGCTTACCTATTATGTAACACTGTAATTAATCAAAAAAAAAATGTCACTTTCCTTTTGGTCGCACATTCTCTATCTTCCATTGGTCACTTCTTATTTTCTTTCCACTTCCAGCTCTTTTGAGTCTCCACAAATCAAAAACACATTCTAAAACACACAGAGACAGCACCAGACGCAACATACAAAGCAAAGCATCACCCAAAACAGGTAAGCCCAGCATTAAATTCAAGCTTAACTAATCCCTATTTCTATCTATTTACAGAATCATATTGGTGGGTTTTTCTAAGATCTGAAAAAAATTTGGCCAAATGGCTCTCTCTCTCTCTCTAGGGTTTGTGGGTTTGTATTTGCTAAATTTAGCAAAAATGGACCCAATTTTGTCCCAAACTTGTCCCATCTAAACCTTGCTTAACCCACAAACAAGCTCTACATATACATCTATATAGGAAGGTGTTTCTATAGGTTTCATTTATTTGTATGACGGTTTATTCTGGGTTTTATTTGTGTTTGTGGGAAAGGTGATAAGTACACATACATATATATTATATGGCAAGAGAAAAGATTCAGATCAGAAAGATCGATAACGCGACGGCGAGGCAGGTGACGTTTTCCAAGAGGAGAAGAGGCCTTTTCAAGAAGGCGGAGGAGCTCTCGGTTCTCTGCGATGCTGATGTGGCGCTCATCATCTTCGCCGCTACTGGAAAGCTCTTCGAGTATTCCAGCTCTAGGTTTCTCTCTCTATCTTTGTTATTATTGTCATTGTAGGTCTCTACTTATTCTAGAATATGTTGCACTGTTAAATTATAGTATATATATATATGTGTGTGTGTGTGTCTTTTTGTGGTTTCGGTTTTGATTTTGGGATTCTGAAGGAGTTTTTGTGATTGGTGGAAAGGAATCATTCAGAAAATACTTTGAAGAACCAATACTTTTAGCTGTTTTCTTCATTGTTGTTTGTGGTGTCTTGTGCTTTTGATTCTGTTATTGTTGTTTGATTATTCCAATAATTTATTATCAATGGTATTTTTTTTTTGGGTAAATAGTTTTGTTTAATTTTCTTTTTGTTTCTTGTGGTCCTTTATCATTCTATTTTCAAAGCTGTTAGTTTAAGAGATTTAATGTGGGTTTTGTTTAATTTTCTTTGATGTTTATTGTGGTCCTTTTATTACATGTTGAATGAGAATGACCATTCCCGAGGAATGAAAAACCATTCCATTAGTAAACCTATGGAATGACCATTCCATTCCCTAAGGAATTAAAACATAAAATGACTAAAACAACCCTTTCACATTTCAAGTAAACAAACCACTCCCACCACCATCACCTTCCGCCGCCATGACAACCTCCATTGTTCGTCCTACTATCGTTATCTTTCACCATTTTTATGTAAAAAAATTACGAAGTAATATTATTTGATTAAAATTATATATTTATTACTAAGTGGGGTATTTTTGAGAAATTTTCTTTTAAATTCATTCCATTCCTAAATAACTTCATATTTACAACCAAACAATAGAATGAGAATGGTTATTGCATTCCATTCCGACTTGCATTCTATTCCATTCATGCGTACCAAACATAGTCTTAAGGAATGAAATGGTCATTCCATAGGTTTACTAAGTGCCTGACACATGGGTTTGGTACCAAAATTTTGGTTTTGAGGTGAAAATTGTAACCCAACCCATGTTTGGTTGGTTGGTTTTGGGTCCAAAATGTTGCTCCATGGTGTACCAAATGAGGCTTTTTTCAACCCATCTCAATACATGGTTTCTACATGGTGTGGTTTCTATTTGCTCAACACCAAAACCATTTTGGTGTACCATTTTGAAGAAACACAATTTTTTAGAATCGGAACCCATGTCTAAATTCAAAAAAAAAATTATAAAATTCAAAAAATATATATAAATTTTGAAAATATTGTTTAAATTTCAAAAATAATATATAAAATTAGAAAATATATATATAAATTTCGAAACAAATACATAAAATTCCAAAGCAATATATAAAATTCAAAATAAATATAAAATTAGAAAATATATATATAAATTTTGAAACAAATATATAAAATTCGAAAAGAATTTATAAAATTTGAAAACAATATATATTTTTTGAATTATATATATATTTGAAATTTATATATATTTTTCAAATGTTATATATAATGCAAAATATATATTTTTTCGGATTTTATATATTTTTTCTAATTATATATATTTCGAATTATATATATATATTTGAATTTTATATATATATTTGAATTATATATATATTTTTGAAATTTAAAATATATTTTTTGAATTATATATATTTGAAATTTATATATATTTTTGAATTTTATATATATTTGAAAATATATATTTTTTCAAAATTTATATATTTTTTGAATTTTATATATATTTTTGAATTATATATATATTCAAATTTATATTTTTTTGAATTTCATATATTTTTTAAATTTTATATATTTTTTTTCGAATTATATATCTTTTTTCAAAATTTAATACTATATATTTTTCAAATTATATATATATTCGAAATTTATATATTTTTTGAATTATATATATATTTCGAAATATTTGAGGGGGTGTAAGTGGGATATAAGCTAATTTGAGGGGGTGTAATTGAGATTTACTATTAAAATTTAATAAAATAAGAATGGGTATAAAAGTCATTTATTTATATATTTTATTTTTTAAAACATATATATTTATAAAATGTTATTATAAATAAATATAATGTCAAACCATTTCAAGTTACCAAATATGGTTTGGTTTCAGAATTTCAGCCCATAGCTCTACCAAACATAGTTTGGTTTTTCAGCTTTACTTTTTCTCACACCAAAATCATCTGCACCAAACATGGTTTCAGTTCAGAATAAAACCACACCAAACCTAACCCAAAATCAAAAACCAACACTGCACCGGTTGCTAAACAGACACTAATGGAATGGATTTTCATTCCAAGGAATGATTTTTCATTTCTTAAGAATGATCATTCTCATTCAACAAAACATAACAAATAAAGGAATTGATAGAATGATCATCTCATTCTATTCCTTTGTACCAAACATGACATATATGTTTATCTTGAGTTTTGAATTTAGCAAAATTTTAGATTGAATCAAATGTATTTAATAGAATGGACATGAGTATCAAAACAACAACAACAAAAGTAAAAGCAAATTTAGTATAGCAACCTGTTAGTTACCACAATCTCGAATGATTATCAAGTCCAACGCTCATCATTTTAAAGCTTTCTCTTTGTTGTCCAAGTAGGATAGAATGGAACCCAGAGATTGATTAATAGTAGTGGTGCCCAATAAGCTTTCTCATTTGATTAGCAATGCAGTTATATCATTATTTTTGTGACAGTAGGAATATGGTCCGAGTGTTTTTTAAAAGAAAATTTTCTGTTCATTGTTGCCGCTTTTTATATGTTATTCAAAGACAGGTAAATTAATTGGTAAGACATTGTAAGGTTGAGAGGACAAAGCAAAAGCAGACCAATGATATATAAATGACAAACTAGAGAAACGAAGGAAGATGCATCTTACCTCTAAAAGGAAAGAAAAAGGAAATGTAACTAGATCAATGCCGAGTCTATGGAATGTGCATTAGTATTTGATAACAGACCATTTAACACTACTACTTGAGAGACCGTGTATTGTAAATATCCTCTTTGGGATGAGTGAGGGGAACCTTTCTCCTCGATCTTGTGATCCAGTCATATAGTTGCTGCCATTTTATTTGCAGCCTCATGAAATACTGATAAGAACTTCCCCAACGCCTATCTCTTGTATTTCCTATTCTATTTGGCTGATTGAATTCGAGGTTGGTTCCTCCTTGTTGATTAGTGAGCTTAATCGAGAGCGTAAATCAATGTGTATTGAACATTGTCGAATTATATAAATATTTAAGTTACACCATCTCTAACACTTAAGCTTTTAGAGTAGTGGGGTAGTTAATATGGTATCAGAGCCAACTGTATTATGCATTGCACATATAAGCACATCACCAGACCTATACCAGGGCGATGTGAGATGTCACAATCACCCCCCTCTTGGGACCCAGCGTCCTCATTGGTGTTACCAACGGGTTTGTGCATGCTCCCACATATATTCCGATCGGTCTCTGACTCTGATACCAATTGGAACACCTCGCTCCAACACTTGGTACGATATTGTCTGCTTTGGGTCTAACCCGCACGATTTTGTTCTTGGGCTCCTCCCCAAAAGGCCTTATACCAATTGGAGATAACACTGCACATATAAACATATCACAAGACCTATACCCGGATGATGTGGGACGTCACATATTCTGCCCGCCACATAAGTGCTCATGTAAAATTCTATGTTACTTGAAATCATTTTATTGTATAACATAAAATAGGAATATTGACTAGTATAAATAGTTACCCGTCACGATGTACCCCACCAAGGGGTTTAACAAATACGATGCTGAGATACATCATTCGCACCTGACCGATGTAATCGAGCCTATGTGAAATAGTTTTATTCTACTCTATTGATAGGTTCGGACTTATGGAATACATTGATGTATATAATTCAAAAGTTACAGTTATTTGAACGATGGAATTAAACAAGGCATACCACTATACCAGAGGCTCGTCATCCACATTATATCCCCTAAAAAAATTATAGGACACTTGAGAAAATTTCCCTTAACAATGAACCCTTTAGTAGTTTTTCGAAGTATAATTCATACAAGGGGTGTGGTAATGAAAGCCCACACGGACGATTATGCTGAATTTATGGGTAGGATTTGCTATAGTATGTGGGTTAGACAGTAGTAATTCCTCGTTGGATAATTAGGCGCTTACAATCTATGGTGGATCACTTACTGTCTTAACAGTAATTCATCTCATCTTTTCCTTAATATAGCAGTGCAAATGTAGCAGATGTGTATAAGTGTAAGGGCCATGATTAGACCGAGACAAAAATGGAAAACTAATTGAAACGTGCCTGTAGGATCCCAAGTTATACTAATTGTTTCCTTGAGAACACCCCCCTCCCCAAACCCCAACCCCAACACCTACACCCAAATACGCACACCAAAAAGAGAAAAAAACGTAAAAAGCATGTTGATCATGTATTGATGTGCTGAAGATGTCATTTAATAGATTAAATTTCTTTTCATCCATTGATGATCACAATGGATTCTATTGATAATTTAAGTTGGGAGCCATTCAGCAACTGATATATTTTACTTTTATCTTCTGAAGTATGAAGCAAATGCTAGAAAGGCATGATTTGCACTCCAAGAATCTTGATAAAGTGGAACCACCATCTCTTGAGCTTCAAGTAAGTCACTGTTAATTTTGTTTTCATTACATTTTTCTTGGCAAACATGTGGAGAAGGTTCTCAACTTGTGGTACGACCTCAGAAAAGGCTTGTAGGCATTGATGCAGTCTTCTTGTCCTTTGTGCTTTGCAAACCTCTGATTTTTCAATTGCTTCTGATCCTATTGCACTTTGTTTCTGGAACCTTAGACAGGGGGCCATGGCATAGCTTGTAGGAAACAGTTACATTTTATAGAATCCCAACCTCCATTATATAGTTTTCATGGTTGTGCCTCCTATTTTAAAACCTTTCTTTCTTCCTTAGTCTCATTCGTTTGTTACTATATGTACAGCTAGTAGAGAACAGCAACCACTCCAGACTGAGCCAGGAAGTAGCAGAGAAAACCCACGAATTAAGGTATAATCATATATATTTTTAGTTCGTATGATATTGTTTTTTTCGGTAAATGTTCTTATGATATTGTTTGATATATAATAACCATCAAATAGGAAGATGAGGGGAGAAGAGCTCCAAGGATTAGGCATAGAGGAATTGCAGCAGCTTGAGAGGTCCCTAGAAACAGGATTGAGCCGTGTGATAGAGACAAAGGTATGGATGTTTATTTCTCGTGATAAGCACAGTTCATCCAGATCCACCCTAACAAATATTTTGGTCATGTTCTAGGGCGAGAAGATAACGGACGAGATCACCGCCCTTCAAAAGAAGGTCAGAAACTGAACTTTGTTATGTGTGAACAATGGCAAGTTAACATCACAAAGAAACAATATGACCTGGGTGCTTTCTTGTAGAAATATACAACCATAAACATTTGAACAGTATAACTGAAAACATGGCAGATATAAACAATGGTGGACCCATGTTAGTAATTTCACATGCTATAGTTTCAAACACAGTTACGACTTCTTCTTCCTCTAAATGATAAGGTTCAGTGGACTTCTCGCGGTATCGCCGACAGCGAACCGCCCACGTCGCCGCGATCCAAACACTTCACCGGACCATTCAATCGGTTGGAGCGACGGGCGGTGTGTACAAAGGGCATGGGCGTAGTCAACGCGAGCTGATGACTCGCACTTACTAGGAAATCCTCGTTGAAGACCAACAATTGCAATGATCTATCCCCATCACGATGAAATTTCAAAGATTACCCGGGCCTGTCGGCCAAGGCTATAGACTCGTTGGATACATCAGTGTAGCGCGCGTGCGGCCCAAAACATCTAAGGGCATCACAGACCTGTTATTGCCTCAAACTTCCGTGGCCTGGAAGGCCATAGTCCCTCTAAGAAGCTGGCCGTGGAGGATACCTCCACATAGCTAGTTAGCAGACTGAGGTCTCGTTCGTTAACGGAATTAACCAGACAAATTGCTCCACCAACTAAGAATGGCCATGCACTACCACCCATTGAATCAAGAAATAGCTCTTAGTCTGTCAATCCTTACTATGTCTGGACCTGGTAAGTTTCCCCGTATTGAGTCAAATTAAGCCGCAAGCTCCACTCCTGGTGGTGCCCTTCCGTCAATTCCTTTAAGTTTCAGCCTTGCGACCATACTCCCCCGGAACCCAAAAACTTTAATTTCTCATAAGGTGTCAGCGGAGTCCTAAAAGCAACACCCGCTGATCCCTGGTCGTCATCGTTTATGGTTGAGACTAGGACGGTATCTGATCGTCTTCGAGCCCCCAACTTTCGTTCTTGATTAATGAAAACATCATTGGCAAAGGCTAATGTATACCGTGAGGCGGATCCATGCTAATGTATACCGTGAGGCGGATCCATGCTAATGTATACAGAGCATAGGTTTGCTTTGAGCACTCTGATTTCTTCAAAGTAACAGCGCCAGAGGCACAACCCGGCCAGTTAAGGCAGGAGCGCATCGCCGACAGAAGGGACGAGACGACAGATGCACATCGTGAGGCGGACCGATCGACCCAACCCAAGGTCCAACTACGAACGTTTTAACTGCAACAACTTAAATATACGCTATTGGAGCTGGAATTACCGCAGCTGTTGGCACCAGACTTGCCCTCCAATGGATTCTCGTTAACAGAATATATTAGGAATATATAGGCCCATCGTCTAAGAGAATCTAGGCATTTCAAATCAGAAACATAGAAAGCGGGAAAAAAGCGAAACCTAGCTGAGAGCGATACTCAATCCAAAATCTCATGGGGATAAATGTGAGACTCGAATTGTTGCTTGTTTTATGATTGATTCGTAATTTTAGATTTACTAATTTGTTATATTGCAATTTTAGGGTTTATCGGATCTTTTATACCGAAATGCCGAAATGCGCCACACTGCAAGAATTTATTGATTCAAAGACTTGACACTTTATAATTCTCATGAAATTTCAAATGTTCACAACTTGGTTTTGTTTTTCTTTAAGAACTTCAAAGAAATAAAGAGCCGCACAAGACTGAATTAAAAACGATTTATTGCGGGAAATTATTGTAGTGTTAGACTAATTGGCCACAGAACTCCTCACCGTAGTCTCCTCTGAAGAGCCTCATCCTTTGACCTTGATACAAGCAATTGTGATTGTGCACAATCATGTAATTCAGTATCATACAACAATTTCTCTTTAAGTAAAGCAACACTTTTTTAATTTACTTTCGATTAAAGACGGTGCCAATCGATGTATTTTTTGCGATAAAGTTTCATACTTATTCTCATTATTTTATTGAAATTTTTAAAAAATGAATATTCTCTCTGTCTTATATTAATAATCCTCCACTTTACCCACTTTACTTGTTTAACATTATTTGTCCAGTTTCGAATATATTAGGAATAAATCAGTCCTCAAAATGTAAATAAGTAACTCTATTTCCATTAGCCTTTGCCAAGGATGGGAATGAATAAATAAGTCTGGTCGGGGAATAATCTTTGATTAAAACATCAAAGATTTAATCAATGCATGTTGTAATAGTTGGATTATTTAACCACAAACATACCTTGTCCTGATCTTGACAAAGTGATGAAATTAGGGTTTCGTCAATTGAGCTTGATCGACGAAAGTAATCTTCATGATAAATAGGAAATCGACAAAGAAAACAAGAAAGAGGTGGAGGGAGTTGAGAGAAATTAGACAAACATACCATTTACTAATATTCATAAAGTGATGAATTTAGGTTTCGTCGACTTATGAGAATTCATTATCTTGAAACCTTTTTCTTTTTTTAACTATACAAGTTCAGTAGTTTGATATGCAAAAGAACCCTAAACACCCTGAAAACGTATTTTTTTTGTTATTTATGCCGAAATTTAATTTTTTAGGTAATTAAGGTAAGGTAAAATATATAAAAAATTCAAACTACAAATTAAGTTTGAAATAAAAAAAATATTTTGAACTACAAATGAGAATTGTTTTTCATTTTTAACTTTATTTTTTATGTAGAATTATTTGGATGCTTGATCCTGGCCACTCTAGATCATCAATGGCTTCCTTCAAAGCTGCAGACTGAGAGTGAATACCATGATTTTGAAGAAGTTAATTGTCCGTATAACACTAGCAACAGAAGAACCCAACAATTATGATGGCACTAAACAGTGAAATGAAAGTTGACCGAGGAAAAGTTGATATGAATAAATTATAAGCATTATATGATCAGAGGTCCTATGAATAAGAGGACTGATTTCTATAGAAGTAGAATTACTCTGCTAAAGATATGAATGTCTGTCCATTCCAACTAGCACTACACTTATAATTAGTATGTGGACAAGTGCAATTCATCATAGTAGTTCTGTTATCTCTCGCATCGTAATCCTTTGATCTCTATTCAAAAAAACGAATATATATATATGTATATATATATATATATATATATATATATATATTTGTAATTTGTTCACTTTTTACTCATCATGTCAGCAGATCTGACATCGCGTAATAGAGAAAACTTGGCTTCTTGCATAGAATCAGTCATCACGCATTCTTATTTAATCGACGCTCATCTTGTGCCACTTGATAGCACATGACGGGCAAACAAAGTATCGATTTCCATCATTAGGTATGAACCGGTGAACCACGCGAGCTGGTTAGATGTGTGGGGCAGAGGGCTCGTAGTATATATTTGAAAAAATATTGGATGATGGCGAGATCTGCTAACCCTCAGTTTGTGGTGGCTCGTTCAGTAACCTGCTGTGCTTCAGGGGGATTTGGTTTCTTGGCATTACTTATTTTAGCAGAAGCATACATGAGGAGTTTTTTCAACAGATATGACGATCACATTTATGTCGATTTGAATTATAAGTGGTCTGCCAGAGTAATTCTAGTAATACAGTCTTTTGGGGTGGTAGTAGGTAGTATTGCCCAATATTTCGATGGTTTGTATTCGCAAGATTTACTCTCCCGGATGTAAGAGCTTTGAAGAAAGAAAATTATTGGATTGAAAGACTAGTAGGGTGGAAAGAGAGGCCCGTAGGCTTACGAATTCGTAGCCAAAAATTGACAAAAAAAATTTATATAGCAAAAAATTTCTTTCTGGATTGTTGTTTAGGATTACAGATTGTGATTGTTGTAGCTAGCAAATTAGTTATGCTAATCTCTTCAATCGCAATACTCCCATTATTGTCATTGGGGCACTTGTACATGGTGTTGAAGGAGAAGCTCAAATGTCAAAGAACTACCTCAAGCAATCACATGGAAGTGGATCGTCTCAGCCCTTACGTTCTGAATTTTGAAGGCGAGGAGGATTTGCCCTTGAAGATTATGAAGAACGACATGAATGCTACAGATCGTTTCATCAAGGAAGGTACAAAGCAGCAGCCAAAATATTTGGAAGAGCTTTTAGGTAAATATACTGGTTTCGAGGGGGTGACAATGTTTGATAGTGACCAATTCCCATCTCTAGATTCTAAAGAACCCCCTAATTGTTGGCCTCTTCCTGTGGTTACACTCACAAGTATAGCTATCTCGCTTCCTAACATTGAAAAGCACAAGGTGAAGTGGTTGCTTCGAAGTGTGAGTGAAGGCCTTGTTTATGCCAACCTTGTAGAAGAACTCTTAAATGCCAGAAGTGATATGGTAAATGTGAAAAATGCAGCACGCATGGTGTGGTTAAGTGTTCATCTTTTTTGCAAGTGGTTAGATGTAGATCTCCAAAAAATTGATAGTTTTTTCAATTGTCACTCATTATGAAGATTATTCCCCATAATGAATTCTCAGGTGTTCAAAGTCAAATTTCTCGCAAAAATTTGACTTTGAAGATTACAAAAACTATAGTGTAGACTGCGTTGTGTTGAGGAGGGTCTCCAAAAGCTAGCTAAGCTTGCAAAATACTATTGCTTAAGCCTTGAGGCTTAATTGGTTCTTAAACTTACATCCGAAGGCTCTAACCTAGGGTACTCTGCCTTCGGAAATACAAGGTTGAGGTATAGGGGCAAGTGCATTAGTTCGAAAAGTACTGCTAAATTAATCACTCTACTCCAACATGTTGAAGGATTAAATATTTAAGTTACACCCTCTCTAACAGCTTAAGCTTTTAGAGTAGATGGTTGTTAACATGGTATCAGAGCATGAAGTCTTGTGTTCACATGTAGTTGGGCCATATTTGAAAAAATATTGTTTCACATGTTGGACCTAAAAGAAGGCCACGTGAGGGGGTGTCCATCTGTAACAACTTAAGCTTTTAGAGTAGTTGGGTTGTTAACACAGCTGAAAAGAAAAAGCATATGATTTTTAGGAGGCTTGTGAGTTGTCCAATGCAAATGGGTGGAAAACAATTTTGTTGGTACTGATTGTGGAAATTATCTAAATTTGATACATGTCCTTTTCTGTTACATTTCTTGTTCCTTTTTGACCCTGCTAATTCCACCCTTTCCATTTAAAATTGAACAACATACAGGGAATGCAACTGATGGAAGACAACGAACGACTAAGACAGCAAGTATGAATTGCAATGGACCACTCTTTCTCTCTTGCAGCATGGTATTTTGCTTCCTCATTTGTTAATTGCATGTGGAATATTTGGCTGAAGGTGATGGAGGTATCGAACGCCCGAAAACAAATTGGTGCCGACTCTGAGAACATGATTTATGAGGAAGGGCAGTCATCCGAATCTGTCACCAATGTCAGCAACTCAAATGGTGGCCCTCCACAAGACTATGAAAGCTCCGAAACGTCCCTCAAGTTGGGGTGAGATAAGCCACTAATTTCCATTTAAATTTGCTTTGCTGTTACATATAACATGCCTCTGGAAGCATTTTCTCTTGAACGTAATTTTCAAATCAAACACACTCACACATGCACTAATGCGCCTAGTCTCGTAAAATGTTACTTTCCGATCATGTTTTATTTTTCTTGCAGGTTACCCTATTCAGGCTGAATGGAAGCGAGACTGTTTATCAGTAAAGTAAGAAGAGATTATTATCCGTAGTATGTATTTGAGGGTTAAGTTCAGTGAAATGAATGTAAAACTAGTCAAAGAAACAGGTTTGAAGGAATATTTCTAATGATTTTATTGATATCACAAGGGGATATATATACAAAAGAATAATCCTATGACTATAAAAGATTTCCCATGATTATAGGAGATCCAAACTTGTAGGAAAATATTACTATACAATTTGCTAAAAATACTACCCGTAACATACTACCCATAATTAACGAAATCATTGACTGACTTAAACACACCCCTCAAGTTGGTGCATGGATATCTCACATGCCCAACTTGACAAGAGAGTTGACAAACACCTTGCTAGCTACTGCGTTAGTGAGAACATTTGCTCGTTGGTCCTCAGACTTCATAAACGGAAAAGTAATGATTCCAGCTTCAAGTTTCTCTTTGATAAAATGTCGGTCAATCTCGACATGTTTTGTCCGATCATGTTGAACAGGGCTATGAGCAATCTCTATAGATGATGTATTATCACAATATAAATTTATAGTCACTTTCGGTTTAAAACCCAAGTCATTCAACAAATTTCTCAACCAAAGCAACTCGTATACCCCAAATGCCATACCTCTATGCTCAGCTTCAACACTTGATCTTGCTACTATTGGTTGTTTTTTACTCTTCCACGTCACAAGGTTACTACCTACAAAGGTGCAGTATCCTGAGGTAGATCTTCTGTTGTCAGCCGAACCTGCCCAATCAGTATCAGTATAGCCTTCTACCTTTAGGTGATCATGATTTAAGAACAATAAACCTTTACTCGGAGCAGGCTTCAAATATCTCAATATACGCTCTACAACATCCATGCGAGGTTTACGTGGATCATGCATGAACGGACTCACTACACTTACTGCATACGCAATATCTGGCCTGGTATGAGATAAATAAATAAATTTTCCCACGAGCCTCTGGTATCTCCCTTTATCAGTAGAAATTGCGCTCAAACACTTAAATAACTTATGATTTTGCTTAATGGGAGTATCAACTGGCTTACATTCAAGCATTCCCCTCTCAGATAATAAATCAAGGATATATTTCCTTTGGGATAAGAAAATACCATTGTTTGATCGGGCTACCTTAATCCCAAAGAAGTATTTAAGGTCTCCAAGCTGTTTCATCTCAAACTCAGAAGCCAAATACTGTTGTAAACTAGAAATCTCATCATGATCATCATCTGTCACCACCGCATCATCAACATAGATAATCAAAGTAGTGATTTTACCTCTTCTGTGTTTTAAAAATAAAGTGCGATCCGAGTTACTTTATTTGTAGCCGAAATTCTTCATAGACTTGGTGAATCTGCCAAACCAAGCTCTTGGGGACTGTTTCAACCCATACAATGCCTTTTTTAGTTTACAAACCATTGTTGTATCCGAGTATTCTGGTATACCCGGAGGAGGATCCATATATACTTCTTGAGTAAGATCTCCATGCAAGAAAACATTTTTTACATCAAACTGAAGAAGTGGCCAATCTTGATTAGCTGCTAATGACAGAAGTACTCTCACAGTATTGAGTTTGGCAACTGGTGCGAAAGTCTCTTGATAATCTACACCATAAGATTGTGAATACCCTTTTGCAACAAATCGAGCTTTGTATCTTTTAATAGTCCCATCTGTTTTGTGCTTGATTGTAAATACCCATCTGCACCCCCACAGTCTTCTTCCCCTTAGGTAAGGATGCAAGTTCCCATGTGGCATTCTTTTCTAGTGCTGCAATCTCATCTGCCATAGCTTTAGTCCATTTAGAATCTGCTAAAGCTTACTGTATTTTACTAGGAATAGAGACATGATGACGGGAATACATAACATGCATATGACTTAGACAACTTGTGAGATGACACATAATTACTTATGGATATTTCACTTTAGCTTTAGGATCAGTCTCATATCTAATTGGTAACCGGCCGCGGTTAGATCGAGGTGGAAGATGATATTAAAATGGTTCAGAATCAAGACTCAAAATATTAACAACATCATGAATATTAGAAAACAAGAATAGAATCAGGTGATACCTCTAATGAGTCTTCCGGAGAAGATTGGGTCAGTGAGTTTATTGTAGGTGCTGTACTATCATGGACTTGATCTTCACATCCTTCAACTGAGCACTCTGTGGAGGTTGAATTGACTTCTTCTATTGAGTCCTCATTAGTAGGTGATTTTGGCCTCGATAATCAAATACTCTTATATAATCATGATGCTACACTTCATCATAATTCTCCCCTTGAACTGGTGAATCATGAATCACTGTTGTATAGAAAAGCTCGTGTTCATGGAAGATGACATCCATGGAAACATAGAATTTTTTAAAAGAGGGATGATAACACCTATAACCCTTCTGAGTTGAGCCATACCCAACAAATACACACTTCAATGCCCGTGGATCAAGCTTGGTACGCTGATGTATATGTAAGTCTACATATACTACACACCTAAAGATACGAGGTGCCAAATGAACCACTGAGGTGCCAAATGAACCACTGAAGGAAGCGTACAGTGGTTAGAGATCACATCCAAAGGTCTCCTGAATCTTAGAACACTAGAAGGTGTACGATTAATCAAGTAGACAACATAACTCAAAGCTTCGCCCCATAAGTGAGATGAAACATGACCACCAATTAATAAAGACCGAGTGACCTCCAAAAGATGTCTGTTTTTTCGCTCAACAACCCCATTCTGTTGAGGAGATTTAGAACAAGATGTTTGATGAAGAATACCAGTAGAATACATAATTCAGTCAACTCGTTCTTGAAATACTCACCCCCATTATCAGAACGATCAACCTTTATAGAGATGCCAAATTGTGTGAGCACCATTTGATGGAAAAGGCGAAAAACATCACATACATCACTCTTATATCTCAGCAAATACACCCAGGTCATCCTAGTACAATCATCCACAAATGTAATAAACCATTTTGTTAACTACCAACTGTTCTAAAAACTTTGTTAGAGAGGGTGTAACTTAAATATTATATCCTTCAACACGCCCCCTCACGTGTGACCTTTGGTCCAACACGTGAAACAACAAACAACAATTTTTCAATATGGGTGACGGTGAGGTTTGAACACGAGACATTTGGCTCTGATACCATGTTAACTACCAACTGCTCTAAAAGTTTAAGATGTTAGAGAGGGTGTAACTTAAATATTATATCCTTTAACACATTTCATTCCATTATGTGTGGGAATTGGGGCAGCATCTGAATGAACTAATGAAAAAGGAGCATCAGCCTTATTATCATTCGAATAAAAAACAGTACGATGACTTTTTGCCATTGCACAAGTTTCACAAACAAAATCTGAAAGATTATAACCATTAAATATTGATGGAAATATTCTCCTAAGATAACCAAATGAGGGGTGTCCTAGTCGTCTATGCCATAGCTAAAACTCTTCCTTTTTTGTTTTCAACACGTTATCACTCATAACGTGAACTAGAACTCTTCCATCAGACCATTGAAACCCATCTTCCAGATAGTACAATCCTCCACTTTGTTTACCACTGCCAATCCTCTCCTTGGTATGGATGTTCTGAAGAATACAATGAGTAGGAAAAAACATAACAATACAATTATGAGACTTGGTTAACTGGCTAACATAGAGAAGGTTACAGTTTAGTGATGGGACAAATAAAACATCAGAGATAGATAAAAAGGGTAATAGAGGTACAATTCCAACACCATTAACTGGAGATGACACACCATTGGCATTGGAAATGACAAATTTTGAACTATTGGAGGATAAATGGCTAAATTTATAGCGATCACAAGTCATATGATCAGTAGCACCCGTGTCAATTATCCAATAATTGTTTCCAGTAAAAGGAGGAAGATGAGACATACCTGTCTCGGCAACAAATCTAGTAGCAGTGACTAAGTGACTCTTTGAACTTGAACCCTCTGCCTTAGAGTTAGAAGACATAGGTGACGTTGTCTCACCATTTGGGATGCCAATCGGGATAACCATGGAACTTAAAGCATGTATCAACCACATGGTTATCACCATTACAATGGGTACACTTACGAACACCTTTCTTCAAATCAGGGTGAGCAGACGATTTTCGAGTAGTTATAGCAAACCCCTCATTTGATGTCCCACCAAACATGACATCCTGGCGATTTGCCTCAACATAAACCATGGCATAAACTGTCTGTAGGTTTGGAAGAGGTATGGTAGCAAGGACACGACCACGAACGCCATCCAAATGAGAATCAAGACCAGCCAAGAAAACATACACACGTTGAGAATTAACTTTTGTGGTATATTTCTCAATGTCATTGGCACACTCCATAGTGTAATGCTCAATAACATCAAATTTTTGCCACAATTTTTGTAGTTTGCCAAAATAAGAAATAACAGAACCTCCATTTTGGCGAACAAAAATTACCTCACAATATAACTGATATGCCTTTGATGCATCTTGGTTGACCAAGTAAGTTTGTTTTACAGTCTCCCAAGTTTCCTTGGTTATAGACAAGCGAAGGAAAAGTGACCTGATGTCTTTTGTCATGGCATCAAGAAGCCAAGACTTGACCAGACAGTTCTCGTCCTCCCAAGTTTCATATTCCTCATAACTTGTGTCTTTTGGAGCAACCTTAGTACCAGAAATAAAGCCCCAACGCTTTCTGCCCCTGATCTTATTCTACGCATTTAAGGACCACTCGATGTAATTAATACCATTAAGTCGTTCTGGAGTAATCTGTGAGGATGTTTTTTTGCATATGAAGGGCAGACAAGACAGTGGGATAAACCTTCGTTAGAGATTCTAAATCACTGGTATTTGAATCAGACATTCTGATATAAAAAATAAACAAGGAACAAGAAAATTAATACTCCCTCCGTCCCGCAATAATTGTCCAATTTAGATTTTTTAACATTTTATTGATGTAGGTTGACTAGTGTGCAATTTTCAATTTTGCCCTTAATGATATAGTATTATGGTGGAGTCCGTTATTTGTTTAAAGTTAGTGGAAGAAGGGTAGTTGGGGAAAGTGAGATGTTAAATTGCATTGGAATTCGAACTGGACAAGTATTTTGGGACAAGTAAAGTTGCAATAATGGACAACTAATATGAGACAGAGGTAGTAATAATCAAGGAGAAACAAATACAATCTATATCGAAACAAATTGTATCATATGATCAGAAACATGAATACGAAACCATGCTCTGATACTATGTCAAAGAAACAAGTTTGAAGGAATATTTCTAATGATTTTATTAATCTCACAAGGGGATATATATACAAAAGAATAATTCTATGACTATAGAAGATTTCCCATGATTATAGGAGATCCAAACTTGTAGGAAAAGACTACTATACAATTTGCTAAAAATACTACCCGTAACATACTACCCATAATTAACGAAATCATTGACTTATTTCAACAAAACTTACCGAGTTTGTTATGGATTCATGATGCTTGTATTTCTGGCATGTAAATGTGACATTTTTTTGTTTGTTTGCGAAGTAAAATGAAATAAAAATTAGGAAAGAGATGCGCGGGCTGTCCAAAGCTAGGATCCCAAAGTTTGGGCGAAGTAGAGAACAATTTCCACAGTTGGGTTCCTGAATTACAAACTAGATAGACCAAATTGGACGAAGAAGGATCAACATACTGATGCTTTTGTAATACGAAGATGAGAATTTATTGACAACCACCACCCTCTAGATTCACATTACCAGAATCACATTGATACTTGTTCTCTACTTATTTTTAGAGATAAATATTGTTAAGACCCTCATATCGTTATATTATGCGACAGCATATAACAAACACCATTTAGCCTCACATGAAAGCACGAGTATTAGTATATAGGAGAAATGGTTTTACCATTATGGAAAATGTTTCTTTGTATCGAATTGTTATGCAAAATTGGGATAGTGAATGCGTATATTGCTGGATGAATATATGATTTCTCTTTTCAAATTTGTGCAAATAGTAGCCGTATATATAAAAAAAATGATTATGTTGGAGCTATAATTAAATTATAGGGCTAGGCTTCTAAGATAATGAATTCCAAGGATTTTTAGTACTCGTTAGTATGAAGGAAACATGGAAAAATACTGCTTAGAAACTTAAAACATTAGTTACTACACGAAAATTATATTTATCAAATAAGTTGAAACTTAAAACATTAGTTACTACACAAAAATTATATCTATCTAGTTACTCTCAAAATGCTACCACCTCTCTTTTTAGAAATTTGGAAGATCCAGAGCTCTTTATTTATACGGTAAAACCGTTGTTTCTTAACTTTTATCACGTGTCTCCTTTGACGATGGATACAGAGTTTGAGATGGAAAGTGATTGATGTTTTTATATATATATATATATATATATATATATATATATATATATTTCCTATATATCAGGGGTCAATAATGGCCTCCAACCCTAGGGAGTTCCTACTGCCGGGAGAATAATTATAAAATTCAAAAAAAATAAATGAGAATTGTTTGGATCGGGTATTCATGTCTTTGTGATCCTATATAACCCATTGCAACTTGCGCAAGGTTATGATTTTGTTCATCTTTAAGAAAACTACAAACATGTAGAATTAAGAATACTAAATAACAAAATAATCTATATTAAAATTTTATTTTTCAGTTTGATTAAATTGAACTAAAGTAATTACAAAGACATGCTCTGTTAAACCAAAAAAATAAATTATAAATACATCAAGAATCACTATTGAATTTGTTCCAATTCCAGATAACAAAACTCCACAACTTGTTTGTCTTTATCATCTTCCAATTTCAAATAACAAAATGAAGGAAATCCATTAATGCATTAATATTTGTTCTTTGATTCTTTGTTGTAGAGTACACAATAAAGATTTTAACCACACAATGACGTAAAAACATATGCAAATATGTGACATAAAATAAATGGTCCAGCTCACCACATCATCAAAATGACGTGTTGAACCAAGACCACACAGTAATTTTTCAGTGTTGTGGTGGAATTTTAGTACTGGTGAAAGAGGAGGATGAAATTTGTGGTTTTGGATGGAGTTAGGGAAGAAGATTGTATGACTATTTCAGATGGGGGTAAAGAGAATTCCCCAAAATAACCCATAAACAAAGATCTTAATAACTATTTTTAAATTTCCTATAAATTTACCCGATTGTCACAGACTCACACTTGGATTGGGCCAAATCCCCAACAATAGAAACTTTCTTTGGCAACGTAAAGCATTATCTATCCAAAAAGAAAGTTTCAGTGAACTAATTAGATGAAGGGGTTACATTAAGTATGGTAATTTATTTATTTTATTTTATTTAAATTTTCAGCGAATTAAAAAATAATGTAAAGTAATTTCACACCCACTAGACATAAAAAAAAAAGTGACTGGGGGTGATATTTAAGAGGACAAATAGCAACAATTTGATCAAAATATAGTTCAAAGAAGGGATTTATGGGGATAATTATAGTTTTATGCCTTCAAGAATTGTAGAATTATACTCGCAACCCCCTCAATTTTTTTGCATCTAACTCGAATGATCTTAATAAAGGCTTTCATGGTCATATTTATATAAGAGGTTGATGGACTTTTTGACTCATCTGAATAATAATCATATCCTTTAATTTTTGGGATTTACAATCATCATTTTTTTTATCTCAATCAATCCCTATTTAATGGGATTCTGACTTGGACCCAAATAAATTCTAGAATTCTCCTCTTAATGGACCTGCACTAAAATGGGCACGTAATTGTTGACTGCCATTAACTACGCCGGAACTTTACCAAAAGAGGGTATTTATTGCAATTTACAAATTAGAGAGAGTAAAAATATAATTATCAAAATGAAAAAGGGTGCAAGTATAATTTTATAATTATCGAAGGAACGAAACTACAATTATTACTTCAAAAAATTATATTGCAACAATTAAATAATTCAAGGAACTTTCCACACTCATACCTAAAGAAATTTAAATCTGAAAGGCCCTGTTTTGTAACATGGTTTGGTGCCAAAAATATGGTTTTGGTGCGAAAAAATGGCACCAAACCATATTTGGTAAAATGGTGTGAAAATTTGGTTTGGTTACTGTAGCAAACCATGGCGTGAAAATTGTGAAGGATTTTGGAACTATCTTTGTGGATGGTTTTGTATGGTGCGGACACTGTAGCCGAATCACTGTAGCACCCCACTGTAGCAACCTGAATCACTGTAGCACGGTAGCACCAAATATAATATTTATATTTTAATATTATAAATTTTAATATTAATATTAATATTAAAATTAAAATATATTAATATTAAAATATATTAATATATTTTAATATTACAAAATTTTAATATTTATAAATAAAATGTGAAACCATCCCATGTTACCAAACATGGTTTTGTTTCAGAATTTCAACTCATACCAACTCTACCAAACATGGTTTGGTTTTTCAGCATCACTTTTTCTCACACCAAAACCATCTGCACCAAACATGATTTGCAACCAAAATAAAACCACACCAAACCAAATCCAACCCAACCAAAACCAAAACCAAAAACTAACACCACACCAAATCGTTACCAAACTCACCAAACCATTACACAAGGAAATGCGAGATTACACCATGGTAATCTTTTGCTCGTTTTCCTTTCTTTCTCTTTTACATTTTCTTTTCTCTCCAACCAAACACTCCAAATTTAAGTAGCATTGATGAATGGAGTAACTCAGTTTAATCTCAACTTCCATCCTCCAA
Source organism: Cornus suecica (assembly GCA_963922005.1). Classification (NCBI taxonomy): domain Eukaryota; kingdom Viridiplantae; phylum Streptophyta; class Magnoliopsida; order Cornales; family Cornaceae; genus Cornus; species Cornus suecica. Next base: position 14,489,259 of record OY998238.1, on the reverse strand, counting down.
CAGAAAAAATTACCTAATTTTTGTCAGACACAAATGAATGCCCAATAACCAGAGCTTAGTCAAAATTCTAATAAAACAATTCAAGAATTACATAGAGAGAAATGAAACCAATAAATACAAGTAATAAATAACAAAGTGAGCGAACCACACAAGAGTCCAAACAAACACACACAGTAATAAATAAACAGATTTGGTTAACACACACAGTACTGTGTGAGTGTCGGTGCCTCGAAAAAGCAGAGTGATAAAGATGCGCGGTAACACGAAACCAGAGCCCCAAACTTCCCCGTGAAAACCACCCAAAAAGCAACAACTGTAATTTACAAAACAAAAAATTGATCCGTTGGAAAAAAAAAAGTGGGGTTGAATTGGGTTTGGGTCCTCTGAAAAGGACAACCCATGACTGTTCCCATTCATTGCTCTGCTGTTAGTTTATTAAAATCCTGATGTAAAGTTGATAATAGTGTAAAGATTTTCTCTCTCTCTCTCTCTCTCTCTCTCTTCCTGGAAAATACTTTTTCTAGGGCAGGGGTTTTCTTCATCTGGGCCTCTTTGAGTTGAGAGGCACCATGAAGATGTATCACAACAATCTTAGAGGAGGACTTCTTGCTAGCGTTTTGGTGTTGCTCTTCCCCATTTTCTTCCCTACCCTTTTCTCTCCATTGGGTCATGCCTCGCCTTCCCTCTTCTCGGTATGTCTATATATCTCTATATAATTATATATGTAGAAATATTTGATATTTTGTTTCTGGGTGTATAGATATTTGATATTTTGTTTCTGGGTGTTTCTTATTTTGGTTGTTTTCCCCAGTTATCCGTTTGTTTTTAACTTCTTATCTAATTTTAGGCTAGTTTGTTTTCAGGGAAAAGTTAGTGGATAATTTTCTTTGGGTTTGTTTTTCTTTGGAAGGCCTATTTTATTATGATATGTGCATATGCAATATATATATATACATGTTTGTATATTTTAGGGGTAAAGATAAGGTATGCAATTTCTGGGTTTGAGTGTGATGTGGTTAGGTTATGTGTCTGGCTGGGAATGGGAAGAAAATAATATATAGCTATGAAGGTCATGGCTGTAATTTTGAGCTTAATAAGTTTGCTTAAAGTGGAGGCAAGTAGGGGTCAACTTGGGTTTAGTTTGATCTTAAGTGTCAAATTCAGATGATTTGGCACAGCTTGGATCTTGTCAAGTCATAATTTGTGATAGACTAGCAAGATAAGGATTGGGCATAATAAGTATGGTATGCTGGAAGTGTTGACTTAATTATCATGTGGCTTTGATGAGTTTGTATCATTGACTCGGATTTGTGGAAACTATTTATGTTATTAAATAAGTTTGCTGAGAGCTCCGGTAGGATGATTAGAATGATAGTGACTTTAATGTGACTATATGAAAGTTGTTTGTTTCCCCCCCAACAAATCCAAGTTGGAACTGGGATTTGTGCGTAAAATGAGTAAACATTGGATGCTTGCTCCATGAGATGCAAAGAGGGTAGTACGTTTGTTTTCGGTTTATCTCAGATGGTATTTCTATGTTGTCTATATCCACTATTAATAATGCATGTTGTAGCCAAAGTGCTCTGTACATTGGCATTAATGCGATTTTTACAGTTTGTTTTTTGTTTTTTAAGGGCATAACAAGTATTAGTGCAGGAAAGAATTAAGTTATAGTTGTGGTGAGTATTTCTGAGGAGCTAAACGAAAGAAAGGGCCATAATGACAAACGAAATTCGAGAAACAATAGATTAGAAGCAAAAGGTGCTATGGTATTGTGGCAGCCTTCCTGGAAAGGGTTTGGGTCAATAAGTATTAATGCAGGAAAGAGTTAAGTTACAGTTGTAGTGAGTATTTCTGAAGAGCTAAACGAAAGAAAGGGCCATAATGGCAGAACGAAATTTGAGAAACAGGAGATTAGAAGCTAAAGGTGCTACGATATTGTGGCAGTCTTCCTGGAAAGGGTTTGGGTCAATAGTCTCTATCTAGCGAGACATAATATGTTCTCTTAAAGAACATGAATGCCGAAAGACTTCCTTTTCTGGGATTTATAAATCTATAATATATTGATTATATTACGCCGTTGAAATCAAGGTGAATGCAGCTCAAAAACATGCTTCTAGTTATGCTAGTGAGTGTACCCAGATGCCTTTACTCGAATTGTACTCACTGTAATCTGATTGGCTTGTGCAGGAATGGAATGCTCCAAAACCTAGGCACTCACGGCTACTTAAGGGTGCCTCACAACAGCAAACTGTAAGAGTTGATTGACCTTTATAATATATATACTATATGTATTTTGTATTTGTGCAACAGTTTGTTTGTTCCCTGAGTTGAAAAAAAATCTGAATTAACCTGTTTTTTTCTCACTAGTTGAGGGAACTACAGTCTGATCTCTGGAATCCTTTGACCAATCAAGGATGGAAACCCTGTATTGAATCTGCCAGTACCTCTAGTAAGCACTATGAAATAGGGTTAGCGTAGCAGTTCCATTTCGTGTAAAATTTCCATTGATTGGATTGAAGTTTTATAGTCATTATGGTTTCGTATTCAATCATGTTGTTTAACTTATAGTTTTGTCCTTTCAGCATTGCCCAGCAAATCTGAGGGATACATCCAGGTGTTCCTCGACGGAGGGTTGAACCAGCAGAGAATGGGGGTAGGTATCTGAATATATGTAATAAATTATTTATTTAAATCCTAGTAGACGACAATATCATTTGAAACAAATTTTTTTTGTTATACCCTTGTTTATTAAATGCACAAACACTTGTCTGCTCTGCAAAATACAAAGAATGTTTTTAGCTGCTTATGTTTAAAATTTCTTGTCTTTCTTCCAAATAGATTTGCGATGCAGTTGCCGTTGCTAAAATTCTAAATGCAACTCTTGTGATTCCACATCTCGAAGTGAATCCTGTATGGCAAGATTCCAGGTGCTTATTGTACAATACATATATTCTTTAATTTTTTTTTGTATCTTTTCTGAATCTCATATATTTTGGAGAAGTTCTTGACAAGTTTCTTTCTTTCTATTGTGTCCCTTTTTTTCCTTGCAGCTCATTTATGGATATTTTTGACGTGGATCACTTTATTAATGCATTGAAGGATGATATTTCTATAGTTAAAGAGCTACCTGATGATTTTTCCTGGAGCACAAGAGAGTATTATGCCATAGCCATTCGAGCTACCAGAATAAAAACTGCACCTGTTCATGCTTCAGCTAACTGGTATCTGGAGAATGTCTTGCCTGTCTTAGAAAGGTTGGTGTAGCTGAAACTTTTATTTCATTTGGTTAATTTTCACAATTAGGTTAGACATCAAAGCCTTTGGTTACTTATCTACACTATATTTTCATACATGACTGTGTTTATTGTCCTAAACTGGATAGATTTCTCATGCATTATCTTGATAAATTAAGCATCAATCATAGGCATTTATAAGGATCTAGAATGGATATGTAAGGTGAACATTGCCACCTTAGGAGTCTGGCAAAGGGTTTTATTTATTTTTCGAGGTTGGAGTATGTTAATCTTTGCTTCTTTGGATGGTTGAATTATTTGAGAGGTGTCGGTAAAAGTTGGGGAATCTGGATAATTCATAACCATTTCATTATTTTTCCCTTCTGGGACATACAATCTCTTACATGTGCAATATTATGGTGGATTCTTATCTCTACTATTGCCCCAGAGTTGCTTTTCTAATTTGAGGCCCACCTAGTTGGTCCTTTGGTTTTAAGTGGATGAATGAATTCTTCTGTTTTTTGTGGATATATTAAACTTTTCTGTCTTAATTTTAATATTGCTCCTATTTCGGTTGTAAGTCCATAATTGTGGGAAGATGAAATGCATATCCCTGAAGAACTGAAAATACTGGAACACTTTACTTTCATTCTGTTATTTACATGGTTGCAATTCTTCTATAGTCACTAGCCATACAACTATATATACAAAATTCAAAGTGAAAAATGACAACAGAATTGCTGTTTTTCACTAAATTATACCTTTACAATTTTGAGGTAGAAAATTTGTGTTTCCCCTACCCCACATGGAATATGAACTTTTTTCATATCATCACCGCAAGAAGGATATCAGGAAGGATTCACAGCCCAAGAGAGTGCTTCAATGTAGTTATTGAGAACAACAACGATAAGTTTCAGCCTGACCGTCATTTTCTTAGACACTTGAATTTTGAAAATAAGAACCATAACATTCTCCATGGATAAATTAACTTGATAAATCTGAATTTTACATCTGCACAAGTTTCTCATTCTCTCTCGGAGTTATTAGGTACTACAAGCATTGTTGTTTCAAAATAGGTTTACAATTCAAAGATTTCAGGATGACTTTTCCTGCTTTCAATCGAACTCATGTTCACAACATTTCAGATCTGAGAGGGGCTTTATAACTTCTAATGAACAACTCAATGCAATATATTTGCTATAAGATTTTATTTTGCGAAAGGATGAAGAAATTTGTGGCTACATTACCAGGAGGGTTGATGTTAAGATAAATGATACAGATGCCCAGGTTAATTCAGCATTTCTAGTGTGATGTTTATCTAATAGCATTTGTGATATTCATTATAAAGGCATGCCAAGATAAAAGCGAATTGCTGGCACAAAGATCATGCTGATGTGTAACACAATATCAGTCTTAAGATTTTCGCTGCTTGAACAAATTTATTAAAATAATGTCATAGTGTTGGTGTTGGCATTGGCATGGGTATATAATTATTTTCATAAAAAAGATCTCTTGAATTTATAAGAATTACTCTAAAACTTGTTTCTGATTTTAAAATATTCTGAATGGTCCAGTTACGGTATTGCTGCAATTGCCCCATTTTCTCACCGTCTGGCGTTCGACAATCTGCCAATGGACATTCAACGCCTTCGTTGCAAAGTCAACTTTCAAGCATTATCATTTGTTCCTCATGTCAGAGCTCTTGGAGATGCTCTTATTACACGTCTTCGGTATCCTCCTGCTGAAAGCAAGTCTCTTGGTGACAAGTACCTAAGGGAGGTTACAGATGCAAATGACAAACAAGGAGCAGGGAAGTTTGCCGTCCTACATCTCCGGTTTGATAAGGTATGGGCCATTTCTGTTACAATTATGTAGAGATCTAATTGATATTCTGTTGTATTTCAAGAGCCCCTGGGGTAGGGACTTTAGGGATGAAAATTCGGCATCATTAAAGATAACCTGCTTGAGGTGCTTCGAGTAATTTCTCTGTCAAGACAATAGACTTGGGCCTGTTCTGTTCTCAGTTCTGTTTTGTAGGCCATATGCACTATCTGTCTGACAAGCAGTATTTATGCATATAATATATAATTGCATTTAAATCATATAGTTTTGCTTGTCCTGGCCAAAGTTATTTAGGCTTTGGCCTGCTCTGTTCTCAGTGCTTTACAATTCCGTTTTGTAGAACATATGCACTATCTGTTGACAAGCAGTATTTAAGCATATAATATATAATTGCAGATGGGTGGTTTTGCATTTAAATCAAATAGTTTCACTAGCCATGTCCACAGTGATCTTTCTGTTATAAGGAATAGGCAATCACCTCTATTTGTTTAGTCAATATGTGGATTAGGTTAAGTGAATCTTCATGGTCTGCTATTCCACATATTTGTGCAGTTATTTCATACTCCCTCTGCTTGATGATTGTCTTTGCATCTGTTGAGTTTAGGGCTGTATATTACTTATGGTAATGGACTCTTTCCTAACCTCCACGTATGCAGGATATGGCTGCCCATTCAGCCTGCGATTTTGGTGGTGGGAAAGCTGAAAAATTGGCTCTGGCCAAGTACCGACAAGTAATTTGGCAGGGAAGGGTCCTAAACTCTCAGTTCACTGATGAAGAGTTGAGGAGTCAGGGGCGCTGCCCATTGACCCCTGAAGAGATTGGATTGCTGCTGGCAGCTTTGGGCTTTAACAACAATACTCGTTTATATCTTGCCTCCCATAAGGTTTATATAAAACTTCTGTCCAGTTCAACTCGGTTTGTTCTGTCCCAACTGCTAGGGTTGGCTATACTTCTTCGAAAACTGTAACTTGTTCCTTTGTTTTCTAAAGTTCATTAATGTTCATGTTTTCCAGGTATATGGTGGGGAAGCTAGAATTTCAACCTTACGGAAATTGTTTCCACTAATGGAAGATAAGAAAAGCCTTGCTTCTTCAGAGGAAAGGGCCCAGATTAAAGGGAAGGCTTCTTTACTAGCTGCAGTTGATTACTATGTCAGCATGCACAGTGACATCTTCATTTCTGCTTCTCCTGGAAATATGCATAATGCAATGGTAAGCACCCCTACCTGATATCTAGATACCTACAACTAGATGGATTCTGCGACAGCAGTGGATTTAATAAAATTGAGTGCAATTCTTTCCCAAACCAAATTGACATTACCTGCTATGAAGACTGAATATTGAAGGACAATTCTTACGGCGGGAACCATAAAGTAGTTGGTTTTGATGTGGTATTGTACACCATAGGTTGTCTGTCAGGAATTAGACCTCCTGAGAATATGGGAATGGAGTGGAGTAATAATTTTGAACAGAAAAAAATATAAGAGAAAAAGAACTTCTAAATAGTTGATGAAGGAATATTGGACTTCTGTTTTTCGATCTATTACCAGTATATGGGATCTGAGGATGATTATACACTTGCCAAGGGAAGTGGAAGAGTAATGCAACGATTTTTGCTCTTCCATTACTTGGAAATTTATTTAAAATCAATAGTATTATTCGGGATGTGAGGGCTAACTTTTGCAGGTTGTTGAATTATGAGTCGACATTCGGGATGAAAAAAATTGTGTTGAAATTGGTGCACATGCACTTGAGTTACATATATTCAAACTGGTTTTGCTAGAATGATTTGAATTTGATCATGGACAGTTTTGTACAATGATTCGAGTGCCACATAAATTCTAATGCCAGAGCTTGAATGTCACAGGTGGGACATCGAACTTTCGAGAATTTAAAGACAGTAAGGCCTAACATGGGGTTATTGGGTCAGCTCTTCTTGAATAAGAGCATGGATTGGTTAGAATTCCAGCGTGCGGTGGTGGAAGGGCACAAGAAAAGACAAGGAGAGACCAGGCTACGAAAACCTAAACAGTCTATATATACATATCCTGCTCCTGATTGCATGTGCCATGCTTAAAGTGACATTATCCTGAGAAAGCTGAGCATGCCTTGTAGATCATTTGATGTGCAACTGAAATCTATTGTTTGTGGTCTATAGTACCAGAAATAAGGAAATTTAATTTTTCCTATTCGTGGAAACTATTCATGCATTACCCTCGTGTGTGGAGGTCAATAAGTGCGAGAGTAGATAAACAAAATTTGGCTTGTACTTTGTCTGCGTGTTTAGAAGGGTCCGAGATGTGATTAACAAATGGCTCTTTGTATAAAGGCACATAATATAATATACATCATTCATAAGTTTACTGTTGCTTGTTCTGGCTCAGCTTATGTAATATATGTCATGAACTGTCTTTATGGTGTTGTTTTTATATGAGTTGTTTACTCTATGTTGAGAGTGCTCTGCTTTAATGCTTGGGTCATTACAGGATTATGATTTTGGGGAAACAACAGGAAAATGGTAAGTGTTATCTTAGGTGATGCAAAATTACATAATATGGCATTTCACACTACAGTGAGCTTTGTTGGTGCTAACATTAAGAGAGTTCAGCTTGAGGAAAGTAAGTGTTAATTTTTGTGCACAAAGTATTTACTCAAAAGCGGTACCTGTCCTTACTCCCAAACGGGAGGTCAAGGGTTCGAATCTCAGTGGAGGCTGTGTGTGTGAGTTCCTCTGGGAAAGATCAGACTGTTTATCCTGTGAGTTCCAATCAACATTGCCTAATTTTTGTATAGGTGGTGCAATTATAACAGATCATATGGATAAACTCATCAACTGAGTTAAAAAGGCCAAATGAGAAGTTCTCTATTATGCAATGCTGCAAAAACTGGAAAAAAAATTAATCCCTTGCAGTTAATCAATTATAATTTCTAAACTGCAACAAATCCAACAAAATGGTTAATGCTGGAGAGCCAAGTGAAACAATTGAAAAACTCCTGCAATTATTATTGAATGATAATGGGGAAAAGAAAAGTGAAAAAATAAAGATTTACATTGAAGACGGCTAATTTTCGCAGGCTTCATAGGTTTTCGGGGCAAACATACACTGCACAATAAAACAAACTTCACTCGCCCTTCTGGTGACGCTGATCACCAGATGCTGAGCTTGGAACATTAGGAAGCTGGCTTTCTTTCTTATCCTTCTCAACGGCGGGAGCACCAGTGCCATTGCGGACTGTAGCCAGTTCCTTTATATCTGCTTGAGTGGGAGGGGAAGCCATCCCTTCCTCGATAGGAAGGGTTCTCTTTGAGCCCTCCAAAGCAACCCCAAGAACTATATTCTCTTCCAAGACAGGTCTTGATATTTGTGGTTGTGTATGAAGCAATCTCTCACCTTCTTGTTTTGATTGCAGAGTTGATGGAAAATCACCCTGTTTCTCACCACTGCCTTCTGATGACGCTCCTGAAGGACTTTCTGCAGACCTATTCTGCAGAGCATGTTCCACATCTGACCTCTTAGGTAGCCTCTTGTTGGAGATTTCTTTGCCTGAATTATCAGAACCCAGTCCTAGGGAAGTGGAGTCGGAACTTGTGGGATCCATATTGGAGGAAGATTTTGATATTGATTGTGCTGTAACTTGTTCGCTTAACGACGGGTCAGATATAGAGATCGGTGCAACATGGTTCTCTTTGGTGTCGGCGTTTGGAACTTCTTCAGCTTTAGTATCTGCTTTCAATTGAGAAGTTGACACCTCTCTCGTCTTGACGCTGCCAGATGTAGGTGTCTCTTTGGGTTTAGAATCAGATGTTGGTATGGCTCCATTCTTAGCATCTGCCTTAGTTTCAGGTGTGGGGCGGGCTACGGCTTTGCTGTCTTGCTCTCCACTTGTGCGTGCTGACCGAGTTTTTCTGTCTTCTCCATTTATCTTGTAAGACGGTTCAATCAGTAGAAACGGACGTTTTGCTGCTGCACCACGATCAAATATTGTATCTGCGAATGGTATGTTTTCTAGATCGGCGTCACTATATATTTTCTGCACTGTACGAATGGGAGTGGCAAGTCGAGCTCTGTGATGGCTAATGACTCTGAGAAGATCCAACAGTATAGCTTCCTGATTTATCAGACAAGGAGAAACGAGACCACTTAGAGTCTTCTAAATAATAGATCAGAAAGTAGAATGAAAAGGCTTAAAAGTCTTAAGAGTCTTCTAAATAATAGATCAGAAAGTAGAATGAAATGGCTTAAAATGTAATGCCGAATCAATAGAACAGGCACTCATAAGTATCAAGGATATGACCTGAAATCAAAACATGATAAAACTCAGGCCTCCTACAATTCTTATTTCTGGCCAGAGAATCCATGGATTTGCTTAAGATTCCCTGACAAAACTTTGCAGCCGTGCTCCAATAAAACTAGGAGTTTTCAATTGCAAACGCCTATTGTAATGCTAAATCCAACAAAGTTCACGAAAATTGCCAAATCGGTGACTTTTTAAACATAGACTACATACACGGAGATATGTAGTCTATGTTTAAAAACACAGAGTTACAACAAACTCCGAACCAAGAACACAATTCATAATTACGACAAAACAAGTATAATGTTACAAACAAAAAACACAGAGATTTAGGTGCTTCGCCAAAGCCTACGTACACGGTGAAGATCCGGAGAATGATGTCACCATTTGAAAATCAGGAGACTATAGCTCCCAAATTCTAGCTTTCTCACTCTCTTCCTTGCGGTTTTTAATATCCTCCCGTTATCAACTCCAAACCCACTCCAAACCCTAAACGCCCTTGCATACCAGCTAAAAGATAATACTAAACATTGTACAAGACCCTTTGACGAAAAACAGGTCGAATTTTCTTCCCTTGTTCACAACGCGGCCGAAATTTAAAGCCACAACATCATAGATTTACATCTTCAAATAAATTGTTTAATTACATTGCGATAGTGGTGTTGCAATTCCATGACGTATCAAGACACTGATATCCCACTAAGACCCGTATATCATAAATGACAAGGAAATGCAAGATAAGGGTCTTCTTACCTTCACACACAGGTACTCTTCAAAATGTGAGGTCTTCACAAAGCAGGACACCAAGATCTGAAAAGTATGCAAGACAGATCAAATTTGCATACAGCTGAAAGCTGCAACAGTAACAAACTTGATAACCAACGATGATATCACTATCGGTTTCTGGCAAGATATAAATGTTCAAGAGTGAGACTAACCAAAAGGGCCTGATTTTCCGAATTAATATTTTCGAGAAATACTCTTCTATGTAACCTCTGTTGTTCTACTTGAGGATTCTTAGCCAACACCTTGCGCATATCAGCGACAATGTTCTGTATAAAGAAATAGACACCAAACCATTCATTGTGAGAAAGATCCTATACCAATTATCTGGCTGCAGAAATGCAGTTATAATTCATCAACGAGTTAATAACCCAAAATACTTTTGTATCTTACATTAATCTTACTGACATCCAAGTGACTGATAGCAAGATGTGTTTTGATACGCCAATGGGTTTTTTGAGTAAGATTTCTCACAACATTCACAGTAAATTTGTGATTTGGAATATGAACTGCTTCACGGTCTTCACCTCTTACAATTGTTGGCGACCACCACCCCACATGCTGTAGATAAAGAATATAAGGACCCACATAAGAAAATCCTAAGCACAGTATATGATGAAAATTTCAACTTAAAGTAGTATTCAGTACTTAGCCTTTTAGCTATACAGGCGGAAGGGCAAGAAGACAGATAATGGTGATTCAGAAGATAAATATCATTTCATGATTGCAAATGTGTAAGAGAATTTAGTTCATCATATATCAACTACAAATACAACCCTCAAAAGAGGTGATGACACTGCAATGCATTCAAAGGTACATAGTTCCTTGTTCCATGGAATAAAGCTCAATATCACAATACTGACCTCAACAGTACCAGAAACTTCATAGCCTTCAATCTTCGTTTGAATCCATTCATTTACAACAAAAGGACGGGTTGCATGAATCATTGCACTCGAGAGGAAATTTGTGAATATCTAAAGAGAAAAAAATTCACATCAAGCTTTGCGATGATGAAGGTCTTCATAAAATAACAAAAGAAAATGCAAAAAGAATAACATGGAAAGCAGCCGAGTAATGGCAGGGGTTCACAAAAGCTACAGATATACATAGAACAACATGAAATGCAATTAACCTCACGACCGGCAAGTGTCAGCAATACAGTCCCAAGACCTCCAGCAGTGAGCCATTTCTGGGTAGAAAAACCCAGCAACTCCATGAACAATGAAACAGCAGCAACCCATACTGCAGTATATACAGCTTTTCCAGCAAATTGAAAACCCATCTGCAGAAAAGAAAGAAACCTTTGTCCATAGAAAAAAAAAAAAAAAATTGTAGATAGCACCATTTTTCTGAAAAATATATAGAATTTCTTTTTTGTTTCATAAGTGATAGCATTTCATTGTTGCCTAACCAGATAACTCAAGAATATAAATTGACAAAACGAACGGTGCAATAGAATGAGATTTCTGTATAGGGATCACTCCATAACTCTGAAACGCCGAAGCATCAGAAAAACTATTCAGCAATCATCTATATAGTGCATTTGAAAATGTAATTTGAATATCACAGAAAATAAGTTCCACTTAAAATGGGTAAAGCTTCAAGCAACAGTAACATCACTTATTAGTGAAGGCTGAACTCTGAAAATTGAAAGACATAAACAAATATTACAATTATTTTTTGTTTACCGATTAAAGCCTTCAAAACTTAGTTCAGTTCTTAAAAATTTCAGCTTTATCATACAGCACCTAATTGCATCAGCAAACTTCTATATCCAGCTGTAATGTTGGGATCATTTCAGGATATAAGATAATATCAGTAGTAGTTCATGACAAACTTCAGCTTGTTTATCAAGGTACTAAGATGCTTTATTTTTTCTTTACAACGATAATAATAATGCCATTCGCAAATATTTTAAAATAATTTATGTTATGTTTTTTTTCACAACAGAGAGGTAGCAATGAATTATGATATGCATTCATATCTTGAAGGTAATAACAAAAATCCAAGCCAGACTACTAATTCCTTTCTAACCTCTTGTCCGTGCTTTTGCATAACTATAAATAAGAAAGCTTGTAACGAATATATGAGGTGCTTATTAGAAGTAACTGCTAAAAGAAAAGGTAGATCAGGTCAAAGAGCAAAATAGAAATAAGTGTGTAATAGGGTTGCCTAAAATGTCATGTGTCCTCCAGTCTTATTTCAAGCATTTACTGCCCTTAGGTCAGTCGATTGAACACTAATCCATGGCGGGTGGTTATTTTAAAAAGGAAAGGTCTGAGTAGTAGTAGTTAAAAGTTAAACCTGTTAGGGAGCCAATTTGATACCAGTGGGGTTTTTGCAGAAAATTCACCTCAAAAGGACTATACAATTCCAATTAAAGAAATAAATAGGTCAGAATAAAGATGGATAGTGGTTAAGCAACACGACATACATTTCTGGTATCAGTTGACTCGGTCGTCTCCGCAAAGAATTTTTGTGCTTGTTGAATTGCACTGCACAGATGATTTATAGATGTTCAGTTATCATGGATGGTGACTAACAAAAACTTTCAGGACACAAACAAAACACTGATATTTGCCAGTGTTCTAGTAATTAGCTGTGAAAGATCCCTAAAGACTCAGCATAGCCAAATGATACTGTCTCTAAAATAATATTTGAGTGATGAACTGCCCACACAATTTACCCAAAACCAAGATTATGGCAGTTACTGCACTCACCTTGATAAACAATAAGCAAGGGCCAGTACAGTAGATAATGATCTTACAAAACTCAAGACTCTTTGCTTTACAATTTGGCTAGGTTCGGAAGGAAGGACCATTGGATCGAACACTCTGCATGAAATATAGACTGTGTGAGTTTATTGCAATGAGTGGCTGACATGTATTACATTAGAAACAAAAGTTCTTTTTCTTGCAAAGCAATAACACCATGTGAGTGACACCTGCAGATGAGTGTTGCTCCAGTCCATAGCAGCAAAGGTTGAACATAAGAGGTCATTACATAATAGGTGCTGCTCTTTTTCCAACTAGAATCACTCTTCTGCGGAATATTGTGAGATATATTATTAACTATAAAAAGTCAATCCAAGGGAAATAATAGGTAAACACAAAAAAAGACACTGAAGTAAAATGAAAATAATAAGTGAGGAAGAGCATATACATGGAGGAGTATATTTCTGCTTTGACACAATAATGGCCCAAGCCCCCATACAGCAAAAACAACAACAGCAACTGCTGGAATTAACTTAATAACTAGAGGGCTACCTTGTAAAGCATTGTATGACCTGCACATTACAAGATATTTGCAAGTGTAAATTATCGGAACAGTGCGTAGAACATATATATTAGCAACTTCAAAAGTGGCACGATTTAACAATGATAATAGAACTACAGGTAGGCAATGTTGTCACAAACAATTGGCTTTAGTAAAGGCATATCATTGTTAATAATTTATTTCTTTTCTAGAAAGCTCCATAATACGCTCTCAAATATTCCAGAACATTTTCTCTTAGCTCAGTTTGTCTACTGCCTTTTGATAACTGTTAGTCGAGTACTGTGTGTAAAGACTGAGCCAACCAAGACATCATGTATGAGAGTATCAATTAGAAATTTTAACTTCCATATCCACACATAAGATCTCTTATTGGATCAACAAGAATCTAATAATTCGACTAATTCTCATTTACACTTATTTAATTTAACAATAAGGCATCACTTTTAGTCCCTCAATTTAAGTTGAACCTGTTTAAGAACCAATTTTCTTGATGCTTCAATTCATTCCTATACTTCTGACATCCATAGAAGCATAAACTTAAGTAAACATTTTGGGTAAAAACAATACAAATAATAATAAACCAACATTTCCTGCAAACTCAACCCTAGTACCACCACATGGGAAATCGAAGTGCCCGGAAGTAGTAACTAATATGGAAGGTCCTCATTAGGCCCAAAATATAGCCTTTCTCAATGTTCATTAGAAATCCATCAAAGATTTTCCAATTCTAAAGATCACACAATCTATAATCATAATGGGGATGCTGAACACTCGGATGCTGAGAATTGAACTCTGTTTCCCATTTCTCTTCTCCTAGTGCAAGTTTAAATAAGACCCTGCAACAACTGTCCGAACCTTTGTATCTTTAGCATCAATATGCTATCTACAATTTGACATGCTATGATTTCCATTCAGCTACTGTTGATCAAAAGTACATTTTGTGATAAATAGCATACATCTAGCAAGTATCTAAAAAAAAGGAGGCTAAATCCCATGTACGTTCTTAGGTATACCTAAATCTTCATTGCCCAAAGTATTAACCATGTAATTAAACCTGCATTGATAGATAAACATTTATGCAATACAACACATATACAAGGGTTACTGCACACGTGCTGAAGGTAAATGATGGATATAGATAGGTTCATATATACATACATGTGCCGCATCCAATGCAACAAACCAAGCATATGCATTTCTTTATTTAGATGAAGACATGGGTTCCACAGTTTATCAAAACAGAAAATATTACCTTGTCAAAGTTAAAGCAGCATTCTTCATACAAGAAATTTCAAAACCGTGGCTTGGATTTGGAAATGAATTGCACTTAAATCTATTAGGGACAGGGCAAATTGGGCCGTATAGTCTGTCTGAAAGATGGACACACCAAGAATCTCGCCGCTGCAAATGTAAGTGAAATTCTGTGTCAAGGATTATTTTTCATTGTATGAACTAAATGTCTCAAACACTAATAGCGTAATTCGAAGAATTGTTACAAAAATATATGTAAAAACTTACTAACCAAAAAGGAGAAAATACTAGCATATTTTTACTTTCTGAACACTCTCATGACAAATAAAACGATTACAAAGAGTTCATTCATCCACACCTTTATTTATGCGTAAAATTCTAGATGCCTGAAGTACTGCCATACATAACAGTAAGAAAAAAATATCTAAAAAGTTCACTCCAACTGGAAAAACAAAGGAAAAAAACCTTTCCCCCTCCGCTAGGTCATACACAGCTGAAACTCATTTGAAGGCAAAATGATATTAGTCAGCAATGACTTCGTTGACACTTGGTAGCTATTACAGAATACAATTCATTCAAATGAGGAGGAGCTCAACAACGTCTATACCAAGCAGAAACCCTAACCTTTGTAGCAGTAATATTTCCACGTAGTCATACATAACCTATACGAGTCTTACCAAGTCACTGACACAGTAATTTGAAACAAAAATATGACCAAATCTTAACCAAAAGATGTAGTTTGTGTGACGTTATACAGATAATACACATACAATTGATTACGAACATTCAATAAAGTTATTATACATGCAGTATTATGAAGAAAAACCTTTAACAAGCTTAAGTTACAAAACTTGCAACAAAAAAGAATTACAAAACTATCAACGAAGAAAAGTGTATAGATATCTGAATTCCAGACAAAAGAGAACCATACCAGTGCAACTGATGAAATATTAGTGCCCAATAACCGGCAATTATGAATTCCTATAACATTCTGCAAACAAAATATAAATTATGAAGCTTTATACGGATGATAGAAAAATGCAAAACAATAAATACTTTCTTGAACCCTAATGATGATTGAAAAAACTGAAAGATTAGAATGGTTGAGGTGAAATAATATCCTTACCCGAAATTTTTTATTGCATCCATAATTCTTGTGGATTCCCAATTCATGGGAAAGATAGAAAGAACCAGCAACAGCCACCATTTACAAAACTAAACAAGTAATAAAAAGTCACTGCTAGCATAAGATGACAATGCTACTTAATGATAGTCAACCTTTGGACTACAAACAAGCATTAACATAAAGACCGCATAAATTCTGACAGCCACGCCTTGTCAAAACCTGATATGGTAAAGTAAATATGTTAGCCACCGTGAGAGGTAACATATATTAGTGGAGAAAAGAAAATTTGCTGGTCGTTTTAGAGTACATCATGTACCTTACTACCTGTGGTATACGGTAGACATACTATGGTAGCTTAAACAGAATGCGCAAGTACTGGATTCTTTTACAAGTATGCGTGCACCACATAACTTAAGAAGATACAAATCAGCACTTGTAAATTTCCTCATACAAGCATTTAAAAGCAAAAAACTATACCTAGATGGTGGTTACCCACGCATGCTGGGAAACACTATTAGGTGCTACAAGCAATGGAATAAAAGCATATATGATTGCTCATGATGTAGCTATATTTATCATTAGTAGCGCTAGAAAGGAATATGTCTACCTACTCCACGTAGTTGGATTAAGGTCATGTTTAAGCAAAGCCTACAAAATCTTTGTTTCCCGTCTCTCTCCATGTGGAGGTAAGGCTCTGTACATTAAACCCTCACCAGCAATGAACTGCACTAACCCTTCTTTCTTTCTTTTTTCATTTCCCAACTATAGCTCGAATATAAAAATCCGAACATAGAGTTTTGTGTAAAGGTTGCCAGATAAATCACCTATGGCCTAAATGATCCTAAACCACCAATTATGTGATCATACATTAGATAGCAGTGGCCATATCCTACGTGTTTACTACATAAATACTTCTTCAAGAGTATCACTGATTATTTATCTATTTAATCCAAAATTTAAGAATCAATTCAAGGGGGTGACACTATCGGATTGAGGAAATACTAATTTCCTTCCGCAGATGATTATATATAACCACCATCGTCGCAGTTCACAGGCCAAAAGGGGGCATCTATTCAGAAACCCTAGAATCACTAATTCTCATATTTGTGGGTTTAGAAAAAACATTCAAACACACAAGAAGCATTATACATGTATAGGCATATATATAAACACAGCTCATGACGCAGGGAAAAAAAAAATCTGAGTAATTAGTCATAGGTTTGCAATTTTCAGTTTGGTTACACGAATAAAACATCAAATAAATTGAGAAAAATTGACAGAAAAAAAAAAAAAAATTAACCAAAAAAATTGTAGTATTACCTGAAACAAAGACACAAAGGTTAAGTCAATCGAGGTTGCAGAGAGAGAGGTAGTCGGAAAATGAAAATGGAGGAAGAGGAGGCTTTTTGTTTCCGTATTGGGTTGGGTTTTCAGTTTTGCGGGTCCCACTTTCATATCTCGGTTCATTTTAGCCACGCCGCGTGCGTATTGGGACCACCGGTTACTTGTTGCTCCGGTAAAACTGCTAACAAATAAATGATCCAGAAAAATGAAATAATAAAGTCTTTGTTAAATTAAAAATAGATAAATAAAATTTAAATGATAAGGAAATCAAATACTTGTGCAGATTTGATGCGATGTCATCTAATAAACATTTTTCAAAACTAACCTTCTTAAAAAATTTATCACTTTCTTTCAAGAATTTTGTTCACTTTTTTAAAAAAAAAAATTCTCTGCAGTATAATTTGTATAAAAATTTGTCAATTACCTTACATGAAAATTTGAATGGCAATAGAATAATCTTTTAATTTAATACAGTATTTTTTTTTCTTAAAATTGTCTTTGAATTTTCCAATGTCAGGTGCGGGTATATGCCAAAAAGCAATATGTATTCTCTCTGGCAGCTTCCTTGGGACAAGGAAAGCTGAAGTGTGGGTCTTCTTCTTGTGTTAAATGTGACAATTTCTTTGGGTGGCCAAAATCAATTGGAATTTAATTCATACTTCATAATATTATGTGAATTATGGGCCACTCCATGTAATAATCTCAAAAAACAATTTTATTGGGATCTAGATTTCAAGAACATGGTTAGACTTTTTTTCTTTTCTTTCTCAATATATCTATCACTCAAATATAAATATAGATTTACCGAATGCAAAATATGACATGTTACCTTAATTTAAGTACGAAGATTCTAAAACAGTGAATATTAGAAACACTACCATACAAATAGGGCAACACCCGGTTTGGTTTGATACAGTTCTTGAAAAATTTGGAACCAAATAATTATCAACGGTTCCTTGAAAACAAGAACCAGAACCAGAACCATTAGTTAAGGAATCAAACCAAATCAAATCATAAAATAACGGTTTGGTTCGGTTCCGAACCACGATTCCGTAAGCATGTTCTTTCAAATTATACATAACATATAACATAAATTATGAAAAACAATCTTACAAATTTTAAAACTAAAAACAATACTCTTAAATCAAAAATTACACACACACACACGTAGGGATGGCAATGGGGCGGGTATCACCCGCCCCGTCCCCGAACCCGATTATTTTTCCCTGCCCCATACCCGCCTCGTCCCCGATTAATTTTTTATTTCCCCGCCCCGCCCCCGCCCCGATTACGTTTTTTTTTTTTTTTTTTTGAATGGTAAAAAATTCATACACCACACCCACAAATGCCTCCTAAGAGGTCGAACTTCTCACATTTCCAATTTGGGAGTGAGATTATACCATTGCAACACATGTGCGCTGGTTTACGTATTATTTTTTCCCCAAATAACAATAAAATCCCAAAATCAAACCTAACTATAATAGATCAAAATCAAATAATAAATCTATATGAAATCAAAACCAAAGATTTCAAAAGTATAATAAACAATCCGTCAATACATGTTTATTCATATATATAAATAAATATATATATATATTATATAGCTAATCGGGGCGGGGCGAGGGTGCCCCATACCCGCCCCGATTATAATCGGGAAATTTTTTTTTGCCCCCCGCCCCGATTAGCTAAACGAGGCGGGGCGGGGCGAGGCAGATTTTTTTGCCACCCCTACACACACGCACCCCCACCCAGGGACGAATTAAATTAAGGACTAGTGGGGCCATGCCCCCAAAGAATTTTTTTTTATATATTTTTTACTCTAAAATTTTGGATATTTTGTATTTAGCCCCACTGAATTTTTTTTTCCCCTTAGATATCACATAATTTAGATTTCTTTACAACTAAACCCCCATTGAAAATTTGTTTTAAATCCCAAAAAAATAAATATATGTCATTTATACTCCAAAAACCCAAAAAAACAAATTTAGCCCCACTAATACAAATTCCTAGATCCGTCACTGCCTCCACCTCCACCCGCATCAGCACCCCTAAAAACTCTCACACATACGCACTAAGTGGATGAGAGAGAGAGAGTTTTAAAGAGATTGTTTATGGAGTTTTCATGATTTTTTTATTGCATTTTTTTAAAAAAAAATTTAGACATGGCTTCAGTTAAGAGAATTGTTGAATGTCCACGAGTTAAAACATAAAAGTTATGAGTCCGTTAGAAATCTATAGAGGGGGAGAGATAAACTAACATTTTCTAGAAATCTTAGAAGCTGGTGGTAATGAGGAGAGAAGTTATGGTGGTCGGCAGTGAGAATGGATATAAGAAACTATAAATTATAAAAAAAAATTTGTATATGCATGTAATATTTGTTTGGAAGGTAAAACTATTAGGGTAAACTTAAATTTTATTTAATACAATAATTTTTATTTATTTGGTCTTATAAGTTTATATGAATCTATAATTTTGTTAACTATAATGTAATTGTATAAGTGAGTTATACATATATATATATATTTAATTCATATCGATTCGGTTTGATTTCAGATAGTCTGAAATCGGAACCAAACCAAATTAGAACGGTTCTGTTTTTTGAGAATCAAAACCAAATCAAATCAATTCAAAACCGAAATCAAAGCATCGATTCGGTTTAGACTGGTTCTACGATTCCACGATTTTTTTATGTACCCTTACTTACAAAGCCATCCATTTAAATTATCAAAGGGTATAATTTAAAAACTTATATGTTTCAACATGTTCTTTGGTGGCCTTTTCCAACTTTTTTATGTGGTCACCATGACTCTCTACTCGAATATCATATTAATTATTCATTGATTCTGTTAGAATATATTAGGGCTTAGGCCTATCTATAGACCTAGTCCCAACCCACTTTATACTGTCTTGTTCTCCACTCTCTTACCTAAATTATATTGATTTGTCCCCCACACCAAATTTATTTGTTCTCCACACATTCTCCCCTATATATAGAAGTCATCTCTATTGTAAAGATAGAATTCACATACAGAATACAATACATCATTAAGAAATTTTTCACCATTAAAAAAAAAAATCTTGTACAAATCAAGATAACGTTGAATTTTTAATTATTTTTTTAAATTTATTATTATTGTACAAGCATCAAAGTAAAATATATAATTTTTTAAATAAT
Source organism: Cornus suecica (assembly GCA_963922005.1). Classification (NCBI taxonomy): domain Eukaryota; kingdom Viridiplantae; phylum Streptophyta; class Magnoliopsida; order Cornales; family Cornaceae; genus Cornus; species Cornus suecica. The sequence continues at coordinate 14,468,929 of OY998238.1, read as the reverse complement.
TGATATGAAATTAAAACGAAAATAGTGAAAATATAAGAATATTAGAATTTAGTATTGGGTGAAATATAAAAAAATGAAGGAATTATTTTATATAAAGGTATTTATTAATAATATATGATCAAATTAAAAGGTATATTAAGTAAAATATTAGTATAATCGGGGCGGGCAATCCCTCCCTCATATCCGTCCCGATAACTAACGAAAGGTTTCCTCACCCCCATTTATTTAATTGGATTCCCAAATTCACTAAATTGAGAAGGGGCGGGGTTCCCCATTGGGGCGAGACTTTTTGTCATCCCTATATATGCCCCCAACGTTATTGTCTTTTAAACTCTATACCAGTATATAAAGCAGCATAATCCTTATTATTATTTTCTCGGGTTTTCTTTCTCAGTATTATGCTGCTTGATATACATATACCGGATTAGTCACAAGGTAAAGCTGCTTTGTCAAGACTTGCGCATCATAAAGATATCCAATCTTAATATGTAGTTAATGGGTCAAGTACAGAAATGAAATGCTTATACACCAGTAAATCAATAATTTACAAGATAAAAACACAAACCATGCTTTGTGCAATTGTATCAAAGAATTAATCTGCCATACAAGCTAGGTAGAATTAGCTCCTTTCTTTCCTAGTTGCAGCTAATTGTTGAGAGCTCTCAATGGTGATCTTTCGTCGTAAACTGCATCAACTTTCTTCGTCGTGGGAGAGGGATTCATATTCATGTTCTCTTTAACTGGATCAAAGAGTTCATCATCACACCCTATCAAGTCTATTTCCATCTCATTATTGTCAAAAGCCTTCACTATTCTTCCCCATATCCCCATCATTTGCACGTCTTCGCAGGAGAGCTCGCCTATCCTCTCAGATAGCCTTCCAACAAAATCCAACAAGCTTTTTCTATCCAACAACAGCTTTGTCACCTCTTCAAGTAAATTCCTTTTTTCACTCTCAAGCTTGTGAACCAATGCATTTGAAGTACTTAGTCCTGTCTCAAGCTGATGAATCAATTTCCGCATTTCCAACTGTTTTGCTTCTAGTTCAGCAGCTTCAATCTCCTCTCTTTTCTCCTGAAATTCCAGTTCATTTTCTAGTTCAACAATTATCAAGTTCTTCTCCTGGATTTCTATCTCCTTCAGAACCTCAGCTGTTCTGACCTTCTCCCAAGCTTCGTAGAGCAGATTAATCTCAGCCTGCTTCTCTTCTACTTGTGTCAGAAAAGAGGAGGTTGAATTCTTGAACCTCTCTTCCATTGACTTTACAAGTAGCTGGAGATCAACTATTTTGTGGTCTCTCTTTTCTGCAAGACGGTGAAGACTGTGTTTCTCATGCTCATAGGTTCTTTCGGCGTTGATTTGGACGAGAATGGCTGTTTCAAGCTCTCTTTTCACCGACGTTTCCTCTAGCCACTCAATCTCTCTCTGTAGATTCTCTGAGATCTTTTCCTTTGCTGCAGCCATTGCTGTCTCCGCTCTTGTAGTATTGCCGATTTCTGTTTCTCTTGACTTTAGTTTCCGATCCAATGACACAAGCTGCTGCTGAAGCTCTTCCATTCTTCTATCTTTCTCTTCCAGTGAATATGCAAGGCTTTCTTTCTCTTGTTTGAGAGTGACCTCAACTGCTACCTGTGCTAGAAGAGAAGCTTCCACTTGTAGGCGCAATTGATGGTTTTCTTCAAGGCTAGTTTTCAATCTTTCAGCTACAGATTTCCAAATCTGCAATTCCAATTCAAGCTCACTTGCTTCGCAGAACTTCTCATCCAATTCTTTATTTGCTATCTGTATAGCATTATGGGCCTTTTTTAGGTCACTTTCCATCTGCAAAGCTTTCTCCTTTAACCGAAGCTGACATGTAGATGATTCCTTGAGCCTTTCCTTGTGCCTCTCGAGCTCTTTCTGTAATTGAAGCTTCTGTTGTTCAATATGATTCAAGGACTCAACCTTCCTTGACAAAGATGCTACCTTCTCACGTTCTTGTTCGATATCTTGTGCCTTGAGCGTTGATGATTCCTTATTATGCATCTCAAGCTCCTTCTGTAATTGAAGCTTCTGTTGTTCAATATGATTCAAGAACTCGACCTTCCTTGACAAATATGCTACCTTCTCACGTTCTTGTTCGATATCTTGTGCCCTGAGCGTTGATGATTCCTTATTATTATGCATCTCAAGCTCCTTCTGCAATTGAAGATGCTGCTGTTCAATGAGGTTCAAGGACTCAACTTTCCTCGACAATAATGCTATCTTCTCACGTTCTTCTTCTGTATCCGTTTGGGATCTAACAAGAGCGCCATTAGTCATCTCTAATTGCTTGGTTAGAAGAATCGCATTCTTTTCTTTCTCACTGAGTTTCAGTTTCAAATCAGCATTCTCATTTGCAAGCTTTGCTTCAGCCTCTGAAATCACCGATTTCAACACCAATATCATCATAGACATCTCCTCATTCTGAGACTCTAATTGCATTATCAAAGAATGGCAATCTTCTAACTCCATATTGAGTTCCACTAAAACTGTATTTTTCATCTCTAACTCAGACCTGCAGTCATTTAGGTCCCCTCTCATTTTTTCCAACTGAGAGCTCCATTTGGCTTCTTTGTCTCTGAGGCTTCTGGAACAGTCTCCATGCATCTGCTCCAAACCTTTACGCTTGTTTCGCGTCTTTGACAGCGAAGAATTTCCCGCCTCCTGAATTTGAGCTTCCTGGAATTCTTTAAGGGATGATTGCAACTCCTGGTTCTCTTGCTTTAGTTTCCCAATTTGGTATACCATTTCTTTGTGAAGTGTCTCCTTTGTGCCCAACAAATCCCTCAGAGTTGCTATCTCAGTGTCTCTCTGATCAGTCAAGAGCTCAATTTTCGATTTTGCTTCCTCACACTCAGAAAAAACATTTTCAAAACATGATTTAGACTCGGAAAGTTGAACTTTCAGAATCTTTCTCCGGCTCTCTTCATGAGCTAGAGCATGGTTGCACATTTGTAAACGCCTTTGAAGATCTTCTGAAATTCTAGTTTGAGAATCCAACTTATCTTGCAGCATAGAAATCTCATCAAGCAATGTAGATTTCTCCCTCTCCCAATCTTTCTCAAGTGCTTGCAGCTGATCTCGAAGCTTTTCATGGGCTTCTTCTAAATGTTTGAACTGTTCCTTCTTCCACTTGAACTCATCTTCAACCTTCCTCTTTTCCTCCTCTAATTTGTGCAAGACATCATCTCTTTGTCTGAGTTCATTTGACCTTTTGGATCGCTTCTCTCCTTCCAAAGACTTCTTTTGAGAAACAGATAGAAGCCCCTCCTTAAGGCTTTCAATTTCGTCCTCAAATGCACGAACTTTTTGCTCTAGATCAATTTTTTTCGAATTCGCCTCATTTAAGGCATAAACCAACTCTCTATTTTCTTCTTCCCACTTCCGAAGCTTCTCATTGGAATCGAAACGAAGCTTATCATTTGCAGAACTCAGATGCTTGATGATACCCTCTTTTTCCTTTAGATTAGACTTGAGATCTTCACACACCTGCTTTCCAACAGAGATTTCGTCTGCCTTTTCATTGAGTTCTTGAGCTTGCTTCTCAATCTTCGCACTTGATTCTTGGATTTTTTTGAGTTGCTCATTATGGGCTCTCTTCAAGCTCTCAGACAATTCCACTTTTAGTTTGTATTCTGCCCTCAGCTTCTCAATCTCGGCTTTAGCATCTTCTAGCTCTTCACACACTCTCTCCATTCTCTTTCCGCCGTACAATCAGATTCAAATAACACCTGCGGAAAGTAAAGTGAATTCTAAGGCAACTTAGCGCCACCACAATAAAGCTCACAAGATCATAAAACAGTTACAGGTCTACCTATACCGAGACCCTCAATGCATAATTTTCACAATAACCTTCTCTCTTACTCTGCGTGGGCGCGAGTAATTTCACAGTATCCTACCCTAATACAGCATTGTTAAATCAGGGACACACACACACACGCATTGTGCTTCCTGCTTTTGTTATTTCTTCAAAAAAAAACTCCCTCTACCAAAAGCCTTATAGCTTGATGGTATCACATTTCCTCCCCAAAGGGGAGATAAGGGGTTCGAGCACTATGGGGCTCATGTGTGGGTGTGTGCGTTTCTTACCATTAAAAAAAAAAAACTCCCTCTATTTCCCAATACATATTTCTGCCTAATGTGATTGAGTTCAAGCTACATATATTGGACATCCGATATCGCAATCTCTTAATGGTTTCAAGAGCTGATGATTTCTTAAGGCAGCTGTAGAGAAATTCAGCTACATTCCTAGAGTGTTCACATTTCACTGTTGCAATACATTATTATGAGGTAAAATTGCTTTTGTCAGCTTATGTTTTTATGCTGTTTTATTTTCCAGTAAAAACATGTGAAACCAGAGTTATTCAATTTAGTAATTTGGTCCAGACATTTTTATTTTTTTATTTTTTTTGAACTGTAAAACCTAATATGAATAAATGTGTTGGCGGGTCGATAAATTGTGCTTGACCATTGTAATTTCCTTTCCAACACTCCATTGCAACCAAATATATAACTAAAGAAAGTACTGGGCAAGTGATTCTAAGAGAATACTGCAAATTTACACATAATAAGAGAGAATGCATTGATATAAACATGAAAAAATGCACAAGTTCATCACTATAATCCAACTAATTCAAAGCTTTAAAAAAAAAGGCACCATAATAAGGCTTTTGAATGAAAAAAATCAAAGAACTCTGTAAAATCAGATACCCATTAATCACCACAAAATTACAAGGGGGTGTAACATTATCTTCATGGACCCATCAACATAACAAAGAAAAACACTGATTGGTTGCCCAGAAAACGAAGGAAACGAAAATCAGACATAGAAAACACCAACCCATCACAAGATTCCAAATTTTCTTTAGTTTCTCAGCAACCAAACGGAAAATTAGAAGAAGAAGAGACTTAAACATACCTGTTTGCGAGACTAGGCATCGACCATCAACAATTTGATAGGCTTCAAATACCCGTTAATGCTTCAAATTGTTTATGAAATTTTAGGTTTGGAAAAGTGTGTTCTTTGGTAAAGAATTAGAGTAATGAAGATCAAGAAAAGTGAAAGGGGTGGTTTTAGATAGCCGTTGAGGACGGAACGTCTTTTTAGATTTGAATTTTGTTGACGGAGATAGATAGTGGGTTACCGTTAGTCTGACGGCGTTAGTCTTGGATCCACTGCTCAATTTCGGATACCCATTATTTTATTTTTGTCAAATATATACCCGTTACTAGCCGTTGAGGTTGTTACTTGGGTTGGACTAAAGTCAGATTGGGCTGGGCTATTTAATATTGATTGGACCAAGTCAGAGTTATAGAAAGCTTAGAGGCCTTTTGGTTCGCGGTCCGATCCCATGTGATCCGGTCTCATAATGATTTTTTTGGGACCGTATACTGTTTGACAACACGGTTCCAAAAAAATAATGATCACTTGGGACCAAAAGGGGTAATGTGAGACAACCAAAAATGATGGTCTCAAGTGGTCTTATATACAATTGTCTTAACACATGAGACCATAAATTTTGAAAAATATATATAAAATTAAAAAATATATATAATTTGAAAATAATATATAAAATTAAAAAAATAATATAAAAAATTTGAAATAATGTATAAAATTTGAAATATATATATAAAATTCAAAAATATATTTAAAATTTGGGAAAATAAAAAATTTCCAAAATAATAGAAAAAATAAAAAATAATGTATAAAATTCGAAAATAATATATAAAATTTGAAAAATAATATAATTTTTTTAAAATAATGTATTAAATTCGAAAAATATATATAAAAATCAAAATTAATATATAAAATTTTAAATATATATATAATTTAAAAAATAATATATAAGTTTTGAAAAATAATATAAAAAATTTGAAATAATGTATAAAATTTGAAAAAAATATAAAATTCAAAAATAATATACAATAATTTTTGAATTTCTTATATTATTTTCAATTTTTTAATATTTTTTCAAATTTTATATATTTTTCATACTTAATATATTTTTTGAATTTTATATATTATTTTTTTATTTTTTGTATTATTTTCCAAACATAAGACCAAACAACTTGAATAAGACCATAAGACCAGACAGTTTTACCAAACAGACTTTCAGAACATCACCCAAATAAGACCAGACCGGACCAGATAAGACCAGACCGGACAGCCTACCAAACGGGCCCTTAGTTTTATATAATTTCCTTTTAGAATCTTCTGAAATATTGTTTCATTAGAAAATTTGTGTTAAAGCAATAAAACCAAATATTCATTTTGAGAAGTTCTGTAAATGCTATAAACAGATGAAAACCGATAAGGTCTTTTATTATATTGATAGATACATTGTGGTAGTGATAAGAGCACTTGTCAACTTCGTTTTCTTGGTCCATATCATTTAAATAAAAAGTATAATTGAATTTTTAAAATGTAATGATTTTTTAAATTATAAAAGTAAGGGCTCATTTGATTCGCAATTTTAAAAATAATTTTTTTGTTCGTTTGAAAACTGAAAAAAATCTAATTGATTCATTTTTTTGAATGATTTTTTTAAAAACCTCAGTTATAAAAAAACATATTTTCAGTTATGTTTGTTTTAAAAATAATCTTTTATTTCCAAAGGTCTCGAAAACTGATTTTAGAATTATAAACCACTAGATCTTAAGGTGCTAAGGATAGAGTAAAATTGAGTGGTTTAGAACTTAAAGTGAAATAATATTAAAAGTGGGAGCAGTAAAAAAAAATTGAAGGACTTGTGTCCTTAATAGAAATATGTAGGAATTAGTGGTAATTTTTCTTATAGTAAGTAGATGAGATTTGAATGTATCATTGAATCATACAGTATTGAGAGATATACATAAAAATTGTTCCTCTCATTTCCACTAATATATGCAAAACAACTAAATAATGCTTCTTCTTTTTTTGTTAATCAATTAATCATGTCCATTAGAGCCAGCCATTCATTGATCTCTGTCTTGTCTTTGTTCCTCTTAAAAAGTAAGATAAGCAGTGATGCTTCTTTTACACTCTAAAAATGTCTCTCCACCTCTAATTCTAGGCTTTCCTTCAATGTGAACTCTCAATCAATCAAAGGACAAATTATATTTTTATTCTCTCTATATATGATTTTTTACAATTTTATCTTCTATCTTTTGAATAATTACACTTTCACCCTTCTAGGTCATCAAAGTCCAATTCCGATGATTGAAAAAGTGAAATAACATATATACCCCATAATATTTCTTAATTATGGTGTAAAATTTGAGTTTGTTGTCTAATTTGTTCAATTAGTGCGTCTAAATTATGATAAAATGAAGCAATAGTGTAGTAAATTGTAACAAAAATATTCATAACAATAAATCTAGAGGTATTTTAGACATTTTATCTAGTATTGACCGGGTTTGATCATGTCGGAATTTTATCCCAAAACGTATTTGTTACAACTTCCAAACTTGAGAGAGTAATACTATAATTACTAAAGAACATATATGAAATTTTAATAAGTCATATATTGAGGGGGTGAAAGTATAATTTACTTCAATGAATGAGCCACTCTTTATTGGATACCACATATGTCTTTACCTTGGTAAGCTTTCTTTGGGCTCACTCACATACATTACTAATACCGACATTTTTGCATCTCCATTCTCCACCAAATCACGCAAACATGTCTCATATTTGTTTGCGTTCGTAATATTTTTTCTGAAAAATATGATATTTTTATATAATATTAATATTCATTTTATATTATTTTTAATACTAATATTATTTGAGTTTGTTATACTATTACTACAAGTATGATGGAAAAGGATATCATGAGCAAATATTATCTCCAAACACAGGTATCATTGAACTCATGTTATCTTTAAGTGCCGTTTGTAACCTCATATCGTCAACTTCAATAATCCTTGGACATGGATATATCATATATATATATATATATATATACTAGCCTGGAACTTGTGGAACCCTAAAGTGTAGGGTTCAATTCCAAGTCACGATCACACACCCCAAAAGGACATAATACAATGGGGCAAATTTAATAGACCTATGTGGTCCTGTGCTACCATTTTACAGGCCACATGACATTTGTTAGGAAATAGGAATAGGTAACACACTTGCATTGAGACAAGCAACACATGCATATGCTTTTATTACAAATATACTTGTGAACTGTGATCTCAACAGTATCCGAAAAAATCATTAGTCGGTTCCACGAATTTTTATTTAGTTGATTTAAATTTAAATTTTTTCATTATCGAATATATGATCTGATTAGGTAAAAACAAAATTAAAAAATATATTAAAGAATATTAAATACCAAATATATAGTTTACAATCTATGCTTATAATATATGACTATAAAAATGAAAAAGCGAAAAAATTAAAACATAATTAAGTATATTATTTAACATTTATATATTAATAACATAGTATATATGTGCAAATATAAAATTAATCGGATCGGATTAGTATCAATCAAAATTTAATTTGTTAAGAAATCGAATTAACGGATTCGGATCCTAATCGAATTATCGAATTTTATTTTTAATCTATACCCGGCTAATCGAATTTAGATCAAAATCCGATTGAGTAACATGTCTACAACCACCACTTTTAATCACGTACTTTATAGAGGCGTTGTATACTTCATACTGTGCTTCAACATCAGAGGAACTCCGATGCCTTATTGCGCCTTTAATCTTTAATAACATGAGGATGATCAACCTAAAATTTCTAACGTAAAAGTGGGCAATAGGAATGGAATGGAATGATTGAGTGGTCATCGATCATGAACCAAAGGTGATTAAACGTGTTATGATTTTCATCAATCTACTTTAATTGCAATTTGCAACTAGAGAGAGAGCGCCGTCATATATATATATATATATTATATTATATTTGGTAATCCCAGATTAATTATCTCTACCAAAAACCTTTATGATATTCGGAGATTCAGCTAATAAATCAAACCAATGTTTGACACGTTAGACCGACCAATTTATATTCATTCATCATTCAAACCATAGATTCATGTACCATATCTATTGATTCAGTCCAAGATAAGATTTAACCCCAAGCTTTTTTTTTTTTTTTTTTTGACACATTTCATTACCTCTGAAAATATGTAAAAAAAAAAAAAAATTACCTCTGAAAATATAAGATAGTGATCTTCAAGGACAATCACTTGCCCTTTAATTCCCACATTTACTGTCTTTTTCCTTCTCTCTTTGTTTCAATTTTTTTTTTCAAATGCCAAAGAGTCTGTCAATAATCATAATCCAATTAAATTTTCTAATTATTATCTATGAATATTTTATTTTAAAATTTAGTTGAATAATAAAATTACCTAATTAGTTTGATGAACTATTAATATGTTGATATTTTGGAGTAAAAATGAGATTGTAGATGAGAGATGTTCATGAGGTAAGATTCAAATTTTTCACTCATTAATCTTCAACTTTTTATTCTAGATCTATATTTACTACCTACATTCACATTCACATTCACGGGCACAGGCACATCACTAGTCATTTGTACTATAAATAGAAATTTAAAAAATGTTACCAAATAAATTACTTCTTCGTTCCAATTTAGTTGTCCACTTCACATATTTTACTTGTCCCAAATTAATTATTCAGTTTCGAATTTTAATACAATATTATTATATACTTTCTCAAATTCTCTCTTCTTCATTAACTTCAAAAAAGCAATGGACCTCACTAAAAACTACAACTATACTATATTATCAAATAGCAAAATAAAAAATACAAAATATCAAAAAAATTATTGAAAAGGAAAAAATGAACCACTAAACTGTGACGGGAATTACAAAGTGTAAGTGTCAAATTTCACTCACATTAAAAACATATCTTTATTCAGACTCAAATGACCATATTTATACATTTTTGTGCTCTTGGATCATGGCCTAAGTTCATGGGATCATGACCCACTCTCTTAATAACTACCCACTCCCTCAATAACTATCCACTCCCTTTAGGTAGTGGGTTGTTGCTCACTTTTTAAGGGAATGGCCTGATGTTGATGGTCCCACTTATACTTGGTGGGCTCAATATATGGGTTATTCAATATTTACGTTTTACATGGGCTCGACACTTCTTGGGCCTAATACATGGGCCTGGCCCTATAATTTTCACAATCTACACTAGCCCCATTCGGGTCTGGTATACGGTTCGTGGGCCTGGCCCGAATTCAATTGAATTGATTGATGACAGCCGTTTTTGATGACGTCAGCGTCATTATTGTGGAAAGACGTGTCATTTCAAATTTGATGATGGCAGCCGTCGATTCGCTGTATTCGAGGCATAGGGAATCGACGTACCTCTTCAGCCTTAATGATGCCTGTTGGCATGCCGTGTGTATATAAACCCTTGTGTGGTTTCATTTTCATTCCTATCATTTTCAAGTCTTGTAAGCAATCTTTAGCAGTGTTCAAACTCTGACCGCCGATTGTGCCTTGGTTGCCGGAGGTTCTTTTTTCTTCTCGCCGGTTCTCTGTGTAAGTTGTCATCTTCATCATGTCTGATAGTAGTGCCACAAAATCTACCGAGGAGGCGACTCATCAAGAATATGGGGGATCTGTGGTTCCCAGCCCCCCTTCTGCAAATCCATCTTCTTCATCCTCCCTTCCTCCTCTGTCCTTACCTCGTCGTCCGGACCTACCTGGCTTGGGAACAACTGCTTCGGAGATAGATAACCAGGCAGATGTCACTGATACTGTTCGGATTAGGACTTCTATCATATCCAACCCGATTGGGACCGATGCCCCCGGGGGTGCTCCCGTTGGATCCTCTATTGAATCAGCCCCTTTCGTGGCAGAACCACTTGAAGCGCATAAAAGAAAATCTGTGAACCTTAAAAGTCTGAGGAGGGACTGTAGGATCCCAAAAGAGGTGATCTTGAAGGAGTATGATCCTTCTCTTGACTTCAGATCGGGTGATGGAGTGGGTCCGGACGAGGTGTTGTTGTCGGCCCTTCAGATAAAGATGCTTCGATTTCCTCTTCATCCTCTTTTTCATTTTATCTTCTTCACCCTAGGAATAGCCCCTTTGCAAGTCAACCCAAACTTCTTCAGGATAATTTCCATGTTAATCTTGATTAACAGAGAGAAAAAACTATCCTTGGGTCTGGCAGATCTTCTGCTTAGCTATAAGATTGTGGGTCTGAAAGATTGTGAGGGGAGGTACAACTTCTATCCATTCAAGGGTCGGGCTATCTGCCAAGGGACTGAGAAAACAGAGAAGTACTGGAAGGAGAAGATGGTTTTGGTAAAGGGGGCTTGGTTCTACCCCTATTCTAGGAGATGGCCGATCCCCTGTGTTTTCAAGCATCTAGCCCTTCTTCCTTTTTCATTTATTCATAAGGAATCTTGCCTGTGTTCCGGATGCGACCAGCTCAGGGCGGATTTTGTTTACAAGTCTTTAGGTTATAGGGATACAGATATAGTGGCTCAGGATGTAGAAGTCCGTATTTCTTTATTAAAGTCCAAGGTCTGGTCGGCCCGTATGTCATGCGCTGACCTGCTTACTCCTGCCAATTTGCAGGGTATATCCAGGTTAGGAGCCAAGTACAAGATCATGATGGATCCGATCAGGCCAGTGATTGAAGACGACGATGATGATATGGAGGAACTGGATGCACCCTCATCTGGTCAAGGACAGATGCCTCTGGATCCTGATCCTCAGGCTGTGACCGTCGCCTTGATGGGTGATGCTTCTGGGTCTGCACTTGTGCAGACCACTATTCCTGAAATGCTTCATACTTCCTTTGTCCGACCCAGATCGGAGGGTGAAGAGAGATCCAGTAAGAAGAGGAAGCGTAAGGGTAAGGAGAAGAGTTCTGCTTCTTCTGACCAGTCTACCTCCAGCCTTACTTCCATGGCTGCCATGATGACTCAGGCACAGGGGCTCTGGACGCCAGAGGAGCTCGAGGCACAGAGGGATGCTGACCCTGACCGCATTGTGCGTAAAACTCCAGGGTTGTTACTGGGGGTACGTCTTTGTTTAATCTCATGTTATATTCCTACTTTTGTATATACTACTGACCCATTTTGCCTTGCATTTTCCTTCTTAGGCTCTTTTCAGCGTCAATGCGTTGTGCCTTGCCCACGAGGAGGGTGTGAAGGAGCTCGAACGTCTGAAAGCCGACCTAGCTGAGAAGGATGATTAGGAGAGAGAGCTGAGAGCTCAGCTAGGAAACCTCCCATCCAGGGTTGCTCAGTTGGAAGAAGAATTGGCTCAAGCAAAAGAGCAAAATGCCAAGTTGTCCAGTGAGAAGGAGAAGCTGGCATCTGACCATGAGACTCTTCAACACCAATTCGGCATCTCTCAGTCAGCCCTGGAGATGTGTAAGAAAGGAGGGCTTGACATGCACCAGCCCTACTCCCAGATGAATAGGATTGTAGCTGGTGAATTCTGGAGGAAGGGCTTTGTCGTTGGAGAGAAGGATCCAGCAAGGAGGAAAATCAAAGACCATGATGCTATGGATAAGGTGTTAGGGGTGCAGAGGCCATATTCCAGCCCCGAACCTAGCCATGCTCAGAATCTTTTCACAGAATTCCTTAAGGGATATCTTCCTGCTGACCCTCTCGATCCCTCCATAGAATTCTTCCCCCCGACCACTCATGTAGATTCCTTACGAAAGGATTTTAGTGGTTCAGGCCCAGCTTAGGCTATTCCATATTCCTTTTGTAGTGCTGCATTTTGTAACATGCCCTTTAGGCAATTTTGTAATACAAAGCAGCAATTTTTGTTTATTAATGGAATATGTACTTTTCTGTCATCATTACTTCCCTTATTTTTAAGCTTATTCCTCTGGAAGAGTGAGTTAGGCGTATGAGCCCCTGTCATTTCACTTAAGAATTATTTCTAAACATATTCCTCTGAAAGACTGAGTCAGGCTTATGAGCTTCTGTCATCTCACTACTTGGGAATTATTTTTAAACTTATTCCTCTGAAAGAGTGAGTCAGGCTTATTAGCCTCTGTCATTTCACTATTTAGGAATTATTTTTAAACTTATTCCTCTGAAAGAGTGAGTCAGGCTTATTAGCCTCTGTCATTTCACTACTTAGGAATTATTTTTAAACTTGTTCCTCTGAAAGAGTGAGTCAGGCTTATTAGCCTCTGTCATCTCACTACTTAGGAATTATTTTTAAACTTATTCCTCTGAAAGAGTGAGTCAGGCTTATGAGCCTCTGTCATCTCATTACTTTAGGAATTATTTTTAAACTTATTCCTCTGAAAGAGTGAGTCAAGCTTATTAGCCTCTGTCATCTCACTACTTAGGAATTATTTTTAAACTTCTGGCTGTTTGTTTGCAAGAAGGATGACCATCTTTTATTAGAACCGTGAAATTACAAAGATAACAACATCTGACTGAGTCAGGATAACAAACATGGAAATTTTAAAGATATCTATAAAGCTAGGCTCAGATGCCTCTGTTTAATTATTCTGAGAACGAAATAAATATCAAGGATAGTACCTCTTCAGTCGTGAGGTATTCTGTGAATTGGGTTCCACATTGCCGTCATTATTCCTTAGGCGGTAAGCCCCACGTCCTATGACCTCCGTGACCGTGTATGGTCCTTCCCAATTTTCCCGGAGTTTTCCGATTAACCCGATCTTCTTTCGTAATACCATATCGCCCACCTGGAATTCTCGTCTTTTGACCTTTTTGTTGAAGGTGTTCCTAACCCTTTGATGGTAGGCTGCTAGCCTGATGGCAGCTTGTTCTCATTTTTCTTCGAGCAGATCGAGTCTATCAACCAGTTGTTGGTCGTTCAGTTCTTCCAGATACAACTCTGTTCTGGCTGTCGGCACTACTTGCTCTGTTGGAATGACTGCTTCTGTCCCATACGCCATTGAAAATGGTGTTTCTCCTGTAGGGACTCTTGATGTTGTTCTGTAAGACCATAGTACCTCCGGAAGCTTGTCAGGCCACACTCCCTTATGCTCTTCTAGCTTCTTCTTCAGGGTATTCAATATGGTTCTGTTGGATCTTTCGGCCTGGCCGTTTCCTTGAGGGTATGCGACCGATGATGTTCTCAACTGGATCCCATGTTCGTTACAGAATTGTCTGGTCCACTGATTATCAAGATTTAATCCGTTGTCTATCACTATCGCCCTCGGTACTCCGAATCTGCAGATGATATTGGTCCATATGAATTTGATCACGTGCCTGTGCATGATGCTGGAATAGGCTTCTGCTTCGACCCACTTTGTGAAATAATCAGTTGCTATCAGTGCTTGATTTACTGATCTGAGAGCCATGGGAAGTGGTCCAACTGCATCAATCCCCCATTGCGCAAATGGGTGCGGGTTGAATATGGGGTTAAGCAGTTCTGGCGGCGGATGGATGAATTCCCCGTGGAATTGACACTTTCTGCACCTTCTGACAAAGGCTTCGGTGTCATGAGAAAGATAAGGCCAAAAATATCCTTGGCTCAGTACTTTATGGGCCAAAGCTCGTCCCCCTGAGTGATTTCCGCATGACCCTTCATGAATTTTCTTCATTATAGCTGATGCCTCTGAAGGTGTGAGGCATCGAAGGTAGGGTCCCCCAAAAGATCTTCTATATAGCTGGCCGTGCAGCAAGGCATATCTGGCCGATTTCATGCGAATTTTCCGAGCCTCTGCTTTATCCTCTGGGAGTGTACCGTTCCTGAGATATTCTGCTATGGGGTCCATCCAGCTCGGCTCCCAAGGTATTGCGCACACCATATCTGACTGATGGATGCTTGGAACATCAAGATAGTCGATCGGGGCGATTCTGGTCAGGTCTTGATCATTGATTGAAGCCATGTTGGCCAATCGATCTGCATTTTCATTTTCCTCCCTGGGGACCTGGCTGAGAGAATACTGCTCCAGTCTGTTTAGCTCCATCTGAGCCAACTTCTTATAGGGCTGCAGCTTTTCTCCTGCGTCGTACTCGTTTTGAACTTGTTTTACCACCAGCTGTGAGTCACTGAAAATACGAAGTTTTTTAATACAGAGGCTCTGAGCTAATCGCAGCCCAGCAAGGAGCGCCTCGTACTCAGCTTCGTTATTGGTGGCGGGAAACTCCAGGCGCACTGATTGTTGGATTCGAGTTCCATCTGGTGTTATAATTTCGAGCCCGATTCCCGAACCAGCTGAACCAACTGATCCGTCTACGTAGAGCGTCCACTCGGGTTCATCTAGATCTTGGAGGAATGCTTCTGGCTTTGCCTCTAGGAGAAAATCAAGGCCTGACCTTTGATAGCTGTGAGGGGCACATACGTGATGTCGAATGTCCCGAGTTCCAACGCCCATCTGGTTATTCTTCCCGTCAGATCGGGTTTGGACATGATGGCTCTTATCGGAATGGTGGTTGGCACCACGATTGGATGAGTCTCAAAATAGTGCCTCAGTCGCCTCTTTGCGTTGATTAAAGAGAGAACAGCTCGTTCCGCTATGGTGTATCTGGTCTCCGCATTGGATAGGGACTTGCTGCTGAAGAAGACTGGTTTCTGGCACTTTTTATCATCTTTTACAAGTGCTGCGCTGGTCGAGGTTGCTGATATGGCAAGGTACAGATGCAAGGGTTCTCCTGGATTTGGTGAGGCGAGGATCGGTGGATTTTGGAGATACTGCTTTAATTTCTGGAGGGCCTCTGCCTGTTCCGGCCCCCATATGTTTCCTTTTCCGCCTTTAATTGCAGTGAAAAAAGGTCTGCATCGGTCTGTCAGTCGGGACACGAACCTGCTCAGTGCGGCTACCCTTCCTGTCAGGATTTGAACCTCCTTTTGTGTCTTCGGCTCTTCGCTGCTTATCAGAGCTTTGACTTGCGATGGGCTGGCTTCGATTCCTGTTCGGTTGACTATATGTCCGAGGAACTGTCCGGATGAGACTCCGAAAGAGCACTTGGCTGGATTGAGCTTCATCCTGTACCTGCGGAGTGCCTCGAACACCTCTTCCAAGTGTTTTAGGTGGTCGCCTTTTCTTCTGCTTTTCACCACCGTGTCATCTATGTAGGCTTCAACCGTTTTGCCCATCTGATTTTTGAATATCTTTCTGACAAGCCTTTGATAGGTGGCACCTGCATTTTTAAGTCCGAAAGGCATAACTCGGTAGCAGTACGTACCTTCTTCGGTAATAAAGGCTGTTTTCTCCTCATCCGTCTGACTCATTGGGATCTGATTGTAGCCGGAGTACGCATCAAGAAAATAGAGTCTGTCATACCCCGAAGTGGCATCTACCATCTGATCAATCTTTGGTAGGGGAAAGCAATCCTTCGGACAAGCTTTGTTTAAGTTGGTGAAGTCCACGCAGACTCTCCATTTCCCGTTTTTCTTCCTGACTACCACCACATTTGACAACCATGATGGGTACTTCACTTCCCTTATGAATCCTGCTTCTAGCAGCTTTTCCACCTCTTCAGATATGATCTGGTTCCTTTCTATCCCGAACCTCATCTGCTTCTGCCTTACCGGTCTGACATTTGGATCAACATTTAGGTTATGCTGAGCAACCAAGGGATCAATGCCCGGCATGTCGAGATGAGACCAGGCGAACACGTCTGAATTTAGCTGGAGAAAAAGAATCAGCCTGTCCTTTTCCTTTTTCTGGAGATGTGAGCCGATGAATGTGACTCTGGTGTGATCCGTCAAACTAACTTTCACTTCTTCTAGGGGTTCCGTCGTTGCCTGAGCCTCCTGACCCTCTGAGGAAGGGTCTGACTGTAATTGCTATTTTTCGTTGTACAGGGACTCTTCTGGCGCCACCAACACTTGTTTATTCTTCTGGTTCAGGTCCTTCATGGATATCGAGTAGCATTCCTTCGCTGCTACTTGGTCTCCAGGAATATCTGTCACGTCCACTCCATTTGGGTCGAGACACCGCATGACCTGATGGAGTGTCGAGGGACCCCTTGCATCCGATGGATCCACCCTCGTCCCATCAGCAGATTGTAAGACGGTTTGACGTCTACCACAACGAAAACTTCTTTCAAGGTTCGACGTGCCGCTGATACTGGCAAGTTGACTATGCCTATCGGCTCGACGCGTCGTCCGTCAAAGCCGGCCAGAGGAATCCGAGCCGGGTGAAGCTGTGACACGTCAATTCCGATTTTGTCGAAGGCCCATTTTGTCATGATATTGGTGCTGCTTCTTGGGTCAATCATTACGCGTTTGATCAGACAATTAGCTACCAGAAGAGTGATTACCAGAGGATCTTCATGTGGCGTCTGAATATTCTGCATATCGGCCTTTGAGAACACTATTGTTGACTCTCCTCGAAGGAGGGTTGTTTGGCAAACTTGGTCGACTCGCCTGAGTTTATGTGCTTTTCTAAGCTTTGACCTTCTGCTTCCTTCGTCCTCCAACGCCTCTTCACCTCCTTGGATCATATGGATAACTCTCACCGGTTGTCCTGATGTAGTGCTGTTTGGCTGTGTCCTGTGTGGTTTTTCTGGTCTCGGTTGATCCTTCATTACATAATCTGCAAGCTCCCCTTTGGCGATCATTGCTTCTACCTGTCTTCGGAGATTTCTGCAGTCGTTTGTATGATGACCATACTCACTGTGGAAGGCACAGTGCTTGGTCATGTCCCTCAGCTCCATCGGTTGTCTGATCGGCGGAGGTGGTCTGAAAATCCCTTTGTTTTTATTTTCTTGGAAGAGCTTTCCAAGGCTGGTTTTGAGCGGAGTGATTTTTTCTTCTGTCCATTGACGCTTGTCTAAATTCCTGGATGATGAGGTTTGCCGAGTGGGATCGGGTCGTGGAGGCCGCTGATCTTTCATCCTTTCTTTGGATTTTGCCTCCACCGTTACCAGAGAGGCTCTTCTGTGTCTGACTGCCTCCTCCTCTTCTATTCTGAGATACCCTTGTGCTCTGGAGTTGAGCTCACCGATGTTGACAGGGGGTCGTTTCACTAGTGAAGAGTGGAATTTCGTGCCTGGGATAACCGCCATACGGAATGCTTCTACCGCTGACAACTGATCGCAGTCGTCGATAGAAGACATTTCGACGTTGAATCTGGTTAAGAAGCTCTTGAGGCTCTCCCCTTTTTCCTGGGTCATGGTGAAAAGGCTTGATATCGTTTTCCTCTGCCTCTGGTTGCTGAAGTATTGACCGATAAAGCGTCTGCAGAGGTCATTCCAACTGCTGATGGATCCAGGAGTCTGCTTCCTGAACCACAAAAGTGGTGCTTCCGTCAGACTGGTTGAAAAGACTTTGCACAAAAGTGCCTGGTTTCTCCCATAGAGAGTCATTTTGGTCTGCACTTGGTAGATGTGATCAAGCGGGTCTTTTGTACCATCATATAGCGTAAAAGTTGGCAGTACAAACTTCTTCGGGAATTCTGTTGCTTCAATTTCTTCTGTGAATGGAGACTGAGTCATATCCGTTGTCGCGTGGATTGCCAGGTCGTCGGGGGTCTGCAACTTCAAGTCTTTCATCACTTCTCTCTGGATTTTTGCAGCCATTTCGTGCAGGTCGTTCTGGGTCGGGGCTTGCATCCTTGGCATTTCTCATGTTATGGGGCGAGATGATTCTTCTTCTTCCCTTGGAACTTTATCTCCTCGGGCAGCGGATGCATCCTGCTCGTGATGAGAGTTAAAGGGCTCTGGCTCATTTGTGCACTCTGCTGGATCGGAATTTTGGAGAGGAAAGGAGCCCTGAATCACTCGATGGAGCAATTCGGCATTCTGCTGCTCGAGGGCCGCATTTCTTTGTTCCACAGCCTCCAGCCTCCTCATGACTTCTTCAAATCTGACTTCATTGTTTGTTGACCGTGTGGACACCATTTTTTTTTTGTCAAAATAAAACTCGTGAGTGGAAAAATATTATGGGTTCCCACAGACGGCGTCAAATGTAAGTGTCAAATTTCACTCACATTAAAAACATATCTTTATTCAGACTCAAATGACCATATTTATACATTTTTGTGCTCTTGGATCATGGCCTAAGTTCATGGGATCATGACCCACTCTCTTAATAACTACCCACTCCCTCAATAACTATCCACTCCCTTTAGCTAGTGGGTTGTTGCTCACTTTTTAAGGGAATGGCCTGATGTTGATGGTCCCACTTATACTTGGTGGGCTCAATATATGGGTTATTCAATATTTACGTTTTACATGGGCTCGACACTTCTTGGGCCTAATACATGGGTTTGGGCCTATAATTTTCACAATCTACACAAAGTCCCAAAAATAAAATAATAATAAAAAATCCCACATTTGCGGTTCATAAAATAATAAAAGATAATGTAACATCTTTTTCAACCTCTCTGTCTTGTGGTGGTCTTGGTGGGCACATGCTAGTGCGAAAAGTGGACAAAGAAAAGTTAGCAAAGCTAACCTCGTGCTGAGTACAAGTGGCCAATTTACATTTTTTTTTTGGCTCCGTGTATTTCATTGATTCACAGCCTTTTTTTTAGACAAGTGGGCATATTTATTTTGATCCCACTTTCCAGTTAAATTGACCATATTTTTTTTTGCAAATTTAAATAATTTTTTTGGTCCCACTCACAACTCACATACATATCATAAAAAATAATATCAGTACATTACAAATTGTTGTCTGTTTTATTAGGCTGGTCACCAATTGTGGAATGAAAAATATAATTATGATCTAATAGTGTGTGGTGATTGGACCGCTTAATCACAGATTAAGTTAATGAAGCTTGTTTAACTTGTTTGGATCAAGAGAAACAAAATTACAAGTTGGTTGAGCTGAAATTGCGGTGTTGCTCAGATCAGGGCCGCCCTGGGGCAAGGCGACCCATGCGGTCACCTGTGGCAAGGTAAAAAAAAATTTGTAGTTTTTTAAAAAGAAATTAATATTTTTATGTTTTAAAAATAATAATTAATTTCTTAACTCAATTCAAAACAAAATATAAGGTAATTATACAATTTAAGGCCTTAATTTTTTTTAATTTTTTTAAAAAACATCATTTTTCTCTAGAGCAAAAAGAAAACAAATTTATTTAAAATCCCAATTCATACTAAATCTTAATACAATTTCCTAATTTAGGGTCCCAAAATTTTATATTTCTATTGTTAGTATATACTCAAAAAAAATTAATTAACTATTTTTTATTCTAATGGAACTAAAGTCTAATATAAATCAAACCATTATTCTGATTAGGGTTAAAAAATTCTTGTCACACTCGCACAACATTTAATGACTACACTTAGGACTATCGCGACTGCGACACTCACACGCCGATAATAAATTTTCACGCGACTACACTGGAGGTCTCTTGATTGCTACAATAATTTTCATGACACTACCAAAATGGAGCTTATTTTAAATATTTCAATACTAATATCTTTAATGTATTTTTTAATATATATTTTTTTATATTTATAATTTTTAAACTCGTAAAGTTCATATAAAGAGCCCCACAGTTGATCTCGTTTAGGTCCTCTAAATATTTTTATGATTTCAGGACTGCCCCACTCATATCTATATATAATAATTGACATGCCATTTAAATATGGTCACTGCGAAAAGTTTATAACAATTGAGTGGAGTGAATTAAGTTTGTAGTATGAAATCAGTGGTCCAAAAACATGTCCTACTCACCGGTTTTAAGTAGTAAAAACAAAAAGAGAGAGAATAATGTGACGAATTTCTTCCACTACAAATTCAGATTGGAAAGATTTTAGATACATATGGTGTGTGAGTGTTAATTTCACCTATCAAGTTAAAAAAAAAATCTTATTGAATAGCAAAATAATCAAATTGTGACAAAACGGTATTAGAGAGGCCTAAAACCTAATTTGTTGTCATGCTTAGCCTTAAGCAAAAGTGTTTGAGTCCAAACAATGGCATTGTGGATTTGGGTGGAAGGGAATGACATAAAATTTGTCTAACATTGAATTTAAATGAAAAATATTTCGAATATGTTATGAATTGAGTGCTAGTCTTATTTTTGTAGCGAATAACAAAGGAGCTAGTCTATGACAATAATCTCAGAAAACATTAAAAATTCGATTTTGGGATTCGATTCTTTATTGTTTGGTCATTTTCGTGCACTTATAAAAACAACATTTACATTAAATAAATGTTTTTGACAGTAGCGTCCTGCACTAATTTGTGGAATGCTAATGATATCCTAATTTTCAATGGTGCCGACAATTGTAGGAAAGGGACTTAAAATCTCCATCATGTCAAAGAGACAAAGCCATAATTAATAGCAATCATGTTCCGCAAACAAAAAAAATGTGGTCATCACTTTTGCAATTTTTAAAATGCTAAACATGTTAGGCTATAAGTTACTTGATTTATTGTTATTTTCTGAAACAATGTTCACTAATCTTAAATAGCAATGAAAATTAAATGAATGTATGGACTCATTTTTTAAGAAATAAAATATATGACTTTCACTTCAGAACACCTATAACAGAATATGTTTAGATACATGCACTTTTTTTAAATAAATAAAAAATGTAGGAAAGCAACTCCAATTATTCTATGGTTCTGTTTTTCTTTACCCTCTCAATTATTTTTGACATATGAAGTCACAGGTTGAGAAGAAAAATTATTTCCGAGTATGCAAAATAAATTACATTTATCTCCTCATTTCTAAACTTTTTAATGGTCGAATTTTGGGGCTCTTGAAGCTATATACTAGTTTTCTCGTTTGACATACATTTTACTTCTGACTTTCTACATAGGAATAAGAGAAGCATAAACCGTTTTGAGAAGTTAGTATCCCTAATTTCTTTAAAACGTTCTTCCAAGCTCCAGAAGCTTTTCTAAAATTTTTGTCAAACAATGTCCAAAACAGTTTTTCCTTCCAGAAACCCAAAAACGACTTCTGAAAATTCAGTCCAAATAAGACCTTAAAAATTTGTTTGTAAATGAATCCGGATAGAGGATAAAATAAATCTATACGAGTTGAAAGTTGAATTCAAATATTATGTTGTTAGGTTAAGGTGCGCGGCACGAATTGAACCCGAATCAGGAGTACAATTGTCGTTCAAATCATTGGGCCATCAAGTGTCGAATGAAAAAAAAAATATTAATTTGCTCACCTGAATAAATAGGATGACCTCATCACAAAAATAAATATTATTACTTCGGGTACACAAAAAATTAAAGATTTTGGCTAACTTGGATGTTAATAAAAGATGAAATAAATATAGGCATATTGATTACACCTAGGAACATCAAGTTTTAGAGTGCATTGGAATACAATTAACCATTACTTACTTTCCAGCTTACACTTATTAGATTCCACCCTATACACTTATTAGATTCCACCCAATACAATTAACAATTAGTTACATGTACATGGATTCACTAAATAGCTCATGTGAATGAATTCAATGAATGGACAAAAAAACACATGGCTGGTTGTGATTCACATTGAAAATTGTATTGTTTTGGCGGGTAAATTAAGAATGGGTATTTATCTAGAACAAAGAGGAGTCAAACTTCTCAATCTTATATTAGTTCATTTATCACGTTTCTTTTTTCTTCCCATGTAAATAATTAGGAAAGTCCCTGTCGGCAGTAATTTTTTATCTTCCGGCCAGTGTAAGTTGCAAAGAAGTTGCAAAGAAGTTTCGGTGAAAATTCTATAAGGAAATATTTATATACATATATATGCTATATGTTAATTTAATATTTCTTTCTTGTGTCATCATTACTCTTCTCCTTCAATTTTTTTCTACATTAATTACCTTAACGCAAAATTAACACAATTATTCATTTTAATTCAGTAAAAGCCTGTATTATAATTTATATCTGTCTAACAGATTTGCTTGTCTGGGTTGTGTTATTTGCGAAAAACTCCTCTAGCTTTAAGCAAAAATCCTATTTGTTATTAAGGTTTATTTATAGTGATATCTCCTGATGTTTGAGTAAATTACAAGTAGATGCAACGTTTGAAGAGTGCGTTTTAATTGCCCCATGAAATTTGAAAAAGTTTACAAAGACACCCCCAATACCTAAAAAATATCCATGATACCCCTTGACTTTATATTTGCAATATAAATATTTTTTTTCTTTCCTTTCTTACCCTTTTTTCCTTAACTTGAATAGACTAAAATAAACATGCATACACTTTAATTTTTAATTTTTTTGTGTTATAACATTATTAATTCTCAAGTTAACTATTTTTTTATTTTTTATAAGTATTTTTTATCATATTTAATATACGCCCTGACACAATTTTTTGGTATGCCCATATGCGTGTAGATTTTAATTTGTTTTTAACTATTAACGATTACTTTTAAATATAATATAATACTTGTTAATTAACTTTATTTATATAAATAATTTAAAATAAACAGTGTTCACTTAGTTTGCAACCAATTGAAACTTTGTTGAAAAATAATTTGCACCAAATAGTTTGTATATAATTTTTTTTGTACGAATTATATTTTTGTTCCTAAGTTCAAAAAGTTTCCAACCAATTGAAACTTTGTTAAAAAACAAATTAGACAACAAACATATGAGTTTTGTGGCTAAAAATTGAATTTTAGGCAACAAATTTTGTTTTGTAAAAAAAATAATTATTTACAACAAAATCTCATGTTATTACATAGAGGGATATATGCGTCATTTTATTATTCAACGATTTTACTCATTTAATCAATTCTTTAATTTAAGGGGTTTATGTGTCATTGGAGTGTCTTTGTCAACTTTTCCAAACCTTAGGGAGCGATTGAATCACACTATCCAAATGTTACATCCCGCTTCAATTTCTCCAAATCTTAGAAGGTGTCGGTGTAAATAACCATATTATTAAATACGTATGTAAATTTATTATATTTTAAAAATAGTACAACTTACCCCAAAATAATAGAAAATCCTTAAAACACCCCTTCTAACTTAATAAAATAATAAGTATTGAATTAATACTAAATAATCTATAACAAAAATAAATAAATAAATAAAAATATAAAATAAAATGAATAGATATTAAATGAATAAAGAATAAATTAATAAAATAAATAAATAAATAATTAAATGATAAGGAAATAAAATTAAAAAATAAAAAAATTGGCTTATTTTTTAAAACAAAATAATTTTAAAATTTTTGAAAAATAAATTTACAATTATTTTTGTTTATGATTTTCTTAAATATATTTTTTATTTTTTATTTTTGTAATTTTATTTTATTTTTTTAATAAAACTTATATTAAGGATATTTCAAAGAATTTACTTTGTAATAGAGATAATTTGTACATATTTTTTATTAATAGAATCTTAAAAATTCACAAGGAGTTATATGCATACTTAAAAGCTCACAACCAAAAAAAAAATAATACTTATTTTCTCACAGTACTAAAAGATGTTGACCTGTTTACACGTGTCATCATATGAACCGTACATGAACGCAATGATTAGTTTCACAACTACCCACGTCAGCAAAATCGTCCAATTGCGTGCACCCTCCGGTTCTCCAATCAAGATTTTTTTCAATCATTAAAATATTCTCAGATTTCTATATGGTTGTTAAATGATTAAAAGAACATGACTACATTATCAATTTATCATCCCACGACTATTATTAGTGTCGTTGAATCTGAACCGTTTGAAGGAGTCTAATACTCCACAAAATAAAGGCTCATTATATACCATATGTATATGTGTGTGTATATATTTTTTCAAGTAAAAGCTTATTTTATATCGTCATTGCGAAAGCTAGCAGTTAATTTCTCAGAAATACACCAACAATTATCTCTCTCTCTCCCTATATATACACTCTCTGTATATATATAAAGTAAGAGTACAGAGTGTTACACAGAGAGAGAGAGAATGGAGAGTTTGGAGACATGGTAAAGAATTTTAGAGCTTTAGTCCGTGCTTTTTAACTGTTGTT
The DNA here is from genome assembly GCA_963922005.1 of Cornus suecica. Lineage (NCBI taxonomy): Eukaryota > Viridiplantae > Streptophyta > Magnoliopsida > Cornales > Cornaceae > Cornus > Cornus suecica. Next base: position 14,444,094 of record OY998238.1, on the reverse strand, counting down.
CTCTCTTTCCGGTGAATAGAATCAGTTCTTATCGGCGATGTCCCGGTTTCTTTCCGTTTAAAACTTCGATTTCCGTCGAGAATTTCGGAGTTTCCGGTGACATGGCCTTTTGATTTCGTGAAAACTTTTGTTTTCCGGCGAGATTTCACTTTTTCCGGTGACACCGTTTGTTTTATTCGAAAAAGTTGCGAATTTTCGGTGATATCAGGGACCAAATGCCCCTTTGGTCTCTGTCAAATTGTGGGTTTTTCCTATTTCTTTGACAGAATATCCATGAATCAAGTCTTTTCTTGGATCTGTTAAATTAAATCCGATTTAGTTCTCTGATTTGAATCGGAAGCATTTGATTTTCTTTGATCATTTAGGTGTGTTTATGTGAGATAGATTTGAAGTGTTGAGTGAATCGTTAGAGTGTATGAGACTGGCTTTGGAGTTTAATTAAATGTTGCTTCGTTTTCCAATTGAAGGTTCCATTAATGTCAATTATGTGTTGACATCTCTGTTGGTCTTAGACAAAAAATACTAATTGCGTTTGTTGTAAATTATTTGATGATGTTCCATATCTTTTTCAAAGCTACAGCTGAGATAAATATTTTGTTTTGATTGAATTTAATTCAATTGAACTGATCTTAACTCAGCATAACCTTTTCCCAACTATTTCAATTGAATTGATATCTTCCCAAAAATGGTTAATTCGTGCCAATGACTTCAATAATTTGCTTCCATTTTTTGGCTTCAAAATCTTTGGCCCCCAATTCTAGAAGAACAGTTCCTTAGATTATACTTTCCTGTTGTGAAGACCTTGTGTTTGACAAAATGGCTGTTTCATTTACCCATCATCTTTCATGGTGGTTGTGGAGTGGGAAAGATAAGGAGCCTCTTTGTAATGGGTCTTCGGTGAATTCGTCTCCGGATTGGGGTTTGGGATTGAGGGAAGCAGATATATTGAAATTTCCATCGGTGAAGGGGTCGAAAATGGTGACTTCAACAAGGAAGGTAAAGAGGAAATGGCGAAGCAGGGAGGAGAGGAAAATGGACAGGGAGTATGATGCAGTGTTGGTGCCATCAGACGGTGTGCGTTTGTCGGGGTCTGAATCCGATGACTCGGACTGGTCCATCGGGTGGCTGGAGCCGCATGCCCCTGATTTCCAGAGTGATGATGAGGCAGACAACAGTTTTGCAGTGTTAGTTCCTTGTTATAGTCATGGCTGCAATAAGGAGCTGGAGGAGGATGAACCCAATAACCAGTTCTTTAGTGCCTTCAAGAACCTCCCAAATGAGTGCTCTGCTGGTGAGACTCATTGATTCTGCCTTTTTTTATTTTTATTATTTTATTCTGAAGATTCTTTTTTCTTTTTTCATGTCAATAGTATTTTTTGTTCCCACCATGTGTTAAGATGATGTTGCTTGATTTAGTGTGAAGAGTATGTTAGATTTTACTAAAGCCTTTAGATACATGCTTTGACATATTGATGCCACAAGAGCTGCAACAACTTGAACTGCCCCCTGCTGTTTTTTGAGTACCCTGTGAGATTTGATAATTCTTACATTTTAATGTATAGCCCCTTCAGGAGTGATAATCTTAAAAGATAGAGGCAACTTAATTCACATTTGCTTCGCTATAATGATTAGGATTTAGGGTCATCACTATAAGGATTTCTTGCAAAATTGCATTAATGAATTATACATGGTGAAAATTATTCTAATTCAGGCATCTGACTGTTAGTTTAGTAAGATTTATGTATCTATATTTAGGAGAAAACAGGTGAAAGAAAGAGGGTTTGGTTTGGTCATCCCTTGCCCATTGCTTTGTGTTAACACATGTTCTGCTTGAACTGATTGCTGCATTTCTTTCTCCTTTTCGGAGGAATTTAAGTTTAAAGGTAAACCATCTGTACTCTTAGCTTTCAACAAGCTAGTTTGAGGGTTTTGAGTAAAAATTTACCCAAACTTCGTCGAATTCAGATGAAAATCAGTCTCTTTTTCTCTGTCAAAATTTGGCTTGAGGCAAGGTTGTTGTTGCTATGAGAAACAATTGATACCTTTCATTGCTTCCTGCAAAGTTCTAGTTTTTTAAATTCCTTGATGTATCTTGAATGAACAGTTGGAAAATTTCTGTCCTCTCTATATTTACTATGGCCTAAATTTTCTCGAAAATGCTAAGTTGTTCTCCATATTTTGGTTGCATATGCAGAGGGCAAGAAGTACATGGAGCAGTGGCTTTCGTCCTTGTGGTCCTTGCACGATTAGTTCGTAATTGTATGGTGGTCCATTTGAAGAACTTACTCTGTCATGGTACAAGATTAGGAAGTACAAGTGGGGAGAAATTATTAGCAATACAAATGGTCGAAGTTGAGAACGGAGGTGTTTGTGCTGCAACTGCATCTCAACTAGAAGTTCCAAGGATCATATCGTAGTCCAAAGTTGAGGGTAATTTTGATTCGGTTGAGAAAACAGATTGAGCATCTATTATGATTTAGTGATGACAAATTACATCTATCTTTGCTATATCCCAGCATGTTTTGTAAAATTCTCTAGCTTATCAGGTCTTGTTTCAACTCTTACCATTGGAAACTTGAATTCTATTGCAGATTCTTTAATGTAAATACATCTGCTGTATATATATGTAAAACATGGCTATGCCTTTCACTTGCTGCTACTGTATATAATTTTATCTTCTTTTCCCAAGTCTTGTAATGAAGAGACAGCCATTTCTTAATATAGGTTGTGTTCTTTTTGAGGTGTGAAGTGTGAACCATCTGATCCATTGTTTTTAAGTTGTTACAGTGATGGGTCCTTGAAAATTGCTTGTTATGTTAAAGTTGAAGTGTCTGGTCCCATATGGAACAGAAAAGTGATCCGGTGTAAAAGTTTTTGGATCGAATGGTAAAGCATATGTTGAATTAAACAGGCCTTAAAATGAATTCTTAGCCTGTCTTGTTACTTATCATGCAATTCAAGTGAGCTTTCAATTAAATTATGGGGAAAACTACATATAAGTGAGTCTAATTTATAAAATTAGTAAACATTCAACTTTCATATTTTATTTTAATAAATTTAAAGCAAATTAATTACATATAAATAAACAATTATTATTAATACTCAAAATATCTCCAAATATTTATATAAAAGTACTAAAATACCCACCTCCTCCACTACCATAGCAATTCGGCCCTACTCCTCCCGCGCGATCGTCATGACCAAGACCTCGTCCGATTTGGCGCCAATTAAGGTCAAGAACGAGTAGAATTTGGGGGCGATGCTGAAGAAGTTTATGGATAAGAGGTCGAAGCCTAAGGTGGCGGCGAATCGGGCGGCGCTGGTTATTCCAGCGGATTTTATTGCGGAGGATCTGAAGAAGACGGCGAGGAAGGGGTCAAAATTTTCCGACTTCATTTTCATCTCCAATTCTCAATCCATACAAATCCAACAGTCAGACAACGAATTGGGTTTTAGTCTCGGTGGCTGCAGCGATTTTCCGAGCATTTGGTTGAGCCCCAGTGGAACCCATTCCTGGTCCCGACCCAATTTTGTCCGGCAACACAGCAATAGTGCTTCTGACCTCTCTGCTGAACTCTCCGTTACGGCGAGTTATTCGGTACTCTTGTGATTAATTCATGTGTTGTGAATAAGGACCAAGAGGTGAAGATCAGTGAGCTCAAACTTGAATTAGAGGAGAATAGAGAGGTGATACATTTATATATATATATATATATATATATGTAAGTGTGTGTATATATCCATTCTACATATATATCTTCAGTGTACAAGTTATAGATACGTGGGTTCCCTTCTAATGAATATACTCAAACTGTTGGATTTTGATGGATTGAGAATTGGAGATGAAAACTCATTTGATATTGCAACCCATTTGATGTTGAATTAAATTTCAAATATATATGGCAATACTTATGTATATAAGTATATACAAGTTTGGGAAAATGAGATTTGGAGAAATGTCAATGGGTATATTTATATTTTTACAAAAGAGTTTGGAGGGCATTTTAGACATACTAATAATTGTTGATGCATTTGTAATTAATTTGATGAACTTTACCAATTTGTAATTTAGGCCTTAAAATGAAACCTGCATAGACCATCAAATGAAAATTAAGCTATTTTAAATACATTAACAGGTTTCAAATATGATTAAGATCATGTCTTTAACCACCAAATCATGACATTTATTAGATTCACCTCTAACAAAAAAAAAAAAAAAAAAGGGTATTCAACCAAATTGAGAATGCAATAACAACTACATAAAAAAAAAAAAAAAAAAAAAAGGGATAATTTGGAGTAACAATCCCAGAGGTTTAGCTGAAATAAGGTCAATTTCACCTAACCCTCTTGTCAACGCACAAGTTTATAATGATATCTCCTGAATTTTAAAAAATCTTGGAGTGATACTCCCTTAAGCCGTGAAAAGTTAGATTTGCCCTTATTATAAATAAGATTAATTTCAATAAACCCACATCTACTATTAAATTTAATCAACTAACCCATCTACTATTGAATTTAAATCATATTGCCTCCACCCTCAAACAATATATTTATAAAATTCAAAATATATATATAAAATTAGAAAAATATATATCAAATTCGAAACAAATATATAAATTTTAAAAAAATTATAAATCTGAAAACAATATAATAAATTTAAAAATATATATAAAATTCAAAAACAAAAATATAAATTTTGAAAAAATTATATAAAATTCAAAACAAATATCTATCATTCGAAAATATATATAAAATTCAAAAATATATATATATTTCGAAAAACAAAATGTGAAAAAATAAATAAATTTAGAAATATATATATATATATTGGTAAAATATCTTATATTTTCTAATGAAGTGAATCAAACAACTTACCACCAACAATAATTAGTGGTCTTTTTTATATATATTTTTCCAATTATATATATATATATATATTTCAAAATTTATATGTCGTTTTCAAAATTCATACGATATTTTTGAATTTTATAAAAAATTGCAGTGACACCCCATGAGGTTTAGGTCAATTCCAAACAAATATATAAAATTCAAAAATATATATAAAATTCAAATAAAATATAAAATTCGAATATATATATATATATATGATTTAATATATATATATATATATATATATATAATTCAGAAAATTATAAATTTAGGAAAAATATATAAAATTCAAAAATATATCCAACAACAATTAGTGGTCTTTTTTTATATATATATTTTTGAATTATATATATATATATTTCGAAATTTATCTGACGTTTTTCAAATTTATGTATATTTTTCGAAATTTATATATTTTTTTAATTTATATTTTTGTTTTTGAATTTTATATATATATTTAAATTTAATATATTATTTTTGAATTTTTATTTTTTAAAAAAATTTATATATTTGTTTCGAATTTGATATATATATTTTTAATTTTTTATATATATTTTTTAATTTTATAAATATATTGTTTGAGGGTTGGGGACAATGTGATTGAAATTCAATAGTAGAGCGGTTAGTTGATTAAATTCAATAGTAGAAGGGTGTTTATTGAAATTAATCATATTTATAAGGGATAACTTCATTTACACCCCCTGAGGTTTGTCCTATCATCATTTTGACCCCTCAGGTTTGCATATCTTCATTTACACCTCTTATGGTGTGAAATGTCTAAAATACCCTTATACCAAACACCCCTTAAATCAATTTAATTCCTAAATCAATTTAAACCCTAAACCAAACACCCTTTAAAATCAATCTAACCCTCAAACCAAACACCCCAATATCTATTCAATATTTTTTTTTCTCTCTCTCTCCTCTATATCTCTCTCTCTAACTCTCAGATTCTCTCTCTCTCTCTCCTCTCTATCTCTCTCTCTCTCTCTAACTCTCACACACGCGCACACACACACACACACACACACATATATATATACACACATATAGATCTATACATATATATATATAGACCCATCGGGGGAGGGGGAGGGGGTGGTGGGAGGGGGCGGCGCCGACGGGGAGGCGACGAGAGTCGGCCGGCGACTTATATATATATATATCTGTGTGCGTATATATATATATAGATCTATATATATGTGTGTGTGCGTGTGTATGTGTGTGTATGTGTGTGTGTGTGTGGTGTGTGCGTTTGAGAGAGAAAGAGAGAGAGAGAATTTTTTTTTTTTAATTTTATATTTATTTTCGAATTTAGTTTTTTTTTGAAATTTAATATATATATATTTGAATTTTATATTTATTTTCAAATTTTATATTTATTTTCAAATTTATAATTATTTTCGAAATTTAATATATATTATTAGAATTTTATATGATTTTTTTTTAATTTTATATATTTGTCTTGAATTTAATATGTTTTTAAAAAAAATTCAAAATTTATATATATATTTTATTTTATATTTATTTTCGATTTTATAATTTTTTTTGAAATTTAATATTTTTTTTTTGAATTTTATATGTTTTTTTTAAAATTTTATATATTTGTTTCAAATTTTTTATGTTTTTTGTGATTTTTATATTTATTTTTGAAATTTAATATGTTTTTTTTGAAAAAAAAATAATTTCAAAATTTATATATATATTTTAATTTTATATTTATTTTCGAATTTATAATATTTTTCAAATTTTAATATATATATTTTTAAATTATATATATATTTTGAAATTTTAATACAAATTAAATTATTAAATGATGGGAGGGGGTCTAATTGATAAAAACACTATCCTTGTTTCCAAACAGAATAAGAATAAGACATTGAGGGTAGTTTAGGGATTTTAAAAAAAATTCAGACTGATGTCATCGTTTAGGGGGTCTAAGTGATGAGAATATTAAAAAATAGGGGGTGTAAATGAAGATATGCAAACCTGAGGGGGTCCAAGTGAAGATAAAACAAATCTCAGGGGGTGTAAATGAAGTTATCCCTATTTATAATAAGGGCAAACCTGACTTTTCATGGCTTAAAGGGATGTCACTTTAAGATTTTTTAAAGCTCAAGATATGTCATTGTAAACTTGTGCGTTGACCAGATATTAAATAGAATTGACCTAAATATCAGGGTGTTACTGCAAATTATCCTAAAAAATAACAGTGTTCATCAACAATTCACTGTGTCCTGTTACAACGTTACAATTAAGTGTGCTAAAAACATACAAGTGTAACAACACACCAATTTTGTAGAGGATAGAATCCTAATCCAAAGCAAAAACGATTTTTGGTGAGTGACACCCTGGCAATCCACTCTGATGCCAGGTGGGCAGATAGATTGCTGATTGGGCTGGCTTCTAACAATTTGGGTGAGTCCATTGTGAGGTCCACCACACATTTCTCGCGGGAAAATCTCCTCTCCGTGAACCCATATTAGGTTTCCCAAATCGGACTCTAACCCTTGAGTTGCATGAAATTTTCCCCAGAAAACCCTATGTTTCCTTTTCCTTGTTCTCGAAAATCGAAAACCCATTTAGCTTTTTTCCTGGAAAGTTAATGGGTTCCACCTGTGTGCTCCATCCTTGTTTAGAGAGAGAAAGTGTTGCGTATTGCAGGCTCGTTGTGTAGAGAGAGAAAGTAGATAGATGTTGCAACGAGCTGCAAGCAATGCGTACTCATGGTGGTGGTCAAGCCATGTCAGGACCAAGCAGTCCAAATGGCTCGATCAGACCCTTCAAGGTATTTATTGGGTTTTTTATTTTATTTTATTTGTTTCTATTTTTTAATCCTATTGTTGATTGAAATGTCATTCTATGCATTTTTAATATGTATTGTTTATGCATATATGTTGATTTTACAGTACAGAGGTACATTTTTGTTGATTTGGCACAATGGTTTGTTTCTTTGCTATTCAACCTATTGACAGATCATGGTTTAAGCTTCCTCAAAATTATGATATAAATATTGAATTTACTACAGTAATAACTGTTTTTGAAGTCTAAATATTCAGTGTTTGGTCTTCTGTGGAAAGCTATTCAATTGACATTTTCAAATGTACTTAATTGGTCTTTTTGTTTAGTTTTTTCCTTCAACTGTGAAATCGTTGATTATTAACGAGCACTGAATCTAAATTCATGTAAGATACCACTCACCACAGTTGTCATAATTTTTTTTGCTTTAAGAGAATGAAATAGCAATCAAAATTCACAACTAATACTTTTAGACAGAAAATATTAGGAAAAAATTGCAGTTACAGGGTTATAACTATAAATTGGAACCCCAAGGAGCATATCGCTAGAGATGCGCTTAAGCTGACCCAGACATCACGGTTACCATTTTTTTATATATATATATATATAACCCATCCAAATCTAACTACATTTGGTGGAATTGCAGATATGGAAGAGAAGGTCCAACATGTGCTTAGCCTCATTGAAGAGGATGGAGACACCTTTGCCCAGAGGGCAGAAATGTACTACAAGAAAAGGCCTGAGCTTATAAACTATGTGGAAGAATCATATCGAATTTTCCGAGCCTTAGCTGAAAGGTATGACCACTTATCAACTGATTTACAAAATGCCAACACCACCATTGCTTCTGTTTTCCCTGAGAAAGTTCAGTTCGCAATGGATGAAGAGGACGAATACGCTTTTGGAAATCAGAACGATGCTTCACAAATTTCAGCGAATAATATACCGAAGGTGCCAAAGTTTCCGAATAGAGGTTCATGCGGTCTGCCAACATCAACTCCAAAGAAGTCACCAAAAAGAGCAAGATTCAAAGTAGTTGCTAAATCTGGTTTGAGCGAATCTGAGGCACTTGAAGAGATTGACAAGCTTCAGAAAGAAACTTTGTCCCTGCAAACTGAGATGGAGTTTGTGAAGGGCTCTTATGAAAGTGCACTCGCGAAATACTGGGAAATAGAGAAGCAAATCTCAGAAAAACAAGAGAGAGTTTTCCGCCTGCAAGATGAATTCGGTGTGGGAAAGGTTATCGAGAATGATGAGGCTCGGAATTTGATGGCGGAAGCAGCTCTAAAATCATGCCAAGAGACCTTGACTCAGTTGGAGGAGAAACAAGATAGATCGACCAAGGAAGCGAAAGAAGAGAATGAAAAGATTGAAGATGCTCGTGAGAAACTGAAGTCCTTCAAGCAGAAGTTTCTTCATGATCAAACTGATGAAGAAAATCCCCGTGACGAAGATGAGCCGGGGAAAGTGGAAGAGTATGAGCCAGGGAAAGTGGAAGAGCAGTCACAAACCTTGAACCAAGAAGAAGATAGCGTGAGAAAAGAGAGACGGGAACTTGAATTGTTACGGGATAAGATTAAGGAACACTTTGAGGCCGGATCCAAACGTGTTGCTCAAGAGAGAGAGGAGTTAGAGTTATTACAGAACAAGATTAAGGAACACTTTGAAACAAGCTCTAAAGCACCCCTCACGGTGACTGAATTAGCTGAGAAGATTGATGATCTTGTTACCAAGATAATCAGCCTAGAGAATGCAATTTCATCTCAGACTGCTCTTATAGACAGATTAAGAACAGAAACCAATGATCTTCAAGCTTATATACGGAGCTTAGAAGATGATAAGGCCAGTCAGATTGATGCCTCGGACAATATGAGCAACAGGCTTAGGGAAGTGGAGGAGAAGTTGCACAAAATTCAGGACCTAAACCAGAATATTGAGGCCCGAAACAACCACCTTCAATGCCATTTTACTGAAGCTCGTTGTAGTCTTGAGCACTTGGCCAACAAACTACACAGTGTGAAGGCTGATGAAGAACTTGAGATTACAGATTCAATACAAGAAGAGAGGTCTGAGATTACAGATTTATTACAAGAAGAAGAGGGGTCTCTTAGCGAAATCAAATCACAACAAGATTCAGAAAAGCATTATCTGCAGAGTCCTAGTGATGGTTTCATGAACTCCAGATATGCGGCTGCCAATGTTTGTGAGAGATGGAAAATCCCAGAATCACCGGACCAAGTCAGCAAGCATGGTTTTTCGCCCATGTCATATCCCATTCTGGACACAGATGTAACTGAAATAGCAACAGCAAGCGAAAATGGGATGAACTGGCTACTGATGCTTTTGGATGGACTGGAGGATAAAGAGAAAATTCTGTTGAAAGAATATTCTATAATTCTCAAGAATTATAAGGTAGTTAAGAAGAAGCTCAGTGAAGTCGAGAAGAAAAACAGAGACAGCCTCTTTGAAATGACGGTGCAGCTTAGAGAACTGAGGAGTGCTGTTGCCAAGAGAGACAAAGAAAATCAAGCATTACGTGAAAAACTGAACCTTTTGGTAACCAGTTCTGACGAAAATAAGGATTTGAAATATGACGACGCTCAAAACTCCGATCTGTTGGATGATCAAAGCAATAAACCTGAATCGACAACTGAGGGAACTAACGGAAATGACATGTCAAAAAGTCCATTGACAGAGAAGGAAGAGGGAGAATATGGTAAGTTGATTATGGATGATGAAACTGAAAACATCTCTCCTCTTGAAGAGAAGCTCCAGATGAACATTGTTGCAATCCTAGATGAGAACCTGGACTTCTGGTTGAGATTCAGTACTTCTTTTCAACAGATGCAGAAGTTTAAAACCGGTTTCCAAGATTTACAAGATGAATTATCGACACTAAAGGAAAAAGTAAAGGCGAAGCAAGGGGGAAGTATGTCAACAGACCTAAAATCAGATTTCCGGGCGATATACAGGCACCTCAGAGAGATGCACGGTGAAATGACAGTTTGGTTAGGGCAAAGCACGCTGCTGAAAGACGAACTGCAGCGCAGATTCTCTGCATTGTGCAACATTCAAGAAGATATAACAAAGGCTTTAAAAGCTAGTGTGGAGAATGAAGAAATGAAGTTCACTAGTCATCAAGCTGCGAAGTTCCAAGGTAAGGTACTGCAGATGAAACAAGAGAATACCAAGCTTAGGGGTGAACTTCAAGGAGGCTTACATCACGTAACGTCACTCCAACATGAAATTGATAGGACCCTAGCGAAGATGAAGGACGAACTTGGGGTTTCTGGATCGAAGAGTCGTTCTCAGTCACTCAAGCTAGGAACAAGTCGGCCTCGAATCCCTTTACAGTCATTGTTGTTTGGTGTTAAAGGGAAAAAAAATAGGAATCCACTCTTCTCATGTATGAGTCCTGGAGTTCACAGAAAAGACCATGATAGATCATGAATATGGTTCTATTTTATTGTTTATTGATTTTTATTTTTTTTTGTTTCTTTACGTAAATATTGAATATATCTGGTAGGTGCCAGAGGCTTTCTTTTCTCTTCTCGTGGCTCAACTTTGCACTGATTTCTTTTGATTTCTGTTTTAGGGAGGGAAAGAAAACAAGAGAAAGCATGTTACATACATTTCGTGTTTAATTTCTTTCATTGTATTTTACTTTTCTGATTCTCCGTCCTCGCTTAGGAATTTGTTAGTTTTCTAATTTATTGTAGCAGGAGAGAGGATATGAAAGAAAATTGTTTCTCTCTTCATCTGCAGTAACATTTCTGAGACATGAATTCAAATGTGAATGGTGGTGGCTTGTTACATGGTGGTAAGTTTCAAGGGCACAAAAGGATGTTTTTGTGTGGTTTCACTTCAATTGCAGTAGATGTTGGATTCACCTATCAAGCTGTTAAAAGAGAGAGAGACTGACAACACTCGGAAATATTTTTGCACAAAATGACTATTTCAGTTTCATGTCATTCATCTATATACTGTCACTTGCTCTTCCCCTTATTCTAAAAGCTTCCAAATATAAGTCTCCATACATGATTTTCATGTATTGAATGTACAAAGGAGTATAAGTCTCCATACATTATTTTCATGTATTGAATGTACAAAGGAGCCCAACACAACGCTACTGTTGCACGTAGGGCTGCAAATGAACAACTCAGGCTCGGCTCGTTAAGGACTTGGCTCGGACTCGTTCGTTAAACAAACGAGCCGAGCTTGATCTCAATTTTCACGCTCGTTTAATAAACGAGCCGAATTTGAGCAATGGTGGGTTTGGCTCCTATATGTTCGTGAACATGAACTCGTATAAGCTCGTTTGAGTTTGTGAACATAAGCTCGTATTAGTTCGTAGTTATACATTTTTTTAAAAAAAAATTGCCAAATAATATCTTAATTATTACTTTTATATTTTATTTTATTACAAATGATTAAAAATTTAGAATTGATTTTATATATATATATTTTTTTCTTAAATGAGCCAAGCCCGAAACGAGTCCGAATTTTTCAGGTTCATGGTGAGCTTGATTATAGATTTTAAAGCTCGTCACGAACCCGAACAGAACTTACAAACCAACGTAGGGTCAGTTCATTGGTGGACAACTAATAATGATCGGCTTTGCTCTATTATTTTTGCATGCTTTTTTTACCTCCCCTTGAAATGATATGGTTCAAATTATTTGTTAATTATTGTTATTATTATTGTTTATGCGAGGTCGCAAAGGCAACATATTTCTTAACATACCAGGGAAAGACACAACAATTGGATGAAATCAATTATTTATCTGCATACCACAAGGCGCTTGAATGAAATCATCTTTGCATATTTCAAGGTAGTGAAAAATCTTCCCTTAGCTTATCAAAAAAAAAAAAAAAGTTATTCCCTCAGGCATCTTCAAGCAGGAAAAAAAACAATTATGAGAAGATAAAAGAGAAAAAGCTTTTTCTGACTGCCATTGTTCAAGTAAAAAACTAGTACAATTCATGTTATATACACATCATATATCAACAATCAGCATTTGACAATTTCTGGCATGTTACAAACTCGGTTACCAAAATTTGCTGGATTAGAAGGGTTAACAACAGTGACGACTCTACTTGTCTTTGAACCTGTCCCAACCAACAAACAAGGATATTTCATTTTTCCTTTTTGGCATCTTGTGGTATCTGTAGACCCATTAGCCCTAGTAAATTGGTGGCAGGACCGGGAAGTCCTTGTTGAGAAGAAAAAGAATCAAGAAAACTCTTCACAAGGTTCACATCGACATCCACCGGTGTAAATTCCTCATCCATCTCCGCCGAGGCTTTTGATGTTCCCTGTATTTTTTTAAGTTTTATGCAAAAATGAGTGAAGCAATCACTATATGGGAAAATAATCCCCGGGGAATGAGTGATAGAAGCAACATAGTAAAGAATATTGTTTGCTATATTAATCAATTATATATATTTTTATTTTCCAATCATGCATCCTAGAGACATGAGATTTAAATCGCAAATGCTTTTCTCCTGTCAATGTGCTAGGCTTAATCAAGAGAAGGGGCAAAAAGAGGGAGACAAAAAAACACCAACAAACTAACCTCATTTTCCTTTAGAGGCTCTTCCGTTGCACGGACAAAACTTTTGTCCAGAGTGGTGGCTTTTAGTTCGTCATTTAGGACATCAGAGTAAGATTGCATGAAAGTACTTTCGGAAGGCTCATCAATATCACTTCCATCTTCGGACTCATCTGCTCGTTTAATTTAATGAGAATTCATAAGAAAAGACAGAAACTAATTACTTTAATAACTAGAATACCAATTATTTGTAAAAAACAAAAAATAAAAATCAGTAAGAAAAAAACCAAGCAGCAGGTCCAAATCCACATACTCGGCTAAAAGCAATAAGGTCTTATAGTGAACACATTTCATAACACTCGGTTTTAAGCTAGGAAACTAGGAAATGTAATACTTGAACAAAATGTACTTCTTTGAAAAGCCATAAAAGTGCACTGCGTCTGCATGCATCCTTTGTTAAATACATTCATTTATAATGAGTACAAAACTGTTACATAATGAAACGTCTATGGTTTGAAGTTATCATATTTCTAAGTCAAATCCATCATCAGCATTTTTCATCGAGTTGCGTTCTGCCAAACATTTTTACGAAGGTAGTAGTAATTTATCTTTGTGGAACACGTGTCTATACGATCAACACTATAGAGCTATACAGCACGAGTCGTTATGTAAGCTAAATTAAAAGCCAAACACATACCAGAAAGCACAACAGACTGGGACACAAGACTGAAGAACACCGAGGACCTTAAATTCTAAAAGAACAATAAAAAGAAGGAACAGATGATAGTCCATATTAGATGTTCCTAATAAGAGAGAGATTACAAAGATATCAAAAGCTTTATTGAACCACCTAAAAATAAGGAAAAGTCATCAGTAAACAGCATAAAAACTATGCTATGAAACAAACAAACAAACAAAAAAAATAGAAATGCAAACTAGATAAAAAAAAATTGATGCAACAAATATGCTTAAACTCATTAATAGATCAAAGTTAGAAAATTACCAAAATCCATGTCCGATGAGGATCCTTCTTCCAACTCGATATCACTACCCGCGTCTTCAGAAACTGGACGCCCCATTACGGATTCCATGTCTTTCATAAAACGGTCCACATCAAAGTCGACATCATCTAGGTTTCTTCAAGAAAAATTAAGATACGGCATCCATCAAAGGTTAGATTCAGCAACTTCAAAAAAATAGATAAATAAAACTAAAAGCAAAGGAAACATCAACATAGAGATAGTTCCACAGTCAATTACACAGCACTCAAGCATATCATAGTATTTGATCACACAGAAAACAGAAGTATATCATAGTATTTGATCACCGAGAAAAAGGTGCAAGTTTGATAGAATAAAAGCTAGTTCATCTCATTGATGATACAAGGTATATTCCTTGTAGCTTTTAAGTATCTAATTAGTAGAGCAAGCACAACTGAAACAAATTGGTACATTCCCACTCACACACCCTTGTTCCCTTTTTCTATGAATTAAATTGGAAGTGCAACCAAAACAGATCAAACCAGCAAATAAACACGAGTTTAAAACATATATCCTGCATTCCCACCAGTCACACCAGCTTGCACCTTTCATGTCACGCATATCCAGACCACACGAAGGATTTAGATCGGGTTGCAGTATACCAATTTTCTCATAACAGAGTTTTGACAATTTAAATGATACTCAACAGGTTGTCTGGTCTGCGTAGCTTCAACGACATGACAAGGTCATCAACTTATCTAAATAACTTAATTTTTTAGATAAATCTGATGCAGCTTACTTTTTCGCTCACTTCAGACAACACAATATTGGAAAATCAAGTTATGATTTCACCGCATAGTTGAGGTTGAAATGGTCAACAAATTCCATTATAGCATGAAGAGAAATTGGTATATTGCAATGCCAATTGGTAGATTAACATCATACATGCCATCAATTGATTACAAATTATGACTTTACCAAATGAATGAGGTGGAAAAGGTTGACAAATTCCACTATAGAATGAATTAATATAGTCTAACCTGTTTTCAGGCACCTCTGCTCCCTCATAACTCGACATCTTTTGGACAAATGCTTGCATGGATTTTGCAATGTCCCCAAGACCAGAATCATTCAAATTTGTGCAAGACGAGGCACCGGCATCCTGCTGCTCTTTTGACTTCTGCTTCTTTTCATGTTTCAAATTATAAAGTTCCATCTCCTTCTGTCTCTCCTGAAGAGCGGCATTTAATTCATCTTCCCCATTGTAGAGCCAAGAATCATCATCTGAAGGAGGAAGCTCCTGACCCCTAAACTCATCTGCTGAATAGGGGAGAGCAAGAATCTCATCTATGCGTCTGACTGGAGCACTCATCATTTCACTGCAATAATAGTAGCATCAATATTTGTAGTACTATTAGTAATGAAAAAAGCCACACCCACACACGCAAAGAGGACAAAAGGTAGTATT
Organism: Cornus suecica; assembly: GCA_963922005.1. Lineage (NCBI taxonomy): Eukaryota > Viridiplantae > Streptophyta > Magnoliopsida > Cornales > Cornaceae > Cornus > Cornus suecica. The sequence goes on along the minus strand of OY998238.1, from coordinate 14,428,405 downwards.
AGTAGCAACAGCCATATAAAGGTGCTGATAACTACCACAGACTCTGCAGCAGCATTAGATGAAAGTACAACAAAGCGATGAAAACACACCCACCGACATGTGTTTGAGTTCCACCTATAAATTGAGGTCTTTGAAAATAAAAAGAAACAGAAAAAGAAGTGAGTGCATGATAATGAACAGGGTAGGTATCATTTCGATGGTAAGATGCATTCTTGTCGCCCGGGTATAGGTCTGATGATGTGCTTATATGTGCATGTGTGTCTCTAATTGGTATGAGGCCTTTTGGGGAGGAGCCCAAGAGCAAAACCGTGTGGGCTTGGGCCCAAAGCGTACAATATCGTACCTAAGTTGGAGCGGGGTGTTGAAGTTGTAGCATATAGAAAAATATTAGTACATTATCAGAGCTGAATGAAACAAGTTACCATAATGCTGGAAATTTCCAGTGAGGCAAATATGTTAAAATTCTAATCACATGTTAAGTTTTAGATCAAATCATACATGAAACAAGTACACTTTCCAGTCTGTGCAGCATCAATCTCATGCATTTCAAACAAAATTTGATTAAATTCAAACCAAAAACAAGAGTGATTAACACACAAACCTGGCTCTAGAAAACAAAGAGGTGTTCTTGTAGTACTCTTCTGCATTCTCCATCAACCTTCCATACTCTTTCGACCCGGGAAGAAGCCCACGAAAATACCCACTGCTCTCCAAACTCTCCAGAAACGACTTCCATGTACTCCCCTTCCCTTCCACCCCCTCCCTCCTCCGCACCTGATACATCATCTCCAACCCACACGCAATCTTCATCCCCAGCTCCGCCTCCACACACACCGCCGCATCGCTCCGCGGCGGCATCGGATAACATTTTGGCGCCTGAAACGTCTGCTGCACCAACTGCGCATACATTGCCCTCGACATCCTCACAGAAACCTCCACAATCTCCTCCGCACTCCCATTCCCCAAAAACCTCTCCATCTTCGCCGCGTACTTCATCGAATCGATGTCCCGGTCGTAGAACGCCTCCACCGCCACCGAAACCAAGCACGGCTCGTGCTTCAACACCTGAGCTACCGCCACCGGAACCCTAACCCTAACTTTATGCATATTTTTCGCCGCTCTTTCTGGGTAATCCCCAATTCGGTTCTTAATCGCCGACTGAACCGAATCGGAGGCTCTGGTTTGATCTTCTCCGGAGTTTTCGAGGAAGGAGAGGGATTGGAGCAGAGTGGGGGTGGAGGGGAAGTGAGATTTTCCGACGATGTGGAGGTGGCCGCGGCGGATGAAGACGCGGTTGTCGGCGGTGTCGGGGTTGAGCCAGCGGGGGATGTGAAAGGCGGTTTCGATGAGGAGGAACTCCCCGTCGGAGTCCCAGACGCGAATTGAGAGATTGTGAAAATGGTTGGAGATCTGGAAGAGGAGGAAGACGACGAACCATTCGTCTTCGAGGTTGTCGCCGAAGCGGAGGTGGCCGTGGAGGTGGGGAATGACGGTGGCGGTGGAGGTGGTGGTGGGAGAGAGGGTGAAGGGTTGGTGTTGCCATATGTAGGTGGAGGTGAGAGGAGAGAGGAAGTGGAGGATTTGGAGGTGGAGGGATTGGAGTTGGGAGGAGAGGTCAGGGGTTGGGGAGAGAGCGAAGTCGGGGAAGATGGAGTAGAAAACGGTGTCGTCTGGGGGTCTGGAGGTGTATTGAGAGAGAGACATAGTTTAGCTACTGCAATGGAGTTTTCTTGGTGTTTGGGTTTAGGTCTAGGTGTGATTTTGGTTCACCGACTCAACGGTACTGTGAGCCGAAGCCTCGAAATTTCTGGATTTAAAATGGTGTAGAAAATAAGACAAGAATAGAGAAAGGATTAAACTCAAATTACTAAATTAAATTCTAAAACATATGAGGTGAGTTTTTTTTTTTTTTTGAAAATAAAATCTGGTTAATTTTTTGTTCTTGATTTTATTTCTCAAAAATAACACAAAAATTAAAATATTGTCATAGGTTCTTGTAGTTCTGAATGATTTTTTTTTTAATATAAGAAATTAAGAATGATTATTGCGTAAGTTTAATTAATTATTTATTTAGTATTTAGGTTGGAACTGAATCATGGGCATTAGTAGTAGTTAAAGATTTTATACAATAACTAAGTAAGGAAACAAAAAGGGTAATGAAGTGAAAGAAATACCAATTTCTAGCATGTATTTGTTTTACAAAAACATATAATGGATGACTTCAATTACCCAATTTTTTGTTATCATAATACAGAATATATAAATTTGTATCGGTTGCTTTTGTCTAATACTCCGTATTTTATTTTTATGAAAATCAGAACAATTTAAAAGGCACAATTTGTATAAATTATCCTTTTTTAATAAAAAAAAAATTGGGTAATTCCCATCGACACCCCCTCCAAGAGACTCTAATCTCACACGGACCCCCTCAATATTGAATATTTTCACACGGACCCCCTCAGACAGCCGACCGTTAGGTTTACTAACGTTTTATTATGAAATTAATAATTTCCCTTCGATATATATTTTAAAATATCAAATAAAAATTCAAAAATCATATATAAAATTTGAAAATATATATATAAAATTAGAAAAAAAATATAAATTATAAAATTCAAAAATAATATATAATATTTGAAAGAAATATTTAAAATTCAAAAAATATATATAATTCACAAAAATATAAAATTTCGAAAAATTCTATTAAAATCTGAAAATATATAAAAAAAAATTAGAAATATATATATAAAATGGAGAAAATTATATAGATTAAAAAAAATTAAATTTCAAAAAACATATAAAATTCTAAAATAATATATAAAATTTGAAAGAAATATTTAAAATTCAAAAATATTATATAAAATTAAAAATATATATAAAATTTTGAAAAATTATATTAAAATCTGAAAATATATAAACATTTAGAAAAATATATATAGATTCAAAAAAATATTTAAATTTCAAAAAACATACCTAAATTATAAAGTTCAAAAATAATATATAAAATTTGAAAGAAATATTTAAAATTCAAAAAAATTATATAAAATTCAAAAAAAATATGAAAATTCAAAAATAAATATATAATTCAAAAAAATATAAAATTTTGAAAAATTATATTAAAATCTGAAAATATATAAAAATTTAGAAATATATATATAAAATGGGGAAAAATATATAGATTAAAAAAAATTAAATTTCAAAAAACATATAAAATTCTAAAATAATATATAAAATTTGAAAGAAATATTTAAAATTCAAAAAAATATATAAAATTCAAAACAAATATTAAACTTCAAAAAAAATATAAAATTCAAAAAAATATAAATTTTTAAAAATTATATTAAAATATGAAAATATATAAAAATTTAGAAAAATATATATATAAAGGGGAAAAATATATAGATTCAAAAACATATTTAAAATTTCAAAAAACATACCTAAATTATAAAGTTCAAAAATAATATATAAAATTTGAAAGAAATATTTAAAATTCAAAAAATTATATAAAATTCAAAACAAATATGAAAATTCAAAAATAAATATATAATTCCAAAAAAATATAAAATTTTGAAAAATTATATTAAAATCTGAAAATATATAAAACTTTAGAAATATATATATAAAATGGGGAAAAATATATAGATTAAAAAAAATTAAATTTCAAAAAACATATAAAATTCTAAAATAATATATTAAATTTGAAAGAAATATTTAAAATTCAAAAAAAATATAAAATTTTGAAAAATTATATAAAATCGAAAATAAATATAAAATAAAAATATATATATAAATTTTGAATTGTTTTTAAAAAACATATTAAATTCAAGACAAATATATAAAATTAAAAAAAAATCATATAAAATTCAAATAATATATATTAAATTTCGAAAATAATTATAAAATTTTTGAAAATAAATATAAATTTCAAAATATATATATTAAATTTAAAAAAAAAATACTAAATTTGAAAATAAATATAAAATTAAAAAAAACATTTAAAATTTATTTAACTCTCTCTCTCTCTCTCTCTCTCTCTCTCTCTCTCTCTCTCTCTCTCTCTCTCTCTCTCTCTCTCTCTCTCTCTCTCTCTCTCTCTCTCTCTCATATATATATATAGATCTACACCATTTTTATATACACACACATATATATATATAGATCTACACCATTTTTTATATACGGCTCTCTCTCTCTCACACACATATATATATACACACACATATATATATATAGATCTACACCATTTTTATATACACACACATATATATATATAGATCTACACCATTTTTTATATACGGGTATATATATGTATATATGGGTATATATAGCAGCATATATATATATATACGGGTATATAGCTGCTATACATAACAACTATATATATATATACACGGGTATATGGGTATGTATAGTAGCATATGTATATATGGGTATGCAATATATACAATCCCCATCTTCAATCTCTCTCCCAAGTTCCCACTTCCAATCTCTCTCTATATATAAATTAGGGTTAGGGTTTTGGGATGCCCAAATTGAAGAAGAAGAAGGATATGCAGGTCATTTTATATCATTTTGAGGGCAAAATAGACAATTCACAGGGTGGTTAACGGCACAGTTTAACGGCGTGGAGACGGAGGGGGTCTTTGTGGGACAAAATTCAATTTTGAGGGGGTCCGAGTGGGAATAATGAATATTGATGGGGTCTATGTGAGATTAAGGTATCTTTAAGGGGGTGTCAATGGTATTTACCCAAAAAAATTTCCTCAGTATTGCTTATGTATACATTAACCTATCGTGTTGCAATATAAATGTGTACGAAACGAAGAATAACTCATCAAACTTATGTTGTAATATAAAAAGTAGATTCTTTAAGTAATTCTTATTTTAGACTTTTCTTAAATTTATTTTTCTAAATGATAAATTTTAAAAATATGCTCCATTATATTGATATTACAAATTTACAATAAAGAGAATGTCATTTGATATAGTGATTGATTTTGACTTTATATTTTATTTTCTTTTAAGCTTTACAAAATAGGTTAATAAAACAAATTAACAATGAAATCACACTTTAACATTAGTTAATTATGAGTACTTTACAAATATCTTAAATATTTATTATTTAGAAATATAAAAATCATCTGTACATATTATTAAAACCTTCCCAATAATAATTATATTAAACTTCATTTATTTATTTATTTCTTCTCTTTTTCTACCTTCATTTATGTGAAGTATGTGAAACCATTATTTCTCCCCCATTTGTACTGGGAGCTCCCCTGAAGTTTGCCAAAGGGCCAAGAACCTTCCATATTGTTTGAACTAGTTCCCTTGTGATTTGCAATGGTTTGCACATACATCCCTTACTGTTAAATTGTCTAACGGAAGTGATGAAATTACTCAATTGTCCTTATGTATTTTTTATTTTTTTATATAACCGTGATATTCGAGTTAGCTCACGCGCACTTCGATTAATTCACAAAACTCGTGCAAGGCGACCCCCCAACACAAATCGGGTAAGGCTAGGACTATGTCCTCGGTCGTGGTCCTAACACCTATTAGGAATCGAATATGAGATCTTATGTTTCTTAGGGCACCAAGTCTCAACTCTTTTCCAACTAGATCAACCCGCTCTGGTTAATTGTCCTTATGAATTGCAATGAAAGCACGAAAATACCCCCAATTAATTATATGTGTAAATGTATCACATTGTATATTATTTAAATATATATATATATAGTTATATATATATAATTTTCACTTCATTTAAAAATATATTTATGCTCTCTTGTGGTTCATTGTATACTATTTAAATATATATATATATATACATTTTTCAAAAACTAAATGCAAGATCTCTAAATTATATGAAATACTTTAATGTCAACTTAATTACTATAGAAAGATTTTTGAGTATGTGGTTTGATTTTATGAAAGCAGTTTTAAAATTCTTAAAAGCAACACTCGTTTTAGATCCTCTCTAAAATACCATTATTAAAAGTATCAATTTCATAATAATTGGATTTTGAAAAAACAGAACCGTAAACACATTTATACAAATTTTGAATTGTAAAAAATAAAAATATATTTTTAGAGTAACAAATAAATCACATGTCATTACTTTATTCTTTTAAAAAATCAAAACTCCATTACTATTAAAGACTGTGAAGTACTTTTAAAATAGGGTAAATTACTCTGACCTTCCCTGAAATTTTACATAATTACTCTCAAATTAAAGTTTGTGTAAAATTATTATGATCTCCCTTGTAAGATTAATATTACATTAACATTTTTGTGCATATTGCAAAGTACCCATAATTTAAGTGTTTCAAATTGAAGTAATTTATGATTTACATGTTTAATGACCTTTTATCCTTTAAACTACTAAAATACCTCTTATTTGACATCACTCAAAACATCTTTATCTCTTCACATGCAAGTTGGTTATGTTATTTTAACATAAATTACTCAGTTTAAAACACTAAAGTTATGTGTACTTTAGTAAATACACAAAAATATTATTGTAATATTAATCATACAGGGGAAGTCAGAGTAAATTTATACAAATTTTAATATGAGAGTAATTCTACAAAATCTCAGGGGAGGTCAGAGTAATTTATCCTTTAAAATAATAAAGCAACAAAAAAATTATATTACTAATCAAAATCAGTCTTCGTTAATTAGGGTTGACAATTCGCATCGATGGGTCGTATTTGTGTCGGGTTGGGTTGATATCGTGTCGTGTCGAAAAAAATCTGGTTAATATACGTGTCAAATATCCTCAACCCTAACCCAACCCATAGATTATCCGTGTTGACCCATATAATCCATTTAGCCTATTTATTATAATATATTAAATTAAATTTAACACAATCTAACACGAAACGAACTATTTAACCTATTATCAGCAAAATTAAATTGAATTTAACACGATCCAGTAATAGTTTATTAATATATTTCAACACTTAGAAAAGAGAAAAAAAATATATATAAAAATATAAATATAATCGTGTCAAACGTGTCGTGTTCGGGTCGACCCTTATACAGCTTTAACCATTTATAGTCAACCGTAATCTTTTTAATTTATGTTGTGTTCATGTCGTGTCTCATTTTGTCGGCTCTAACTTTAATACTCATCTTATCATTTATCTTTACTAAATATCATATTTTAATAATTAGGCACATATAAAAAAATAATTGTCAGTAGTTAGGAGTACTTTCATTTCAATACATAAAGACAACTAAGTAATTTCATCACTTTCGTTAGGCAATTTAATTGCAAGGAAGGTACTTGCAAACGGTTATAAACCACAAGAGAGCTAACTGACAATTTTCAAACAATATGGGAGGTCCTTGACCTTTTGGCAAACCTAAGGGGAGTTCCTGTAATTAAACCTCATTTGTAACTCTATCCCACCATTATTTTCTTTTGAGTAAAGGGCATAAAACACACTTTAGTTTTGCGAATGGGTACTAAACCCTATACATGTTCAAACAAGTCTAAATAATTTCAATTGTGATAAAAAAAGCTCATTATCGTCATAACACCGTTAAAAAAGAGATGAATTTACTTTGTTACCCCTCTATATTTAACATTAAAATGAAATAATAAAAGGTTAATTTCAAAAATATATATAAAATACAAAACAAATATATAAAATTCTCTCTCTCTATATATATATATTTCTAAAAATATATTTAAAATTTGAAATATATATATAAAATTTGAAAACAATATATAAATTTTGAAATAAATAAATATATTTCGAAACAAACATATAAATTTCAAAACAAATATATAAAATATGAAAATATAAAATATAAAATTCGAAAACAATATATCAATTTTAAATATATATATAAATTTTGAAAAAAATAAATTTCAAAAAATATATATATCCTTCAAAAATATATATATATAAACTTCGAACAAAACGTTTAAAATTCGATTATAAATTTCAAAAAATATATATAAATTTTGAAAAAAATAAACATTTTGAAAACAATATATAAATTTCAAAAATAATATATATAATTTGAAAATATATATATATTTAAAAAAACATAAATTTTAATAAATATAAAATTTTTGAAGAAAATATATATTTGAAATATATATAAATTTCGAAAAACAACCTTGTCATATATATTTTTTGGAAATTTATATATTATTTTAAATTTATTGTTTTCGAATTTTATATATTGTTTTCAAAAATTTTAATTTTTTAAAAATTTATATATATTTTTAAAATATATATTTTTAAATTTATATGTTTTTTTTTCAAAATTTATATTTTTTTTCGAAAAATATATATATTTTTTGAAATTTATTGTTTTCAAATTTTATATATATATTTTGAAATTCATACATTGTTTTCGAATTATATATATTGTTTTCAAATTTAATATATTTTTTTGAATTTTATATATTTTTTTCTAATTTTATATATATATTTTGAATTTTATATATTTATTTTGAAATATATATATATATTGAAATTTATTGTTTTCAAATTTTATATATATATATTTTTAAATTGATATATTGTTTTCGAATTTAATATATATTGTTTTCTAATTTTATATATTTATTTTGAAATTTATATATTTTTTGAAATTTATTTCAAAATATATATATTTATTTCGACATATATATATATATATATACTAGTTAAGAGCACGTGCGGATGCACGTGTCGGGAAAAACTAATGGTTACTCAATATCTAGTTTTTTGGATATAGAATTCTTTGATTAGGTTTTTGAAAAAAGTAAACATACGAAATGTATGGATAAATTTTTTTAAAAATAAATAAATTAAATCCATCTTATTGTTACTACAGAAATTTAAGTAACATAGTAGAACAAGTAATAAAATATGCCCGAAAGATAAGTTTCCGGTGAAACCTCCATACAAAATAACTTTTACATTTTTAATAGCACTCATATATGGGCATGTTTACTAATAGGAAACGTTTCATATTTTCTGTTTTTACTTCCTGAAATGAAGAAGTAAAAATAAAATCTTGTTTCTCAATTTATTTTTACTTTTGTCTTTAAGAAAACATTTCCTCTAGTTGTAAAGAAAAGAGGAAACAAAAAAAATGGTACTTCCTCTTTTTGTTTCCTCTCATCTTTAAAATGACCAAATTTCAAAGTTGTAAAATTGGAACTTTCATGTCTTTTGCATTAATAAATTTAAATATTATATATAAATAATAAATATATTAAATATTTTTATAAATTAAATAAAAATATAATAAAAAATATTTATAAAATAAATAATAATAAACAAAATAAATAATAAAAAATATATTAAATAATAAATAAATTATTATGATAAATAATAAATACAAATAATAAATAAATTAAATATTTTTATAATACATAATAAATAAAATTAAATATATTTATAAATTAAATAAAAATAATGAATGAATAATAATAAGAAATAAAAATAATAAATAAATTAAATATATTTATAAATTAAATAAAAAATAATGAATGAATAATAATAATATAAATATAAAATTAAATATAAAAAATAAAAATTTAAATAATATACAAAAATAATAATAAATAAATAAAACTTATGATAAATAGTAAATAAGAAATAATAAGAAATACATATAATAAATAAGTAAAATATTTTTATTTTTCTTACTGCAAAAATATCAGTATCAAACAGACTTTCAGTTCATATTAAAAGTATGTTATTGTTTATGCAATATTTACAAAATAGTTGATTTCATTATAAAAATAAAAAGTAAGAACAAATTTTTTTTAGTAAACATACTTTCTGTTTTTTATTTTTGTTTCTAAAAAAAATCAAAATTTAGTAAACAAGATTTTACTTTCTTTTTCTCTTAGAAAAATCAAAATCATGATTCTACTTCTTTAGGAAACGTTTCCTATTAGTAAACAGACCCATAATGATTTTACAAAAGCCTTCATGGGTAAATTATATACATATTTATATACATGTATATATAGTGTAAAAAAATAACATTATTTGTTTAGTTCATAATCATAAAAACAAAGAGAAACATGATTTAATTGGATGTCCATATATAAACAACTTTGTGGATTAGTTTAGTTTATTTGTCATGGGCATGACTAATAGATATTATAATGAAAACTCACAATGATAAATTTATGTAAAAGAAACAAGGGAAAATTATATTTTCACCATCTTTTGTTTGGACAATTACAGTTTCCTCCCTCTAAGTCATATCAAGTGACCGATAATGGAAAATTAGTAAATTGCTCATCATATTTTATTATACTTTTATTCAAAAAAATTGAAATATTAATTTATATATTTGCCCTTCATTAAAATTTAACCTAACCAAAAATAAAGTAACCTAACCTAAGTTAAATTAAAATAACATAACCTAACATTCTTCTTCATCCCCTTCCTGAAAAACCCTAACTCTAAATTCTCCCTCTTTCTAAACACATGAATACAGACACTAAGTTATTCAATTGATTTATTAATTTTGGGTTTTTCCAATGAACTTGTGACATTATATTAGTGGATAACTATGAAATTTTTGAAAATTTATAGACCCACATTTAGAAATTTCAAATCCGAGAAACTATTAAGAAAAATCAAACAGGGTTTCTCTCACAAAATTAATTGTTGAGAAAGGTTGCAGTCGCCAGAGGTTTGCTGGAGAAGACGATCGGAGACGGTGCAGTCGTCGTGGTACCCAACCCCTAATTGCTTCACCGGCCACTGCTTGAACCCTTTCTACTATCCCCAATAACAGAGGGCTTACAACAAACACAACCTATTATGCACAAACAACACACCCACCTTTAATATCAAAAAATTTCACTAATAAGATCCTTTATCCCCACAAATTCCTCTTCTTCCATGTCAATTCACAACAAGCTCAACCCCAAATTTCAGATTTCAACCTAAGATTCAACTAAACCCACCTCACACATCACTAAAATATCACACACAATCAATGTTATCTACTCATTCACAACCCAATAAACTACTTCATCATATACAACTACATGAAAACCCCATATTCTTTTAAAAAATAAAGAAATATATATATAGATATAGATATAAGATTAAGATTTATGAGATTGAGGCTTGAAGAACTGCGAGGTACTATTATGCTAGAATTAGTCTCATTAATCACAATATATAAATTTACATATATATATAGATATTTGTATATACATGTTTATATATACATATTTATATATATAAATTTGTTAACACAACCACCATAATCAAACCCTAAGTCAGTTTGATTTTCAAATTGATTTTCTCTCAATTTCAGTTTTTTTTTTGGATAAATTTGATTATAATAAATTAGAAATTATATATATATATATTTGGCAAATTTGATTATTGTAGAATTTGATTAATTGTTTTTTTGGTAAATTTGGTTATGGAAACTAAAAATATAAAAATATTTTTTTTCTTATTTTTTTTGGTAAATTTGATTGTGGTAAATTAAAAATATTATTTTTCATGAAAAATTATTAGCTTTTTTATTATGTGAAAAAAATAAAAATACTACATTCATATAATCCTTGGTGATGAGCTTCAATGGAGCAAACCCATCTAACTACATTCTTATATATATATACACACAAGGGCCTTTTCGTCTACTAAAGTTAGGGGCAATAGAGACTTTTCAGTAACTGAGGGTAATATAGTCATTTTCCCTCAAAATTTATCTTTGACCGGTGTTGACTACGCCTGAAGTCCGATGGAGGGGGGAAAGTGTTATCCAAAACAAAATTAGAGGGGGTTAAATTGTAATTGTCCAAACAAGAGGGGGAACTTGGAATATGTTCAAACAAAAAGGGGTGAAAGTGTAGTTTTTCCAAGAAACAATAGCATAATTTTTTGTAAAGTACAAATTCAAAAAATGTACCATATAAAATTACTCTATAAAATTCAACAACTCCTTTTGAAGACTGAAAAAGAACAATATTGTTCTATTATAAGAACATGTGCAAAGTTAGACAAACAAATTATATGATTTTTTTAATAGGATCAATATAAATTTTTGGAAACATACAAATCCTCCAAAGTATTTAGTGGTACATCAAATGAAAGTCCATTACGGATTTAAGATTTGGAATTTTCTTTCCATCTCTGCCTATAAAACTTCAAAAGAAACAAAAAAAGTTTTTAAATTGATATCAAAAACTAAACAAAAAACTTACTTTCTTGTAAATTGCCATTGTAGTAGAACTTTGTGGGACTTTTGTGAAAGTTTTTTTCTCTCAAAAGAGATAGAAGAAAAATATCAAGAAATTGGTTCTAAGTGTTTAATTTCTTGAAAGAAATAAGTGAGACATTTTGAGTAATAAATGAAAATTGTAACGCTTATAATTAGTGTAAACTTGAATATAAGTGTGGGCCCATTTTTCATCAGGCCCATCGTACAAGGAATTACATTGGATCATCATACCTGTTTTAAAGCCCAAATAGAAAATAAAGTCCAAGGATGTAAGCCCATTTCAGATTAAAGCCATTAAGGAAATGACCGTTTTAAATATATAGAATCAAAACTGACATAAGATTTTATTATGGCAGTTTTTGATAAACATTAAATTTTAAATTAATGTAGATATTGTATTTAATATGTATTAAAACCCATTCATGGGAGAGAGACCAGTTTTCATGTATAAAAGAAAGAAAAAAGAAAAGGAAAGGGATCCGAGATTGCTCCAATATTTGCTGATTCTTGAATTTTCTATTTTCTTCTTGCCATTGTTTTTTTTCATAGCTTCTGTTTATTTCACAAAAGTTGAGATTCGTTCGGAAACTCCGAACGGGTTTACACTTTTTGGCGCCGTCTGTGGGAAATTCGATATCCAAACAGAAGTTATTTGATCAATGGCGGGAGAAACCACCACACAGCTAGGTGATACAGCTGCTATCCTTCAGCGTCTGGAGGCACTCGAGAAAGAAAATCGAGAATTAAAGAAAATGTTAGATCAATCCGAACACCCAGAATTGCCAATAGCAGGGCGCCGTAATGGCCCTGGTGTTGAAGAAGAAGACAATCATAATAAGGCAAGTTCAGCAAATCGCACAGCAGATCCTGCTCACACCCAACCAATCGCAGATGAAACAAATATCAATAATCGTGTAGTTCCGCTCGATATGGTAACCCGACTTCAAAAGATCGTAGATGAACAAGTAAAAGATCTCAGAACACAGTCGCCAGCCGATCTAGCCATCGAAATGACAGCTAAAATGATTAAATCTCCGTTCAGCCCCGAAATTCAGCAGGCGAAAAGACCAGATAAATTCTGGATACCAAAATTCATTATGTTCGATGGGACACAGGACCCAATCGAGCACCTGTTTCATGTGGAGCAGATGATGACTCTCGATATGGCTGATGATGCACTAATGTGCAAAGCTTTCTTTACTAGCCTAACGGGCCCCGCTCTGTTATGGTTTATACAATTGCCAGGTAGTTCAATCGATTCTTTCCAAACGCTGATGGAAAAGTTCCTGGCACAGTATTTCGGGAACCGGAAGCAGAAGAGGACCATTTCTAATTTGTTTACGATGAGACAAGCGAAAGGTGAAACGTTGAAGAATTTCCTTTCCATATTCAATTTGGAAATGGGAATGATACCCAGTTGTGATCAACCAGCAGCAGTGGAAGCTTTCAAGGTAGCTATCGAACAAGGGACCAGCTTCCATAGATCCTTGGTGAAATCGACACCCCTCAACATGGGTCAGTTGAATTCATGGGCGCAGGGATATCTGAGATTGGAGGAGGATGAGCAAGAAAGAGGCCATCGTTCGGCATTAGTCAATGTCGAAAACAAATCAAAGGAAAGGATAATCAAGAAGGCAGATAATACGAGCAATCACCGATCGGCTCCGTACAAACAACAGGAGAGGAGGCCAAGGTTTGACATACCTGAAACTCCACTCCGAACAACCTTAGCAAAGTTGTACAACGAGAATAAGACGAAGGGTATTTTTCGACCCCCATTTCCGTTGAAAACGCCACCGGAGCTGCAGGACCGTACAAGGCATTGTGCGTTCCACAATGACTTTGGCCATCTAACCAATGAGTGCAGACAGTTGAGGAGGCAGGTTGAGACCTTGATAGCCAAAGGAGATTTGAAGGAGTACGTGGACAATGGAGTCAAAAATTTTGATCGGCCAAAGCCTAACAAAATTGTAGGCGGGCAGCCGGTAAAAATTATTGACACAATCCATGGGAAACCCGAAGAAGACGAGGAAAGCCTTTCGGTTCAGCGTTCACGCATGCGCAATGCCAACAAGATCCGAAGGGTTGGGGAGGTGAATGTCATTCGGAGCTACCCAATGCCCACAATATCATTTACACAAGATGATTTAAGGCGTGTACAGATTCCACATGAAGATCCATTGGTAATTTCGATCATAGTTTCAAATTGTTTAGTTAAAAGGGTGTTAGTTGATCTAGGTAGCAACACGAACATCCTGACTAAATCAGCTTTCGAGAAGATCGGCATCATCATGGAGTTGATCAGACCAACAGCCAGTCCGCTGGCAGGCTTTGATGGAAAGAGGATTTGTCCAATCGGGGTCCTGAATTTACCAGTGACGGCCGCAAAGCGAACTTTGACAGAAAACTTCATGCTAGTAGACGTATAACCTTCTTACAATCTGATCATGGGAAGAGGTTGGATTCACCGAATGCAGGGAGTTCCTTCTACTCTACATCAGGTGATGCGGTGTGCTGACCCTTCAGGGAAAGGGTTTGTTGATATTCAAGGCGATCAAGTGGTGGCGAAAGAATGCTATGCCATCGTTACCAAAGGATTGAAAGGCGAAAGTTCCGAACGAAGCACGTAGCAATTACCGAGCCTCCGTGATCAGACTGACGATGCTGAGAAAGCCGCAGAGGATACCATCACAGTAGATTTGATCGACGGGGGCAAGGGAAAAACCACCCGAATTGGAAGGGGACTAAACCTTGATGAAAGAAACAACTTGATTTCTATGTTGAGATCAAACATTGATGTTTTCTCTTGGGAGCATAGCGATATGCCTGGGATCGACCCAGGAACCATAATGCACACATTAAATGTTTACTCCGATGCCCAACCCGTACGGCAACGACCCAAAAGGATCGGAACCGAACGAGGAAAGTTTGTAGCTGAGGAGGTTAGCCGTTTGCTAGATGTTGGTTTTATCAGAGAAGTTCACTATCCCATGTGGTTGTCCAATGTTGTCGTTGTACAAAAGAAGAACGGGAAGTTCCGAATGTGTGTGGACTTCACCAACCTAAATAAAGCTTGTCCAAATGATAGTTTTCCTCTGCCGAAGATTGACCGCATGATCGACGCGACTACAGGGTTTGAGCGTCTCACATTCCTGGATGCTTATTCAGGGTGCAATCAAATCCCAATGAATCCAAAGGATGAAGACAAAACGATGTTCATCACCGAACGAGGGACCTATTGTTACAAGGTCATGCCGTTCAGTCTCAAAAATGCAGGTGCGACTTATCAACGACTAATTGATTGGATTTTCAAGACCCAGATAGGAGACACGGTGGAGGCATATATTGATGACATGGTGGTTAAAAGCCAGCAGAAGAATGATCATTTGAAGCACTTGGAAGATGTGTTCGCAGCCCTGCGATCGCACAAAATGAAACTAAACCCGAAAAAGTGCACTTTCGGTGTATCTTCCGGACAATTCTTGGGTCACATAGTCAATAAAGATGGAATCAAAGCAAGCCCAGCACAAGTTCAAGCATTGATTCAGATGAAGGCGCCTGAATCCCCAAAGGAAATCCAGGTATTCACAGGAAGACTAGCAGCCCTGAGTCGGTTCATATCCAAATTGTCAGATAGATGTAAATCGTTCTTCGACGTCCTGAAGTCTAAGTAAATGGTTGTTTGGGGGGGAAAACAGCAAGAAGCCTTTGACCAGCTGAAACTATATATGGCAAAACCACCAATCCTTATGGCGCCCAAGAATCATGAGTCCTTAATTTTATACTTGGCAGTTTCTCCGAACGCAGTCAATTCAGTGTTGGTAAGAGACGATGGGAACAGACAATACCCGATCTATTATGCGAGCAAGACATTGCTTGACGCCGAGACAAGATATTCAAAGACAGAGAAAATCATCTTGGCATTGGTCCAGGCAAAACGAAAGCTTCGACATTATTTCGAGTCCTATCCGATCAGAATTCCAACTACATTTCCGATCAAGGCAATTTTGTCAAAATCGGACTTCTCGGGAAGAACGACAAAGTGGTCAATAGAACTGAGCATGTTCGACATTACTTATGAGCCACGAACATCTTTAAAAGGTCAAGCTATGGCGGATTTCCTCTTAGAATATGAAGCAACCGAAGATGAGGTCTGCAACGTAAATCCAAGGTGGTTACTTTATGTAGACGGATCAGTGAATAGTCTGGGGGCAGGTGTGGGGATCGAACTAATATCCCCAGAAGGCACCAAATTACAACAGTCGATCAAATTGTCCTTTGACAGTTCAAACAATGAAGCTGAGTACGAAGCCGTATTGGCAGGGTTAAGGTTAGCAAGGGAGCTCCAGATCAAAGAACTAACTGTGTTCAGCGATTCTCAGTTAGTTGTAAATCAGATCACAGGAAGTTATAATACAAGCGAGGAAAGAATGTTGCAGTATAAAAATATCGTTCAGGAAAAAATGCGGAACTTCTAGGTAATCACTTTTAAACAAATTCCAAGGACAGAAAATCATGGGGCCGATCATGTAGCAAATCAAGCATCCTCCGCAGGAGACGATATGGTCAAAATAATCCCGGTGGATGAACTATTCAACCCTTCGATCGATAAAATGAAGGAGGTATGCGTGATCCCATACGAGCCAAGTTGGATCGATCCAATCCTTGAGTATTTATTGATCGGCGTTCTACCTGAGGATCGACGAGAATCAGGGAAAATAAGAGCAACCTCTACCAAATATTCAGTGATCGATGGCTATCTATATCGCCGATCGTCAAGTGGGCCCTATCTGCGATGTTTGACACCATCTGAAGCACAAGAGGTACTCAAGCAGTTGCACGATGGAACTTGTGGAAGTCATATCGGAGGTAGATCATTATCTCATAGAGCAATAACACAAGGATATTTATGGCCGTACATGATCCGGGACGCAGAGGAATACGCAAGAAGATGTGACAAGTGTCAAAGACATTCGCATATAATTCACCAACCGGCAGAGCTTCTCACAGCGATGGCCTCTCCTGTTCCATTCGCACGATGGGGGATGGATGCGGTCGGACCGTTAACAAGGGCATCTTCAAATCAAAAGCATGTACTTTTGGCCACATATTATTTTACTAAATGGGTGGAAGCAAAGGCTTATGTAAGGATCACTCACACTCAAGTGATAGATTTTATTTTGAATCGTATAATCTACAGATTTGGAGTACCAAAGTACATAATGATGGACAACGGCAAAAATATGGACAATCAATACGTTCGGGCATTGCTGGACGAGTACGGGATCAATCAGAATTTATCATCTGTCAGTTATCTGCAAGCAAATGGACAAGCTGAAATAACAAATAGAACAATTTTTGCCGGGATAACAAGAAAGTTGGAGGGGATCGAAGGAAAATGACGATGGTTAGACGAATTACCGAGAGTCCTCTGGAGCTATCGAACGACTCCTCGCAAGCCAACCAAAATGACTCCGTTCGCTATGGCGTACGGAGTCGAGGCGGTAATCCCAATTGAGTTGGATGTCCCCACAACAAGAACTCATCTATTCGATCCTGAGCAGAACGAAGAAATCTTAAAAATCGAAGGTGATCTCATATATGAAAAGAGGGAAATGGCCTCAATAAGACTGGCAGAATATCAACAAAGGTTGATAGGGAGTTATAACAAGAAAGTGAAGCCAAGATCATTTCAAGTTGGCGATCAAGTACTAAGGGTATTGGCTAGCAGATCAAACAAGCTGGATCCCACGTGGGATGGGCCATACACAGTAACAGAAGTGATCGGGAAAGGTGCCTACAGATTGGCTGATCAGGATGGAAAACAAATCGAACGAGCTTGGAATGCTATACACCTTAAAAGGTATTTTCAATAAAATTTATATTAATCATTTTGTATGATAAAGATCCATTTCGAATCAATAAAGATATTATTCATATCTTCTCATATTTCTGTTCAAATAAATAAATTAAAAAAAAAAAAAAACTTGGCCAAAATACATAAGTCTATTAGGCAAAAGACCATCATGAAGATGGCACCAAGTTCCTGTTTTCAACAAAGACGTATATAGATACGCATCAAAAAGATAGTTAAAGAGATCGCACCATCCAGTTCAAAAAATACATAAGGCATATCAGTGCCCTCCGTTCAGAAAACATCTATGCACCTCGGTGCCATCGTTCAGAAAAACTGTATGCACCTTAGTGCATTCCTGTTCAAAAAATATATAAAGCACAATAGTGCTATCTGTTTAGAAAATAACTATGCACCTTAGTGCAATCCTAAAAGATTTATGCACCTAGGTGCCATCCTGTTCGAAAATATTAAAACACGTCAGTGCTATTTCAAAAACTTGTCCGAAGAAACGCTCATCACAGGAGCATCTAAAATATACAGACCCACAAAATTGTTCAAATGATAGAAACTTCTAAATCAAGAAGGTGGAGGATTGATATCATCAATAGGAGGCTGCTGGCTCTCTGAAGCTGGAACGGAAGGCTCAGCTGACACTTCATTGTCATCTGCCACAGGCTCTGGTCGTTCAGCCGGAATGATCCCATGCAAAATGAATTGAGCTAAATCTTTTTCATCTTGGGAAGACTCAAGCTCTTTATATGGGTGAACGACTCCACAAGCGACATCATGGACGGATGGATTATCATATGTATGGGCAGATGATGACATCTGGTCAAAGCAAAATCTGAACCCATCACAGAACTTTATGTCAAAGATGTTCACATACCTCCGGTGCATGTCCATACCTCCCATTCGGCAAATTTCTAAACCCGTCTTCAGAACGGCATTAGAAGTTTCAAGATTATGGATCTGCTTAGTCAGCTCAGCATTCCGATCGGATTCTTTCTTATGGAGTTTCTTTAAACTCTCCACCTTAAGCTCCAAGTTTTTCTTCTGCTTTTCAGCCAACATGGCACATTTGTCGGCTCGGAGGTATGCATCATTAATGCTCTTTCTCTTATACTCTCCCATCTCCACAGCCTTACAGAGAGCTAGAACATTGAACACAGACTGAAAAGAAAAGAAATGTTTGTAAAATAAAAAAAATAAAAAAAAAAAAAAAAACTTTGGTATCTATAGAATAGAAACAGGAGCCCTAGCAAGAAGCTCGTTCTGATCGACGTGCTGCTGAAAGAGCTCATCCTTAGGAGGCCACATGCCACGAGCGAGAGCCATCAAAGAATCGGGATCAGACATTGCCAACGTTCGGCGATTCAGAACACTACCATCGCTCTTCTCAAACTTGGGGATCCATTCACCTTCAGGATCAAACGATGGAGGAAAGCAGCAGTCTGGAATAGTGTAGCCGCTCACAGATCTGGCTTTCTTAACAAGCTTTTCATGCTTTTCAGAATCAATTCTCTTTGCATGTTCAGAAGGGGGGCCCAACAACAACTTTTTCGGAGCATTACCACTATCTTCGGTGTTCGTCTTCTTCAGATGCCCCTTTATCTTCTTCGGATCTTCAGTCAGATCGACCACTTGGCCCTTGCCTTTATCAACTGTCGAGCTGGTTGGGGGAGTAGATTTTTGTGCAGCAGCACGCTTGGAGGCGGTGATCGGAATTTCCATGATAGTCGCCTCTGAAGCACTGGCAGCGATCAATTTCAAATTTTTGGAAGTCAAAAGTGACTTGCTGGACGGAAGAGATGCAAATACTTTCTCGTTCAGATATTCAACACGTTCGACTGTATACAAAACATGGGCATACGATCAACAAACAAACAAGTACGAAGATCAAAATAAAGTAGGCGAAATTTGTAAAGTACGAAAAATACACTTGCCAGGATTTTTGAATCCACACTTCAGTTTCTTACTTATACCGAAGGCCCTTGGCAGAGGATACGGGCCGGATGCATCCACCTTCCAATTTCCCCCAATTTTCACCACCTTATTTTTCCACTCCTTCTCAGAAGAAGGATTGCCTTCACAAAGTTTCAAAGTTGAATGGGGGTGCAGATGGTACCGACCGGGGTTTTTTCTGATCTGATCGACTTTGTAACAAAGCAAAAGATCATCCAAACCTAGGTTCAAACCTCGTTCGTGATTCAGAACGAGCATAACAGATAGAACCCTGAAGAAATTAGGGTTTACTTGCAAAGGGGCAAGTCCTAAAGAAAAAAAGATATAATGATAGAGCGGATGCAAAGGAAATCTAAGAACGGCCAAGTGATGTGCAGAGAGCAAAACTTCACCCGGTTCAACTTCTTCGTAAGCTTTGAAGTTCAAGTCAGAAGGATACTCAGAAATCGAAACATCCGTTGGTATGTCAAACTCAATTCGACACCTATCGGCTAAAGGCAATTTTCGTAATTGTTTTCGGGTTAGTTTCTGGGATCCTGGTTCAATCAAATTGGGGGCAACCTCAGAGGAAGAAATATCAGGGGCATCATCAACAACCACCTCCAGAGAAGGGGTTCGGCTGCTATCACTACTCATGATACTTTTTGATTAATGAAAGAAATATGAAGGATGGAAGAGAAAAACTAACCTCTAGGAGTTCCTTGCTGGGAATCGTCTTCAAATGGAGTGAATCTGCTCTTGTAAATGAGGAAGAAATATCGAAGGAAATGCAGGAAATAAGGAAAATGGCAGTTACACATGGCTCTTCGAATTCCCACCCTATTTCAAAAATGAAATGGGCTTGGGAATTGGGGGCAAAGTGTGGGCCCATTTTTCATCAGGCCCATCGTACAAGGAATTACATTGGATCATCATACCTGTTTTAAAGCCCAAATAGAAAATAAAGTCCAAGGATGTAAGCCCATTTCAGATTAAAGCCATTAAGGAAATGACCGTTTTAAATATATAGAATCAAAACTGACATAAGATTTTATTATGGCAGTTTTTGATAAACATTAAATTTTAAATTAATGTAGATATTGTATTTAATATGTATTAAAACCCATTCATGGGAGAGAGACCAGTTTTCATGTATAAAAGAAAGAAAAAAGAAAAGGAAAGGGATCCGAGATTGCTCCAATATTTGCTGATTCTTGAATTTTCTATTTTCTTCTTGCCATTGTTCTTTTTCATAGCTTCTGTTTATTTTACAAAAGTTGAGATTCATTCGGAAACTCCGAACGGGTTTACAATAACTTTTCAATTGAATACCTTTTCAAATGCTAAATCTTCATAGAAATGAATTTATTGTAGATTTAATGGATGATTTTATTGTCTAAAGTGTAACGGCTATGAGATAAGAGTAATTGCACATATCCGGTCGCCGGATATGGGATTCAAGGAGTGCAACTGTAATTAACGAAAATAGAGGAAGTGCGAGTGTAATTTACACTATCAACATGGGATAAAACTGTTATTTACCCGAATATAAAAGATTGAAGCTAATTATACCTAATGAACATACAATTTTATGTGTACCTATTCAAAAGTAGTATATAAATCCACGTGATACAATATAGAGTAGATTTCATTATTTATTTTCTATTATATTGTTTGATGTTTATTTACATAATATTAAATCATTGTAATCGACAGAATATAAAGGATAGTAATGTTTAAACGACTTTATACATGAATCACAATTTAATATTATTATTGAAGAAAACACATTTAATGAATGAAAACCTTTTCCCTATTCTAAATATATGATAAATTGTATGTACAAAAATAATAAAAAATTAATAACTCTTTTAAATAGTGTGTATATATTTATATATATAAAAATATAGTATAAATAGAATTTTATGTTTTTATCAAGAAGATAAATGCATTAAAGCTTACAGCCTTACACTTCATTATACATTTATTACACTTGATTAATAATAGTTCATTGAATATTTGTTGGATGCTTATACTTTAATGAAATAGATTTACTAAATAATAAAACAATTTTTTTATTTATTTAAAATATTATATTAAAGTGGAAAGAAATAATCAAAGGGACTTACACTTTTAGAATAATATATATATATGAAGAAGTGAAAGAGAGAAACTATGACAAATCATAAATATAACATATATATATTGTCTTTATATTATAAAAATACATTAAGGAGGCAAATAAATCTTTTTACTCTTTTAAAATGAATAATAATAACATTTGATCATGAAAGGTAAACATGATCAACTAACATACATTTTTAATAAACAACTTACGGCATAGGGTTTTTTATCTCACTTTTCAATCTTCTTGACATGACTTTTCCGCCCAACTTGAATTAGAGGATTGTTTAGTGGCCATTCGCAAAACGGATGTTACATGCCCTTTCCCATTTTCTATTCCTTTTCCCTCGATCCAAACAAAGCATAAATAGAAAATAAATCAATCCAACGGTGTACATTACCACAAATAAATCAATTGTTCCTCTCCTTTCTCCAACCCTGCGAAAACCTCTCCGATCATCCAAACATGTGCTACGGTTCCCAGCCACCGCTCTCAAAAGACCAACTTACCCCTTTCCGGCCTCGCCCACCGCCGGCCGACGACAACGCCGTCGTCCAAGATCTGAGAGGCCGACTGGCCGAGACCGAGGCCAGGCTGGAGCGAGCTAGGGCTCGCGAGGCCGAGCTCAGCCGCCGACTGGAGGAGATGAAGCGATTCGTCTCCGTCATGGAGATCCTCGAGACCTACCTCAAGCAACGCCTCCTTCAACAGCAAGACCACGTGTCTCGTCTCTTCGCTCCCATACACCACACCAAATAACACACACAAAGAAAACCCCTCTTTTTCTTTGTTCAATTCCACAAACGATTGTGAGTTACATCTCTGTACCATTTTTTTTTTCTTTATGCAAAAAAAATAAAATAAAAATAAATTAAATGATTTCATATTTGGTGTATTTGTTGTGTTTGAAACAAATTGATTAATGTTAATGTTAATATTGAGAAATTGAGCAAGCTGGTTTAGAATTTTTATGTTTCTTGGTTGGTTTTGACTGCTGATTGTTACTGTAAACAGTTCAGTTTTCCATTAAATTCATGACTTTGAGTAATTGTTTTTTGTGTGAATTCATGACTTTGAGTAATTGTTTTTTGTGTGAATTCTGTAAATAGGCGTGTTATGGTAAAATGGGATTTTAGTTTCAGGATGGTTATGGGTTTTGTTTAGTAGTACTTGAGTCAATGCTCTGATTGAATTTGCTGTATTAGTTCTGCAAGCTGTTGGTGGGTGTTGAATTAGTGTATTGTCGATATGGGTAGAGAATATATATATAGAGCAGTTAATAGAGTGGGAGTGTTTGTAAGTAGATTAGCTCGTTTTACTTTACAGGATTAAGATAGCATGAATCATCATCGGGGCATTTACGCATTCTGTATACAGATGTATTATCTGGAAAGTAAACATTACCACATCCTTTTTTTTGTTAAAATTTTGAGTTTTGTTCCGTAGTCGTACTTTCTTTTGGGTTCATGAGTTGCGAATCCTGTTCCGTAGACATCTGAGGAGAAGAAGTGGGTACTGACAGTTGGTGCACTTGTTAAACTGGACTATGAAGAAACCAATAATATAGCAGACATGATCGTGTTCTTTTGCATGGATAGATAAATCATAAAGGTGGTAAGAGTTTCACTTGATTTTGTGGTATACATTGGATCATAGGTTTATCCTAAATGCCTAGTTCATAAAGAGTATGATTTGTTTTTCATTTGCCGAAACGGAATAAGATGCCTCTCATTAGGTTTGACTGCTCATTGATGGAAGTTGTATTAAGCTTTGTAGTTAATCACTAAACTCTACCCTTAGGAGAAACCGTGAAAAGGATGTCCGAACTTGATTTTTTTGCTAGATTTAGTGTAGATGTTAGAGGTTGTATACTTGTATCATAGTGGTAGAATTGCAGCAGGCGAATTTGTAAGAACGGTGGAAAATTAGGAAATCTTGTAGACTGATTGCAGATTGTTATAGTACCACTGTTTATGGTTATAAGGAATTGATTCATGCTTGGGAGAAATTTCTATTACTGAGCTTCACCGGCATCATAAGAGGGGGTTTCATAGCACTTCTTTTGTTCGGATAGCATGCTTCTCCATGTACATTGTTACTTTTGTTATGTGGAATTCATGGCCAAAACCATCACATCACAGTTGATAAGGTGCTATCGTGGAATCGAAAAGGGAGGAGGGGGGTCAATGATTTATTTTCTCATTTTATTTTGTTTATATCATTGTCGATGATCCTTATGGCTAGCAATGGTGGTGGTGGACTTATCAAAAAAAAAAAAAAAAAATGGTGGCGGTGGTTGTTTTTTATTTATTTATTTTATTTTTTTGTGTTTTTGTTTTCCTTTATTGCCCGAGGCTTTTGCTAAGGAAAGGTGTGAGTTAGGATTGGTAAGTTTGAATTTTAGTGTTACAGTTGAGGCTACAAGCGCCAGTCTTCATTGCAGTTGAACTTTGTATTGTATTTATGAGTTAGAAATCTAGTTTAGCAGGTGCTGTGGGGAACATCTCTTTGTAGTCTGTCTGGATTGTGATCGCTCTTGTTCATCTAAGCAACCAAGTGACTCATGCTGCTCTTTGGTAGTTGACAGCCAGCAGTGATGGCAAAATTTGGTTATTTTTTAGAATAAGAAAAGAAAGAAGAAGAGGATGAGTGGTGTGCTCTCCTTGTAGAGCTAACAAAATGAGACACGACACGAACACAACATAAATTAAAAGGGTTAGGGTTGATCATGAAAGGATTGAAACTGTATAAGGGTCGACCTGAACACGATACGAGTAACTTGAACACGACACGTTTGAGACGATTATATTTATATTTATTTTTTTCTTTTCTCTAATTGGTCATGGGTTAAAGTATATTAATAAACTATTATTGGATCGTGTCAAATTCAATTTAATTTTGCTGATAATAGGTTAAATAGTTCGTTTCGTGTTGGATTGTGTCAAATTTAATTTAATATATTATAATAAATAGGCTAAATGGATTCCATGGGTCGACACGGATAACCTGTTTAATAAATGAGTTAGGTTAGAGTTGAACATATTTGACACGTATATTAACCATGCCTTTTTCGAGCCGACACGATCTCAAGCCGACACGAACACGACCCACCGACACGAATTGCCAGCCCTACTCCTCCTTGGTATGCTGTAATAGGGACCTGACCATTGCTAGTTTGGCCTCGAGCACTATGACTTCTCATGTGTTCTGTGAAAAGGGGGCTGAAGTTACCATTGAGATCTCGGTTGCCATTTCGCCTCCAGACTAGCTGCTGCTGGGATTCTTTTGAGGCATAACAGTTTTATACTGAAAGTTTCTGTTATTTGTAATGTACTGTTTCTTCCCCACCATGTCTGATTGTGGGGACTTAGAAAGCTTGGCGCTTGTACGGATAGAAATTATAGCTTACGATGAGAATGAAATGATATATTTGATTCTTGAGATGGAAAATAATGTGCCAATGAAGAACAAACCATGATTTTCTTGGAGGAAGCTGTGGCTGGTTCAGCCCCTCATTATTGTTCCTAGGTCTCACACTTCCCCTCATATGAGGGAAACTGATATTTAAAGATGAATGAGCAGGTCTGATACATGAGAAGATATTGGGCATCCGGGATAAATACACGTGGTAGCCCAAGCCAATAAGAAGAAGATGTGTATATTGTAATCAGGGCCGGCCTTGAAATTCTGAAAATAAGTTGAGGCCCTAGGTGAGAACAAATGTGAGGCCCCTTTAGATGTAAGGCTCTATGCGCTTAAAAAATTATAAGTGCAAAAAAAAATACTAAAAAACATATTAAATTTATTAATATTTAAAAATTATAAATAACTTCCACCTTGGTGGTGTTATGAAGATTTGTTGTTGTTGGGGGAGTGCATCAGTCGTTAGAGTCTTAAATGTAGTCGCGTAAAAAATTGTTGTTGTTGTGCGAGTGCAGCAGTTACGAGAACCATAAGTGTAGTCACCAAATATTGTGCAATTGTGAGAAAAATCTTCTAGATCTAATCAGGATAATAGTTTGATTTGAATTATACTTCAGTTTCACTAAGTTGAAAAATTAAGATTATTTTTTTTAGTTAATAGTAACTGAAATATAAATTTTTGGGGGCCAAAAATTGTGAAATTGGATTTTGAATTTAGTAGAAATGGGTTGTTAAACAAATTATTATTTTTTTTTTGGATCTATAGTAAAATATTTTTTATTTTATTTTTAAAAAATAATCCCTTGAATTAGACCAAGAAATTAATTAAATTATTTTAAAAATTATAAAAGTACTAATATTTAAAAAAATATATATGTATACAAAAAAAACATAATATTGGCCCCCCGGACCCGGAGGCCCTAGGCGACCGCCTTCGATCACTTGAGCGTATAAATCACCACTTGCTCTAATTAGTTTGAGATACCACGTTAGATTTATCCCCGTGCTATTCAATAATTTTCCCTGATGTAGATCGTCATCCTACAACAATTTAGACAAAGTGCTGATACATTAGAATGATGAATGGGAACTGGGAAGTTCTTTTATGATTTGCCGAACTGTGAGTTTTGGTACGAAGCTAGATGACTTTACTTGATTAAGATACTAACAAGCTTGTTCATTAATTTATCTAGTAAAAATATTATTTGACACATCTCAAATTCAAAATGGTGCTTTTGGTTAAAAAAAAAGGTAGTAGTTGTTGTTTTCAACTCATCACCACTGCAATTGCTGTCATCGCCTCCACCACTGTGGGTTATTGGTGGTAATTTGCAGATACCACCCACTCTACTTTGTCGACATTAACCTAAAACCACCACTGCCACCACCATTACTTAATGTTACTCTCATCATCTTATCTTTTTTTTTTTTTGTTTTGATAAGCAAATCAGTACTCTCAACATCTTCATATACTCAATAACACTAATTAGCTTAAATACGAATTTTCTTGATTTAGATATAAACTATTTTGGAGAAATTTTCATTTATTAAAATTTTCATTTTTACATTGTATTTTCGCAAAAAAAATCCTATACTCACTTTGATCCTACACTCCTGAGATCGCCCTAAAGCAAGAGTAGTTTACGGATGAAGTTTCTAAACTAAAATCAAACAAATTTTTTTTTTAATTATGCAAAAGGATAAAATAGTATTTCCTTAATAGGTATAATAATTTCCTTAGGATTTGTTTGGTAGGAGTGATTTGAAAGGATTTGAAAAGAAAAAAGAAAAGAAAGGATATTAGTATATGTGCTTGAGTTGACATTTTGAAGAGAAAATAAATGATTTTAAGGGATAAGCCTATAACTATAAAACTCATGATTGCTATCCCTCCAAGAATGAGAAGATTTTGAGAGAAAAGAAATGATAGTAACTTAAGTACTAAAATGACAAAATTATCATATATAATTAAAAGACTAACTTTATTAATTAAATGATATAATAGTAATTTGATTATTATCTTTTTCTTTTATCTCATTTAGCTTATCCAAACAAGCATGATATCATTTCATTTCTTTTCATTCATAATCTATCTAAATATAAATTTAAAATATTACTATTTTTTTTTTTTTTCATTACTAATATTATCCTTTTTTTTTTCCCTCTCTCATGCCCATCCAAACAAAGCCTTAAAACCAACTGTTTAACTCAAAGTGATGCCCTCGAAATAAGCAACCATCTCATGTGTTATGGTTTCAGAGTAATATTCACTTTAAGCCATTGTGGTCAATTGGATCTCATCTTTCTCTCAATGGTCTCCAAGAATTTTTTTTTCTGACAGCCAAAAAGGTGTCCAATATTTTACTCAATGTGAAAGCTAAAAAGCAAACATTTGCAAATTTCTTCCCACTAATCAAATGTTTTCAGGACCAACTTTAATTAAGTTCATCTTCCATTTCTTAACGTGTCTCGCCCGACACATATATACAAATATGCATGTATGTATATATATATTGTCTTAACGGCCACGAAATGAGGGCATCTCCGTAAATTCAGTGAGCTGGGAGCTGCAACTGATAGCAACAAGCGAGCGGTAAGATAAGGGAAGATAAAAAGATGCTTCCTCTTCATCATCATTATCAGCTCACTCTCACTCACCATTACTCATGACAAACCCAAAATTATACTCTTCATCACCCAATTACTGAGTCCTTTTCATAATTCAATCCCACCTATTTCTTAACCTCTAAAATCTTTCTGTATCTGTCTCTCTCTGGTTCTTGGCAAAAGGGTAAGAAACAAATAGGGGTTGGTTTGATTTTCCTGCATTTTCTCGTTCATTTTCTCGGAAAGTTGGTACCCATTTCAGGAAAAGCTGGAATGGAAACTGGGTCGAGCTCAGAAACCCCAGAGAAGGTTGATACGCAAAAGGGTCAGAAACTTGGCTCTGTCCTTTCCAAGATCGAGCCATTTGTACCGAAGAGAGAACACAGTCCGAGAGAGTTGGAATCTTGGGCGAAGAGGACTGGCTTCGTCTCCAAATTCTCTGGAGAGACTGGTCCTAGTGTGGACAGGTGGGGCAAGAATGAGAATAGTGAGAGTATTGAGCTTGATTTGGAGAGAGGCCATGAGAGAAACGGTTCGTCATCGCCAACAATCGAAATCGATCCGGTTCTGGGGCGGACTAGAAATAGAGGGTCAGAAATCGAATCTGTTTGGGGGTCTGGGCATGGGTTGCCCAAGAACGGAGTTGATGGTGTTATGGGGTTTAAGAATGGAGCCAATAGAGTAGAGAATCAAGGGAGAAGAACTGGTGATAGCCCAGATTTGGGGGTTAAAGATGATGAGAGGAATGTTGATTTGAAGGGGAATAGGGTTGTGAATGGTGGTGGAAATGGGTTTGTGAATGGTGGTGGAAATGGGGTTGTGAATGGTAGTGGGCATGAAGTTCCGGCGGCTACTCCGGTCACCGGGGCAAAGAAAGATGACGGAGAAGTGGGAATTGATGTGTTTCCGGGTGGCAAAGAACCGGGGCATGGAGGGCAGCGTCCATTCACAGAAATGAAATGTGGGCTGAGAGAAAATCCGGGTTTGGGTTAGTACTACTTTCACATTGTCAGTTGATTGTTCTTTCCTTTTGAAAATGAAGTTGCATTATGTTCTTTCTGTTACCATAGTGGCACTTGTGATTTATACTTGGGCAGATATTTTGTTTTCCTGGCAAAATTCACTGTGAATTTATACCTTGAAATAGTTTTTACAGACATGATTAACTTCAATCTTTGTAGGGAGATAATTATTATCCATGGAATAAGAAGTCTTCCTCCTAGAGGCACAATCCCTTAATACATGTACCACTTTATTACATTCCCTTGGCAGCCACACTAGTACTAGGTCTTTCTTCTGCATCAAACAGCCTTTTCGTTGTCTAAAAGCTCCATTGAATGAACTATTTGACTCCATGTCTTAGCATCAAGGACTAAGCGATGCAAGCAGAGGAAACATGTTCTTCATAGAATATAGCGGCCTTGAGAACTTTGGGCAAATAATTCCTGACAACTACTCGCTTGAGGGTATTCCTTCTTGTAACCTATATATATATATAGTAAAGGGTGATATATAGAGGGTATTCCTGCTGGGACTCTTAACTCTTGTAACCTGGAACGTTGGAACCCTCGAGCTTATAGTTTTCCATTCCCATTTCCCGTCCAATTACTCGTATGTTTCAAATCTAGAAAAGAAAACATAAAAGATAAACCTCCTTGTTGAGATTTATTTTCAGGAGAGCCCACTACTTGCACAAAACCACAGTAAACACTCTTTACAACAAAGTGAACTATTCCGAGACCACTCTTGTTGACTAGGTTATTATTAGAACGATAAGCCAGCATATACTTGCCTTTGCACTAGAGTTGCAATCTTAAATCCTTTATAATGCTTGTGGAGCAAAAAAATACATAACTAAAAAAGAAAGAAAGACAAGAATAATTCAAAGAGCTACAGATTAGCTAAATGGGTGAAAGAAGGTTGTACGGTTCTAGTATAAGATTCACCATACTGATGTAGCTTAACTACTGTTTCTTTTTGCACTTGGGTACCAAACGTGTTCCAAATGTAAAATAGTCATGTTTGTCTGAGAACAATTGATGAAGCACTCTGAGCTATGTTTCCATGTAGAAATATATTCTCCATTCATTTAGAGCTGAATATAAGCTAAATATGTGGAAGAAAGTTGTTTAGGCTTCACTTCTAGGATTTAGCTTAAGTTCTTCGCTGCGCCCTGGCTATCAATACACGTTAAAATAGGAAGAATAGTGATGTTTGTTCTTAAACAATTGGCGGATCCTTTTTGAGTTCTCCTGTTTATAAAAACATGCTCGATTTTCTTTTCCGCAATTTGAAAAATAATGAATATATCTGGTTTGGAAATCTGTTTTACTTTATAGTTTACTTGTCATCATCAACTCTTGATTCTTTTCTGTGTTTTAAACTGCAGTACCGCTTATGTATTATGGTGTGCAGCACTATTTCTCATTGGCTGGTTCACTTATTTTTATTCCCTTGGTCATGGTACCTGCAATGGGTGGAACTGATGTAAGCATGTCCTCATGAATTCTTTGATTACTAGTGCACTTTGGGATGTGTGACATCAGTGATGTAACTCAGTATAAGCACATCTTTCTTTAATATGTGATGACAGAAGGATACAGCCACTGTAATTTCCACAATGCTTTTGCTGTCTGGCATTACCACGATACTGCACTCATACTTCGGTACCCGGCTTCCATTGGTTCAAGGGAGCTCATTTGTGTATTTGGCACCAGCATTGGTTATTATGAATTCTCAAGAGTATCGCAATTTAACTGAGCATGTAAGTTATTACTATCAACGATCTTATTTCCTGGAGAGTCCAATCCACTCTGAGTATGTTACAAATACCTTGTACATTTCATGATTCCAGATGAAAATTTGAGTATTTTTTTGGAACATTGTATCTTTTGCTGGAAAGAATATGGGTTTCAATATTTACACTAACAATTTTGTAATAAGAAACTATTTTCAGGAACAACATTATGATTAATATGTTCAATTTAAGTTCTTTTTGATGGCGTAAGTTTGTTCTTTTAAGTTGAAAAGCATCAGACGTAGCATGAGAACTGTTGGTTATGTATTTTATTGCACTATTTTTTTCCCCTTCTATATAAATTATTCTTAGGAAGTATTATTGATGCATGTTCAGTTAACTGCAGAAATTTAGACACATAATGAGGGAATTGCAAGGGGCTATCATTGTTGGTTCAATTTTTCAAAGCATGTTGGGATTCAGTGGTCTTATGTCTCTTTTCTTAAGGTAATTCAATTGTTGGCTTCTTATATCTTCCTTCCTCAGTTGTTGCATTTCTAGGGATGAATTGCCTGCTGCTCATATTCTTCTGTCTTTATGCTACTCTATCTGGTTGTATTTTTTTTCTTATTGAATGCTGTTTATGTAATAGAACCTTAAGTTACGAGCTTATCCCTCTGTAGTTTGATATGATCTGATTTTTTTGAAATCATGCATTGCCAAGTCTAATGCATCTTAAAATAGTTAGTTAGCCCTCACATATGTGTTTTATATGTCCATATCCACATTTTAGTCTTGGGATTGAGCAATACACCGTCTCAAAAAGCTGCCACATGAAGTATCTGCTTAAGCAGCTAAATTTGTTGTCAAGCTTTGGTTGGAAGAACATCTGATTTGAATCAATTTATGTTACATTGTGCCGCAGGTTGATAAACCCAGTTGTTGTTGCACCCGCTGTTGCTGCAGTGGGCTTAGCATTTTTCAGCTATGGCTTTCCTCAAGCTGGTACTTGTGTGGAAATCACCCTTCCACAGATAATATTGGTTCTGATTTTCACCTTGGTAAGCAATCTTGTCAGCAGATTATAAAAACTGATTTTGGTTACTTTTTCTCAATACCCGAAAAAGCAAAAATAAATTAATAAATAAGTAAAATTTCTTGATGGTTGATACCCAAGGGTGGTATTTTATTTCCATGCACATTAGCATGTTCTTTTTCAGCTGTGCTAAAGTTTATATGGTGTTAATGACTAATTTACTTTCCACAACATGTTCCAAACACCTGCTCTTACTTATATGGTTCTTTTTCCCCCCAGTACTTACGAGGCATATCTGTTTTTGGACAACAAGTATTTCGAATCTATGCGGTATGTATCTTGTCTTCCAATTTGTTTGTTTTTTCGTAAAATTGGTTGTATTTTTTTCCCAGTAGGTTCATGATGCTACAAAATTTACAGTGCACTCTGCCCACCCTACCCTACATTTTACCAGCCTCACCAATAGGATCAACAGACAGAATCTTATTGGAGAAAATGTGAATGTCTTAGCAAGAGCTATAACTCCTAGCCTCCAAAAGAAAGGTCCCTTTATAGTGACTGTTCCTCATGAATCCAAAAGATTTGAAGTTACACATATTATAGAATAATATAACTTGTCAACAGAACTTTCCCGTTATACCCGGCTTCTGAGTGGATATGAATCTACCCCCTGTATTCAGGTCCGAGCAGTCTTTCTTGTCGTCATCGTCTTCAATATTTATCCCGATTATATGGCATGGAGAAACATATCCTTCCATTCTCTGCTGTTAAATTTGCATATAATAGTTTTTCATTACCATCAGCCTTACCATATTCTCTCAAGGGGCTTCTGATAATACCAACTTGCATGATCTTACCCACACCCCACAAAGTGGTCCACATATGACAGAAGTTAGTAGGTCTTCTATATAATTACATACTTCCCTTATTTTTAATGAGAAGACATTCTCTGTTGACTAAAACTTGATAAGTTGTCAGTCTGTGTATCGAGGAGGTATATAACAAGGGGAGTGACAGATTTTCGTAGCCCCCCCTCAAACTATGAATATTTGTAATTATATAAGGTTATTAAAAATTATTAGCTTAATTTGGAGAAAAAAAAACAGTTATTAGCCTAAAGCGATTAACTCCTTTGTCCAACATTGAGTCTCAGGAGTTAGCCAATTGGATTTTGATCTCCAACAATACGGACCTCTTCTTAACATTTCTTACTGGTCCTCCACTAATTGAGACATGCGACTTGTCTCTTTTAAGAAATGGTATCAAAAGTGAAGTAAAATTAGAAAAAAAGTGAAAAGTCATTTCATTTACTCATTATCTTTTTCTTGCAGAATTATTTGGAATTTACTTTTTTTGTGCGAGAAACTTAGATCTAATTGATCTTTCCAACTCTCTGACTGTTACAGGTTCCCCTGAGTGTTTCTATTGTCTGGGCGTATGCATTCTTTTTGACAGCTGGTGGAGCATACAACTACAAAGGCTGCAGGCCAGACATACCCAGTTCCAACATCTTAATTGATGCTTGCAGAAAGCATGCATATACCATGAAGCATTGCCGTACCGATATTTCCAATGCTTGGAGAGATTCTGCATGGGTCAGAGTTCCCTACCCTTTGCAGTGGGGTATCCCTATCTTTCATTTAAGGACGTCAATCATCATGATCATTGTATCACTGGTCGCATCAGTGGATTCGGTTAGTAATCGCTAATCCTATGGACTAGAAGCAGTAGAAAATGCACTATCCTATTGAAAGAAAATTGGTATCTCTTGTAATATATCGTCTGACACAAATTGCCATGTTATGATGTGTGAGGGTTTGTTCTGTTTTTTAACCACAAAGAATGCGAAAAGAATGGCAAAAATGTCCCATCACATTTCATGTGGTATAAACCTCTTGTAGAGGTAGTCTCTTGTGGCAAAAGTCCGACACATGAAAACATTGAAAGTAGAAAAACTTAAACGTGGAGGAGCCAAATGGCTTTTCAAATGTTGACGTTATCATGTTATGATGGAGCATAGAATTGAATGAAAATAGAAAATGAATTTCAGTCTAAACCTGACTTGCTGCACCCCTACCAGGTTGGAACTTACCATGCTGCATCTCTGCGAATCAATTCAAAGCCTCCTACCCCAGGTGTTGTTAGTAGAGCAATCGGGCTGGAAGGTTTTTGCAGTGTACTGGCCGGTCTATGGGGCTCCGGGACTGGGTCAACGACCTTGACAGAAAATCTGCATACCATCAAGATAACAAAGGTAGCAAGTCAACGAGCGGTGCAACTTGGAGCAGTTTTATTGATCCTACTCTCGTTCATAGGTATGTTATTCTGGAATAGTCTGATGGAGAGACATAGGATTAAGTCTGAGATGCTTATTTAAATGCAGATTTATGGATTATTGTTGCACGCAGAATGTGCATAGGCAATTAGGTCTACCAAGGGATCATTTGCACATGCTTTTTTTGTATGATTCCTGTATATTGTATTAGATGTGTATTAGACACGTGGAATGTGAAGTATGTTCGGAATGTCAACCTAAAAGTACAGATCTCCGCATAAATCACTTAGATAAGATACATGTCTAGTCAGTATGTACGCAATTGTCTATACATGCATTTAGTTGGTCTGAGAATGATAAAGCTGGATTGGTAGAGATTTGATCTATAATGTTCGATACCTGAGGCATAATAATGAAATATGCTATGGTGTGGTATCTTCTTCTGTTTTTCATTCATTCCTTGGAAAACCTATGCATTTTATCTCTGCAGGAGGCAACTTACTAATTGCTTGACCTGTATCTGATAGGGAAAGTGGGTGCCATCCTTGCTTCTATACCACAAGCCTTAGGTGCTGCCATACTGTGCTTCATCTGGGCTCTGATTGTGGCATTGGGTTTCTCAACACTGCAATATAGTGAAACAGGGAGTTTTAGAAACATGACTATAGTCGGTGTTTCGCTGTTCCTTGGTTTATCCATTCCTGCATATTTTCAGCAATATCAACCTCAGACCACCTTGATTCTGCCTGGTTACTTGATTCCTTACTCTGCAGCATCCAATGGACCAGTCCACACCGGCAGTAAACAAGTATGCTGTCGTTCATTTATTTATTTATTTGATTTTTACTTTCTCCTTCTGTATCTTTTAAATTTAGCTGACTTTTTACTACGCAACAACAAAAAAGGCAAGAAAAGAAAACATTTACATGGTAAGGATGGGAGAAAGGCTTATTCCTCTAGGTTTTGTGGTGTTATTAAGTGCACAATTTTATTCCTTTTTGTGTGAGACTGGAAATAATATCATTGATTTTGAATGTATGTTCTTGATAGAGCAGTGATGTACATCACCAGTTTTCCTTCAACATTCATTTATTAAGTTCACTGCCTACGCTGTGTGCTTAAAATCTCTTTGATCTTCTCCTTGAGATAAGTCCAAATCACAGCCATTCATCCAGAGTGTAAGTGACAGGAACACTTTCTTGAAGGAGGGATTCCTTAGTGTTCATATTTTATGAGCATTACAAGAAAGTGCTCGTTTCAAATTCCACTATCAGAACATAAAACATGACATTTATCCTCATCAAATCATATCATTTTCTCGACGAATGTGCTTTATGTGAAATGACTCGAGCAATGCAAAGATTTCCGTGGTTGTTCTGTCAACTGATGGTCGAAATTTTCAAACCTATCACATGCAATTAATTTTTTTGATGCACAGATATCTATAGTCTAATTTCATTATACTGAGGAATACATAAAAATAATTTGAAGTATTATCTTTTTCTACAGTATTTTCCTCTCTATTTTCCTTCCTTCTGGTTATCACATATAACAATCTTTGCATTTGTCTGGATGGCATCAGGTTGATTTTGCAATTAACGGGCTTCTGTCAATGAATATGGTTGTGACACTGTTGGTGGCCCTTGTACTCGACAATACTGTACCAGGTAGCCGGCAAGAACGAGGGGTCTATATATGGTCAATTGCTGAAGACAGGAGAAGGGATCCATCTTCTCTTTCGGAGTATTCCCTGCCAAGAAAATTGGCCCGACTTTTCCGTTGGGCAAAATGTTTGGATGGATGACATTATACGTATAGCCTGTAAGTTGCTCTCTTTGGAGGTCCTCATCTAGATTGCGGCAGAGAGAGGCAGTGTAGCTTAGAAGCAGTACAGCTCAAATAGGTGATAGATGCATATTCAATTCATTATCTTCTTACACGAATTTTGATATATACATATAGATAATACAATTCATTCTCTTAATACACGAGATTTACGTTTTCTTACGTTGCTGACGAGTTAGTCAAGGTTTCTTATATTGTGAAATAAAACACCGATGATTCCAGATTAAAGAATATGCAATGCACTCTTGTGGAGAAACATATGTTGACCATTATTTCTTGCTTTCTGCTTTCATTCTATTGTGTATGTTGAATTGGAACTGACCATATGAAGGGAGTTCTTAAAGATTTTATTTTCTCATCCACTAATAAAAATGACTTATACAGTAATATTTACTTTTGATTCACAAGCAGCTGTTTTGAATATGACAAGTATGTGATTACTGTTTCCTCTCTCCTATTAGTTATATCAACATACACACACACACATATATATTAAAAGATGAACATCGTATATATAGTTTTGCATAACTGAATCATAGCTTCATATAAATTTGTATAAAATTACTCTGTGAAATCACGGATACACAATTTTTAAGTCAATTTTTTGCTGACTTAAATATTGGCAAAACTGGGCTTGATCTGATACTGGGCTAATTCTCCCAACTGTTACAGGAAACAGTCGCTTATATAGAATAGAATCGACCTTGCTCAATTTTAGGAACAAGTTTACAATGTTTGTGCGTGATGAATGGATCTCTTAGCGTGCCAGTCCTGTATTAAGGAACGGAGAGTGTGATTAGGGGTCAGTAGTTTGTGCTTGAGCTTTAAGTTAGTCATCGGCGAGGTATCGTGCCTTGTTCCGAGCCATTCCTCTATGGCTTCTTGCTCATACGAAAACCCATCAGCCGCGATATGCGGATTCTTCATCACATCCTGCACCCACAATCCATGTGCATATTTATATTCAGACAACCATTTATATAGTCACCAGAGTAGGCATTGTTGTGGGAAATTTCATGTTCAGTGTGCTAAGAAGATAAATTGCACTGTCTTGCTCATCATAGTGTTAAGGCCCTTAAGGGGCTACTAAGGGTAGGCCACTGAAATGTGCTCATTTGATCTAGTTTTGCCCCAAGCTTTGTGGTGGTGTATAGAACACTAAAAACTAAAAAGGGTGATATAGAAGCCAACCTGAGTTATGGGGCATTGAAAAACACTTGGTACATTGCTTGAGTCCTCTGTGTCTACATCTCCTTCAGTCGGCATTACACATCCCAGGCTGGCCACTAGATCATCGGCCTTTTGTTTCACCTCTTCGAGCTCTGTTATCACTGTACCCGGCCCCACATTGCCGGACAAACACCTCATTGCTATGCCGGCAAGTTCCACTGCTAAGTCAAAAGGCCATTTTCCAGCCATGCTATCCAAGGCCCTAGCTAGAGCTTTGCGGTCCACCACCTTCGCGTCTTCAACAAGCCCGGCCCAATTCCTTCCGGCGAGAAGTTGGAACACTAGATTCCCAAAACCACCAATATCTGAGTGCACATTAGATTCAGTATAGTTCCAATCAAGCCTAAAGCCATGGACTTTGGCAACGAAATTACGATCAATTAGGATTTTGGAGGGGTTGAAGGGGCCGTTAAAAGTGGGCCTGGGTTGGGCCGAGTGAAGGCAGGCCAGGCCTGAGCAAACTTCGGCCATGATGCGAATTCGGGCATGCCAATTGAGTCCTCGGTTCCTCCTTTTGTGGCCTTGGGATAGAATGTCCCTGAGGCAGCCATTGTGCAAGTATTCAAAGACTATGCATTTTAGCTCAGAGCAGAAGCCTATAATGGCCACTATATGAGGATGCCTGATGTGGCTAAGTTGCTTCACCTGCATTGCATTAGGAGAGTCAATCTTAGTCAAGTGTCACTAGTATAAAAAAAAAAAATCTATCAAAAAGTCCATATCATTATAGGCCTCACTTCAATAAACTTAGTGGCCAAAAGATTTTTCCACCATCAAATGCATATCCACTTTTTGCGACAACACAATATGAGTCTGGGAAGGCTCAGAAGTACGTAGTGTTACCCTGAATGTGGAAAGTCTAGTTTTGTAATTCGAATCGTTACTTCCAGGTAACAACAGTAGAACAACCTTAACGTTGCACCAGTACGTGACCTTAAAACAACAGTCAATAGGATCTAAGAAAAGTCCCGTACCTTAGCTAGGAATGCATCTTGAGATACTCCATCGATTGAATCATAAAGTTTGATTGCAACCGTTGTATGGTTGATACGCCCTCTATACACATTTGTCCTCACACCTGCAGATTTCAAACTCAAATGGTTCGAGAAATCATCAGTGGCTGCTCTTATTTCTTCCGCTGTGAACATTTTGCAGTTAAACCCCGAGAGACTCAAAATTGTGGCCATTCCTATGGCATCCTTTTCCCTGCAAAACTCGATCCTACGCTGCAAAACCTCTCTTTCTCGCCTCATCTCCTCGATCTCACAAATCATCATGGCCCTTTTAGTCACTGCCTTCTCTAGTTGAGCCTCAGCTTGCGATTTTGCTAGAGATGATAAGTGAAGCTTGTTTGACAGTTCTTGTTGGAGTTCGAGAATCGAATTGAGCCTACTCTTCTTTCCTCCAACTTCACTCTGAGCTTCATAAAGTTCCTCCTTCGCCATATCTAACTCTTTGTTTAGCTCAACACGATTAGCTATGTCTTCATTTATACGAGCTTCAAGTTCCTCAGCCTGTAAAGAATGAATGCTTCGGTCTGTTGATTTCTTGAATTGAATTAACATCCTTCCAGATAAAGATATAAGCGATTACCTGTCTAGTACACAATCGATTAGCCCATTCGGCTCTAGCTCGTCTTTCAACATTGGCCTTGGCTTGTTCTTTCTTCAACTTGATCACCTCATGAGCTTTGGCTATTCTAGTTTTCAGCATTTCAATTTTCTCCGCAGCACACTGGTATTTCCCCAAAGTGAGTGTTATTAATACATCAATATCGATATGAATATATATATATATATATAGATACACACCAAAATAGGTGGACTTTTGCCTACGGAGAATATCTTACATTAATAAAAACACAACACTTTAGTTGAAATTTGGGACAGAAAGAAACAACAATATGAATCCAGATAATACTCATTGTGGCATATCACTATCATTTGCCACCAGAGTCAAAAAGAAAGAAAAGATAAGGTAGAGAAAGTTCATAGTTAAAAGCAAAGATTAGGGGACTAAATACACATACAAAATAGATTATTTTCTACCTGCTCTGAACTAGTCAAGCCTAGTTATGGCCATAGAATTCAAAAAAAAAAAGAGTCTATATTAGCAAATTACCATATTTTCTGCCACATCTGGTGCTGTCGGAGTGGTCCTCAAAATGTCATTCTCCACTGCACCATCTTCTTCATCTGAATTAGAAGGTATCAATTGATGAAAATAATTTTCGATCTCTTGCGCGCGAATTTCCCATTCATCAGGTGACTCATTGCTTGTCGTTGGAGAAGATGAGCTATCCGGAATTTTTTCACTAGCAGCAGTTTCGGCGAACATTTTTCCGAACAAACCTTTGAAACTAACTCTGTCTCTAATCTTTGCGACGACAAGTCCTCTATCATCCTCTATAAATCCTTCATTATTTTCTTCTCTCAAATACACCAATTTCCCACCGTATATTATGAAAAACTCGCAAAAATCTGGTTTATGCCGGTGAATGTAAAATAATTCATTCTTTCCACTCTTGGATTTCCTATGGAGAGAGAAAATAAGTGCTCAAAAATCAGGAAACTATATGAAATGAACATGATTATTAGATAAAAAATGGATGGAAAAGGCATTGTGCGTACCACGATGAGGACTTCATGAATGTAAAACCCATGACCAATTTGGTTATCTGGAGCTCCAATATCAAATCTATCATGACCTTGTGAACAGGTTCATCATATTTCTGAATCTTATGAATTTCAACTCTCACCTATGAACCAAACAGAAGAAGAAAACTCCATAAGCGTCACTAGAACTAGTTTTATGCCAAGATTTCTCATTTTCAACAGCCCTTAAAGAATACACACACACACACACATATATATATATATTACAAACCTTGCCACCACAGAAAGCTATGTATTTGGATAGTAATTTGTCAATTTTCCCTTCTTCTGTCTTCCGAATGGCTTCCAATTTCTCAGCACTCACAGAACTTGTGTGGAGTTTTCCAACTGCAAAAGAAAGGGAAAATCAGACTACCGATTGCCTCATACTACCTACAAGGATTCCAAGTATAAATGGGAAGGAATTTTTATATATATATATATACATATATATATATGTATGACTATATATAACCGACTTACTTGGTGTCCGAACATAGTTTTTGTACATGTCAAGAGGTGCATGGAGGATCACTATGGAGGTTGAATGTGAGGACCACTTTCTAAGTGCCCATTCCAAGGTCCCAAACCCATCTTGCAGGTCTGCCCCAATGGCCACATACACCTTCTCTGCTTGACCACTTTCCATTTCCTGCCTTGGCTAATTGTACAAAAAT
Source organism: Cornus suecica (assembly GCA_963922005.1). Taxonomy (NCBI): domain Eukaryota; kingdom Viridiplantae; phylum Streptophyta; class Magnoliopsida; order Cornales; family Cornaceae; genus Cornus; species Cornus suecica. The sequence goes on along the minus strand of OY998238.1, from coordinate 14,387,782 downwards.
ATTTCTATATAATAATATATTATAATGGATCAATCTTGGTCATACCCATCAAATGAAATTGATTCTAACAATGGTTCAGGTAAGTAAATCTAGACCTTGTTGAAGGGTTAAAGTAATTGTGTAACAAAAGGGTTGGTGCGGTTGTGGATTGAAATTTTCTTGGGTGTTCTGAGAGAAAAATATTCAAACTGTTTGATTTGAAGGTTTGAATTTTATTGGTGTTTCCTTGAATTTTAACTTTTCTGGATGCTTTTTTTCAACCTTATGTTTGGGATTGATTGATGGAGCAAAACCCTATGAATTTGGATACCCGAATTATCCTAGGATTCCCGGATTCATATATATATATATATATATAGGATCATATATACAGCACATATATGACACAGTAGTTACAATAACTTCACTAGAGGACACTTAAAGATTTGTCAATTCCTATGTTTGAAAAAGTGAGACACTTGTCAACTTGAATAAATAGTGTTGGTTGGTACATAAGACAGTTTTTTCAAAAAGAAAAAGAAAATACAATGATTCTTATCATTTGCATCACACTTGCTTTTTCCTTGGTCTATATCAAAATATGTGGAACTCACATGTTTTTTATGTTGATATAATAAAATTCCACTATTGCATTGAGTTTAGGTAAATAAACTGGTTATATATACACTTTAGGAAAATATGTGCATAGTGATTGTCACTACATAATTTGCTAGACCTTGGCAGTTTGAGTTCTCTGTTCTTGATGTGTAATGTTGATTTCAAGATTTTCATCTATCTGTTTGTTTGTTTATTTTCATTTTTTCTTTTCAAATTTACAGTTAACCATAGATAAATAAATAAACAGGTGATATGAGAATTAGAGAAGAGAGACAGCAAAATATGAAGAAACCCAAATTTGGATGCTTAACTGTTAAAAAAACAAGACAGCATCAGTTTCAGGTGAATGTAATCTTCAAAGCTTCCTAGGGCCTTAATAAATACTATTTTCGACTTCGAAACTCATAGCAACAACAACAACAACAACAACAAGGCATATATGGAACCATCACTCCATAACAAGTTGCATATGGCGATTGAGGTCCTTGATGTATATTGTACTGTTATAGTCTTCCAACTCGCAACCATAGGGTAGAATCCCTCTCCCTCGGAACGACTTCTGTTTCTGCTCTACCGGTCCATTCTTGCCTCTCAATAGCTGCACAACCTAAGACACCCGGAGAAATTCGGCTTAGTTTGATATATATTAATCGTATGCAACTTGTGGGAAAATCTAGCTAGCTAGAAGTGCATATATACACGAGTATGTGACAAGAATTCTTACTCGGTTCATGTTTGGACGCATACTGGCCAAGTGATGAAGGCATAACGAAGCTGTCAACATGGCGCGTTGCATTTCTAAAATGTCATAAGCTTCCCCTAGACAAGGATCTGCTATCTCGTCCATGTTGTTCTTCTCTAAAAGCGGTTTTGCCTATACATAAATGAGTGATAGATATATAATCTATACATTCATGTTCTTTTCAAGTTGATGACAAGCGAATGTATGGAAGAAAGATTATAGGAAGAGGGTAGTATTTGGAAAAAAAGAACCACGGAATCGTATGTAGAAGTAGTCCATTCTTTATATCAGAAAACTGTAACAGATATTAGAAAACAACTTATTTATTAATGAACTTCAATTCTCAACTACGTTCTTAAAGCTATCGACCAAATAGACTTTTTGTACAGTTTCATAAAACTCGTAAAATTAGTGCAAGTTGAGGTGTATTTAGCACAATGGAAACATACCCATATCACGAGGCTTTGTTGAGACGAATCAACTGCGTGACGTCCTGTGATGAGCTCCAGTAACAGAACTCTGAATGCGAAAACATCAATCTTCTCATCAACAATGCCATTCATGAAATATTCCGGAGCCATATATCTGAGTCCAATTTCAAGATATCTGATAAGCCTCGAAAACACAACAAACTAAACAAATTGCACAAAACATAACACTTTCACTGGCCTCACCCGAATGTGCCCTCAATGGGCGAGACAACGTGATGAACCCATTTGTCCGGAAGCCACTTTGCCAGTCCAAAATCAGATATCTGTTCGTTATACATTATATATATATCAGAAGCTAGATAGAGACTCGACAACGAATTGAAGTTTGAAGACTTTCTCGGAGAAATGAAATGAGAGGAAAACCTGAGGCTCATAATCTTCGGTGAGTAGTATGTTTGAAGCTGTGATGTCTCTGTGGATTATGCGCCTCTGGCAGTCGCAATGGAGATACTGCAATCCTTCAGCTACTCCAAGAGCCACCTTATACCTTATCTTCCATTTCAGACTCTCTGTTGAACCTGAAATATTTTCTCTACCTGAGTCAAATGAACTTTTCAATCCTATATTTACAATGTATATATATATATGTTTAGAATACATCTATTTGTGAACGATTGTATATATTTACAAATAGTCATATTCTTTTTAAAAATATATGTCAGCCCGTTCTCTATAGATAGAGTGATTGGTTCAACAATTAGACACCAGACAACAGCTACACAAGTTTCATCTAGTATTGGAATCCTTAACGAGTGGAGGCAAATAACACCTTAAAAAACGAGTATGCAACTAAAAACCATGAATTAAATTTTGTTCTTCAAGTCTTTGTTTCTGCTGTAACATCTTATAGTGTGCATTCAACATTTTCATAGACAAACACATTATGCTTTGCCTAATGCAGAAAAGGAGAAATGAAGCGTACCGTGTAGAGCAGAAGCAAGGCTGCCGTGAGGCATAAATTGGAGGACAAGGTGCAAACCACCATCGATGCTGTAACCGATCAATTTAACGGAGTTTGGATGGTTAATGTGAGCAATGATTCCGAGCTCAGACAAGAAATCACCGGCTCTATCCTCGTCCTTCTTTTCTTCCTTGAGTATCTTCTTCACGGCAACAAGTTGACCATCAGGTAAGCATCCTCGGTATACTAAAGCATGCCCTCCTTTCCCAATCAACCTCTCTGTCAAAATTCAAGCACACTTAGTAATTGCATGCATGAAACAATATTGCTGTTGGCATTGATTTAATTACATGCACAATTAATATTGGTCAAGGTTAATTCTACTCAATTTAGTAAGAGGTATAACCTTTTATAGAATTCATAAATAGATCAATTTTTGTAAGAAATTATTTATTCTGAAAAAATCCATAGAATTGTATTGGTGCAATTTGGACATTATGGGCAAGGTCGAACATGCCTAAAAAGTACTAACTATTATGTTTAGGTCCATAAAGGTTAACCACGAATGACGAAAGGGTTTTCTTTTATCATCTTATCATTTCACTTAAGATGAGTCTCTTAAGGACATCTCGGTGGACTGAGCTTCGCAATGTTCAAATTTGACTTATTTATTAAATGAGTTTTTTTTAAAAAAGGTTCCCACGTGGCTCATTTTGCTAAACAAAATGTGGTCTAGCTAGACTTTTAATGAGTCTTGCACGAGCGGCTCAGTTTATTTGGAATCTCCTCATTGGGGTTTTAAAAAATTGGAGTCCACATCACAACCCTTCTTCTAAAACTAACAAATAGGAAACTGAGTAAGTGAAAACAAAAAAGAAGCTGAATGTATATATATATATATATATATATATATCTTACCAGGGCTGAAATTATCTGTAGCAGCAGCAAGCTCTTGATACTTGAAGTTCTTCCAAGAGGGCTTGCTCCTCACAATCTCTCCACAGTCGATAGACTGGCCTGCGCTTCGACTCCTAAGCCTCCTCATCAAATTATTCCTTGTATTCTCATACCCTGACAGCAATGGCATTGCTGATATTGCTGATTTCTTCTTTATATTCGCAAACAAACTCTTCCATCTCACCTTCTCTGTCGCCGTCACTGACCCACTACTGCTGCTGCTGCTGCTTTGCTCATAATCCGAACCCGAAACATACATCTCCAACACACCTCTAGGCGATGACTCTACCTCTCTATCCACCTCCTTTTTCATCCTATCTACAGATTCTGTTTCTGGGTTTTTTTGGGTTTCTTCAATTTTCTCTTCATACATAAACAAAAATCGACACAAATCAGAAAACAATCAAAACAGAGTATATTTCAAAGTCAGAAAATAATGGAAACAGAGTATATTTCAAAATAAGAAAACAATGAAAACAGAGTTTATTTCAAATTGAATAGACGATACAATAACATAAGTTTAGTACCTTCCATAACTTGTGTTATAGGTTTCTTTCAAATTATTATAGCTTCTGATATATATATGATGATATCGAATTCGGAGCTATATAATAATTTGAATGAAACCTTTGAAGAAAATGCTAGGTGCTCATATCTCCCCCCTTCCCCACAGGGGTGTAGAGAGAAAGGAAGAGATAAGAACAAAGAAAGAGAGAATTTAGAGAGAGAGAAGAAGAGAGAATGTGAAGACTAAATTTGGTATATCTTTGAGAATGGTTATTCTGAGAAAGAGCAGAGTAGCAAAGCTAAATTGAGGCTTGTGGTGATTAGAATATATGCTATTTTTATACCTGAAGCCACCAACTTAGTCTTTTCAAGGAGGTTATTCTTTGGTAACCGGTCTTTCTGGTCTGGTCCGGTCCGGTCTGGTCTAATTTAATCTGGAAAAGTCTGTTTGGTAAGCGGTCTGGTCTTACTATTTATTTATTATTTATTATAATATTTATTTATGTATTATTTATTTATTTATTTATTATTTATTCACTTTATAATATATTTTATTATTTATATTATTAAATTATTATTTATTAATTTATATATTAATTTATAAATATATTCTATTTATTTATTATTATTTCATTATTTAATTCATTTTATTTATTCATTTTTAATTATTTAAAAATATATTTTATTAATTTAATATTAATTTATTATTATTATACTCATTTTTTATTATTAGTATGAAGTATTTATTCATTATTATATTTACTTATTATTTATTATTATATCTATTTATTATTTATTATTATTATTATTATTTATTTCATTTTGTTTATTATTTATTATTTTTATTATATTTTTAAATATGTTTTATGTAATTTATTATTATTATTTATTATTTAGTCCATTTTTTATTATTATTATATTTATTTATTATTATTCTATTCATTTTTTTATTATTATTATGTTTTATTTAATTTATTATTTATATTATTAATTATTCATTTTTAATTATTTATAAATATATTTTATTATTTATTCATTTATTTATTAATATTATATTAATTTTTTATTATTATTAGGTATTATTTATTTCATTTTGTTTATTATTTATTATTTATATTTTATTTTTAAAATATGTTTTATTTAATTTTTTATTATTATTATTAATTTTTTATTATTATTTAGTCATTTTTAATTATTTATAAATATATTTTATTAATAAGACCAGACCAGACCACCAGGAACCACCTTTTTTTTTGGTCTGAAATGAGGCCATTTTGGTCTGATTTGGTCTTACTTGGTCTAACCAAAAATTTGGGACCAATGTTACCAAACACGGTCTGGTCCCATAAAACGTAAGACCAGACCAGACCACCTGGGACCAGACCACCAACCAAACAGGGCCTGAATTTGTTATTTCATGCTCCTTTTTTTAAATAAAAAAAATTCTTTTAAAAGTACATATATGAATTTGCTATTTTTTTATTTTTTATTTTTAAACAGTGTAGGAAAATTAAATATCGGTAAACTCATATCCCATAATTAGAACAGGTTTCTCTTAGATTATATTGTTTTAGCTGTTTCACTTAATATAGATGGTGTTTTTTTAAATGTAACAAGCTTGTAAATTATACGGAAATTACTAGACTTCACATAAGGAAAATAAGCAATATCAACATTTATAGGGTAAATAGCTTAAACCCCTCTCAATTTTACTTTTTTTTTCTACTATACCCCCTCAACTATGAAATGAGCTTAGAACCCCCTAAAGTTTCATAAAATGTTGCACCATGGGCTTGCCCTCAATTGTTTTTACCCTTTTACCCTCCAAACTTTTTGTATTTCCACCTTACCTTTAATTATATCCTTACTATTATATTTCTTAATTCTTTAAATTACAAAAATATTATTTATTTTAGTTAGAATATTAATTATGCCATTCACCTTTAATGTATTAGACTAAATATACTCTCAAATGTTAAATTTTTTTTTTTGTAAGTTTTAATTATTTTATTTGTAAATCAATTAACTTGTTATTAAATTGGGTTAACTTCATTTACACCCCCTCATAGTGTGAAATGTCTAAAATACCCTTATACCAAACACCCCTTAAATCAATTTAACCCCTAAACCAAACACCCCCTTAAATCAATTTATCTCTCCAACCAAACACCCCAACCCAACCCAACCCAACCCTAACCACCACCGCCGCCGCCACCACCACCACCGCCCGTCGCCACTACCACCACCATCCGCCGCCACTACCACCAACACATCATCCATCGACATATATATATGTGTGTGTGTGTATATATAGGAGAAGGGGGGGGGGGGGGGGGGGGGGGGGGGGGGCACTGACAGTGGGAGTGGGGTGGTGGTGGGAGGGGGCGGCGCCGGCAGGGGGATGACGACGGCGCCGACAGTGGGAGGGGGTGGTGATATATATATATATATGTGTGTGTGTGTGTGTGTATGCGTGCAGTGTGTGTGTGTGAGAGAGAGAGAGAGAGAGATAGATTAATTAATTTATTTGTAAAAATTAAATATTTGGAGTTGGGTTAGGGGTTTTATGATTTAATTTTTATTCACAAATTAAAAAAATTAGTTTTCAAAAAATTTAAATATTTGTTTGTGAATATTTGGGCTTGGTGTTTGGGGTTTTGGATTTTATATGTTTTTTTATTTTATAATTATTTTCGAATTTAATAATTCTTTTCAAAATTTAATATATATTTTTTAATTTTATATGTTTTATTTTTAATTTTATATATTTGTTTCAAATTTTTTTATGTTTTTTGCAATTTTTATATTTCTTTTCAAAATTTAATATGTTTTTTTGAAAGAAAAAAAATTCGAAATTTATATATTTTTTAAATTTGAAATTTATTTTCGAATTTATAATATTTTTCAAATTTTAATATATATATATTTTTGAATTTTATATATATTTTCAAATTTTAATACAAATTAAATTATTAAATGATGGGAGGGGGTCTAATTGATAAAAACACTATCCTTGTTTCCAAACAGAATAAGGATAAGACATTGAGGGTAGTTTAGGGATTTTTTTTAAAAAACAGCTGATGTCATCATTCACGGGGTCTAAGTGATGAGAATATTGAAAAATAAGGGGTGTAAATGAAGATATGCAAACCTGGGGAGTGTAAGTGAAGATATGATAAACCTCAGGGGTGGTAAATGAAGTTAACTCTATTAAATTTTAGTTTGATTTAAATCATAAAACTCAATCCTAATTAATATATTCATAAATAAATCACAATTTATGAATATATTTTTATGAAAAGAAAGTTTCATTTGACAAAAAAAAAATTTAATTAGGATAATGAGTTTTATGATTTAAATGAAATTAAGTTTTACTGGAAAATGATATATATTTTGGAATATATATATTTATATATATATATAATTCGTCAAAAATATATATTTTTCGAATTGTTTTAAAAAAATATGAATTTTTTCCAAAAAATAAAATTTTTGGGAAAAATATATATTATGTTCCAAAATATGATTTTTTCCGAAAAATAATTTTTTTGAGAAAAATATATATTATTTTCCAAAATATGATTTTTTTTCCGAAATTAATATAATTTTTTTCCGAAATATATATTTTTTATATTTTAGAAAATAATGTATATTTTTCATAAAAAAATCATATTTTTTAAAACAATTCAAAAAATATATACTTTTGACGAATCATATATATATATATATTCTGAAATATATATCATTTTCCAATATATATATATATTCCAAAATATACATATTTTTTCGAAAAATAATTTTTTTGAAGGTTTGATTTCACTAAACCCTCTTATACTATTGATGGTAGTTTAGGTATTATGACTCAAAATCATATTTTGGAACATAATATATATTTTTCTCAATAAAAATTATTTTTCGGAAAAAATCATATTTTAGAACATAATATATATTTTTCCCAAAAAAAATTATTTTTCGCAAAAAATTCATGTTTTTTAAAAGAATTCGGAAAATATATATTTTTAACGAATTATATATATATTCCGAAATATATATCATTTTCCAATATATATATATATATATATATTTTCCGAAATATATATATTGTTTTCATAAATTGTGATTTATTTATGAATATATTAATTAGGATTGAGTTTTATGATTTAAATCAAACTAAAATTTAATACCATGTTAATTGATTTACAAATAAAATAATTAGAACTTATAAAAAAAAATTAACATTTGAGAGTATATTTAGTCTAATACATTAAAGGTAAATGACATAATTAATATTATAACTAAAAGAAATAATATTTTTGTAATTTAAATAATTAAGAAATATAATAGTAAGGATATGATTAAAGGTAAGGTGGAAATACAAAAAGTTTGGAGGGTAAAAGGGTAAAAAAATTTGAGGGCAAACCCATGGTGCAAGAAAATGAAAGTTGAGGGGGGTATAATTAATTTTGGGGGTATAGTAGAGAAAGAGAGGAAAATTGAGGGGGGACTTAAGCTATTTACCCATATTTATACCTATATTCATATTTTTTAGACCTATTATCATAAAACCCCCAATACTTTGACATTTGTAATCAAACAACCCCCACCACTATCATATTGCCCCCCTGCACTATTAATTTATCTCAAATTGTTCATCCCTCCACTATTTAACTATGTTAAATAACTATATTAATCTTACACTTTTAATTACTTATATTAATTTCTCTATTTCAAGGACAATAACAAAGCAACAATAGAAATTTTTTTAAAAAAATACATGCATTAACAAATATTTTCATCACCTTCAACATAAAATTATTTGATAATTTAATTAATAATTATTTTTCATCAAAAATATTAATAGTAATGTAGATCCATTTCCTTTTAAATAAAAATTGGGATTGTGTAATTTTAGAAAGAAAATAATAATATTGCTTTAATACCATGCACTAACAAAAATGAGTATATTTAGTTTTATAATAAATTCATATTTAGCCTCAATTCAAAATTAAAATAATAAAAAAAATTTCTTCTAAATTAGACAATCCAAATTTTTATTTAAAAGAAAATGACTCTATATTGCTATTAATATTTTTTATTTAAAAGTAAATGGGTCTACATTATATTGAAGGTGATGAAAATATTTGTTAGTACATGTGTTTTTTTTTTTCTATTGTTGCTTTGTTATTGTCCTTGACATAGAGAAATTAAGATAAATAATTAAAAGGATAATGTTAATATAATCATTTAACATAGTCAAATAGTGCAGAGAAGAGCAATTTGAAACAAATTAATAGTGCATGGGGCAATATGATAGTGGTAGGGGTTGTTTGATACAAATGTCTAAGTGTTGGAGGTTTTATGATAATAACCCTATTTTTTAAGCACCTATATATATTTTTCATATATTTTTGACAATAATAAGAGTTCATTTCATAAAAAAAAAAAAATTGAAATTTTCTCATTAGGTTGCTTTATTTGAATGTAAAATAAATTATGAAATCATGTCAAAATTTACTCTTTTATTTATTTATTTTTCAATGTATTTATTTATTGTAGCAAGTTTGTCTAGGAACTATTTTTTTACTCTGTTTGGCAAAATGTCCAACAAATGGTTTGAGTTTAACTTATGTATAAACTTGAAAAAGTATATTTTTTTTCTTTCATTTAAGCCGATCACATATCAAAAAATAATAAATATTTTTGAAAACATTTACAACAAGAAAACAGAGGGTTTTGTAACTTTATATATTTTTTATTTTTGTTTTTTCAATATAGATTTATTATTCTAATATTTTTTAGTAGTCCATACCTCTATTTTTGTAAGTGTTAAGTTTATAATATATCATCACTTTACTTAAATTAATTATTAAACTTCAACTAAATCTCTTCCTAATTTTATGTAATAAACAGTTTTTCTTTCACTTTTTTACTTCAGCAATTTTCTTATTGTTATATTCTTACCATTTCACTTTTCAAATTTATATAGATCTTATGTTAAATGTACATATGTTATTTTTTCACTTTTAAATGATAAAGACTAACTGGTAATTAGTGTAAATTATGCATGGAAAAATTCCGTTATATGTACTATACATAAAAATTAATTTTAACAACCTTTATAAACCATGTACTCCTGAAATTTTAATAAACTTCATTTATATATTAAACAAAATCTTCTAAATTCAATCATATTATTTTACTACACTTAATAAATCTTAAGAAAAATTCACGTGCAAGTAATTCTTGGTGTACTTAAAAGTGAAAATCATCATTAAGGTGATGTTAAACTGTACATTCATGTTAGGTTTTCATTCTAATAATGTATAGTTTTTATTGAAAAAAAAAATTACTTTAGGAATTCTAAATCTAAATGAAAGTAAGTTTTCTCACTTTAATTGGATTGCAATTTTATCTTTGGATGATTAAAAAAGAAGAATAAATTCCATTGATTACACACCTACAAGTAAACTAATTATGAATTCCATCAAATTCCACTAATTTTCATAAAAATAAAAATAAAAATTGAGAAGACATTCTATTCTAAATTTCACAATTTATGAAATGCAATTCAATTTAAATTTCCATTGATTTCAAACAATTCCAACAAATTCCACTATTCCATACCCAAGCACGCCCTCCAAACTCCGATTATAACCGACCCGCCCGACTCTCTCTTTCTCTCACACACACAGTCACACACACAAACACACAGCGATGGCCTTGCTCGGCGACGATGGACGAGGCTACGAACTCGCGCGTAAACTCGAAAGCCAAGGCGTGTGGCGGTCATGGCTCGGCGACCCACTATACGCCAACTTCATCCACTTCCTCTCGTCGCCGTCTTCATGGGACTCCTTCCTCAGAACCGACGCCTCAAAATCTAGGGCTCAGATCCAACTCCAACTCAGAGTTCGCGCTCTCCTCTTCGACAAAGCCTCCGTCTCTCTCTTCCTTCGCGCCACTCCATACTCAGCGTCTTCATCTTCTTCCGCCGCGGTTTCCAAACTCAACCCTAATTGTATGTATTTAATTAGTTTTTTTTTTTTTGGTTCGCAATGTTGTTAATTTGTAGTGTAATTTGGTGGAGTTTTACAGATTTGCAGTTGCATGGTGATGATGTGTACTTCACTTTGGACAATTATTCACAAAGTGGATCTCTACAGCGAGACGGTGCTTTCACTTCCAATTCGACCACCTCTAAGGTTCGATCGCCTAATTGCCCTGATTTATATATATGTATGTATATATATTGAAATTAAGATCTGTGGATTTTTGTAGATGATTAATTCAGAATTGAAGCTATGATGTGTAAATAAAGTGGAAGAACTGTATTGTATTTGTATATATGTATATATTTATTTTGAAATTAGTGTATATGTATTTTTGTGGATGATTAGTTAAGAAGTGAAGCTATGATGTGTAATATAGTGGAAGAAGTGGAGTGTATGGACTAAGTGGAAGTTGAGGGTGACTCAAGGAGTTTAGGGTCTTGCCTGAGGATCAAAGTATTAGTGAAGGTTCTTAGGGTTTTTAGTATAAAGAGGTGGCTCAATGTTCTTAGCGTCTTGATTTAGAGTTTCTGTGATGTTCTTAGGATCTCAAATAGGCTAGAGAATCTTTAATGTTGTAAAAGAGTTTTTTCTTAAGTGTATAATAGAAGCCAATGTATAGTTGATAGGTGAGAGTAAGTAACTCTTCATGACGATGTGGTGTTGCGAGTGAGTATGTGATGCATGTCTTTACTGTGATCCGATGAGACTTAATTATGTGAATTGGGGCTGTCTTATATTATAGGATGAAATAGGAGGATTTTTTACATGGTTTGGGTCTAGATGGTCCTGTCCACATGATAGGCATTAAAAAATCCAAATAAAACTGACATTTTTTCGTATGAGGTTGGGATTGTCTGGGCCATGTAAGAATTTCTTTGCAATAGGTGGCAGCTATACACTTGGCATTGCAACAATATTAGGATGGCACCAAAGCAAGAAAGCATCCCTAGCAAGCTTCTATATCACTTCAGAAAGAATATGTCATTTGGGAGTCGTGCGATGCTTCTCTCTTTAGTTTACGTTGTGGTGTGTAGAGACCTCAAGAGATGTCATCCATGTGCCATGAAGTTCAATGACCAAGTCCAAAATTCTTTGTATGCCAGAGATCTATGACATGTATGTGATTTTGGGTAACCCGACGTAGACTATGATGATAATTTTCCCAGAGATTTTGATGTAATTGACTATACTCTACCCAAAGGGGTGGTCTCACAAGTAGCTGTATAAGTATTGAGTCCACTTTCAATTTTGGGTTTGTACAGGGTTTATGAAGGTGGCCTTGCTCTTAAGCTGAGGCAACTAGAAGTCGTCCTTCTGTCCTAGCAATAGTCTTTGAAGATGTACCTGGAGGATGCGAGATTACTTGCATAAAATGATGGGTGTTATTGCTTTCATGCCTTGATAATGGGGCTTAATTGAGGATAGAAGATCTCGTATCAGTAATACATAGTTGCATTTTTTATGAGGCTACTAACTGTTGGAAATTAAGTATCTGTGAGAAGGCCAAAGGGTGTCTTATTGGCCTACGTAAATATTTTACATATTGAAACTCCAGGGACTTTCTGTGGAGAGGGATTACATGACTGGAGAAATGTGCAATCAGGCCTCATTGGAAGCAGTAATCCGTTAAAATACGAAAAGCCTCGGTAGAATAAGAGCAGCTGCAATGTGATACCACAAGGCGAGTTAGAGGTTGCTTGGTAGTAGAGGCCGCTATACAGATGCTTCAAGGTCTTTTCAAACCCTTTCTTAGTCCTAATAAAATGTAGAATCAAGTCAATACGAAACTCAAGGCATGGACGCCCAGAAATGGAACCGGGCGCGGGTACCGGAACAAGGTTTGAAGTGAGACATAGCCAGAGAAGGCATTTGATCCTTATTGAAAGTACCATGGAGTAACTGACATGACATTTACGTATAAAAGAATGTGCACAAAGGTTTAATTTGTTGTGTTTTTGCTTTTTGCTTTTGATTGTATAATTGATTTAGGCATTATAGTGTTCTTTGGATAGAGAAGTATAAACTTTATGCGTTTCTGGAATACTGAAGGGGGAGAGCTTTTGTTTGACACTGAAACAAGGTTACACTTCATGCTGCCTGTAAAACTTTCTGCAGCACAGAAAGATGCTATGCCAGAAAATGACATGAAAATATAAGCATAGTTGTGTATCGTTTACTTGAGATTTACTTAGAGAAGCATACAATTAGGGTAAGATTGTGATTATAGGATCTGGAGGACTTGATCTTGGATGATCCCATCCACACCCACCCACCCCCACCCCCACCCCTACCCCTACCCGCAAACACAGACACACACACAAAAAATGGAAAAACACTATGCTAATTAATATAATAAGTAAGAGTTTATGGCTATCCAGCTTGGTATTGATCTGCTTATTACATTATTAGGTGCCTAACCTTGTGAAATGATTAGTTTTGGACTGGTAACCTTCTTTATTACATACAATGGCCGGGCTTTTACCCTTTATACCATCAATATATAAATGTGAAAAATATTGGATTTTGGTTTTGTACAATAAAATTTGGGATCCATGTGCGACATTTCTTTAACACATTGCTTGAGGATAGTTTGATCACTTTCCTGCACGGAGAACAGTAGTGGAGTGTTCATGCATAGCTCCTTAATAGTCAAGCAAATTGCACTATTCTCCCCCCATTTTGTTGAGCTCAAATTTAAAGTTTATTTTTTTTTCCATTTTTCTAGCATGACCATCCAAAAGCACTTATAATTTGTCCATTCTTGCATCGATTATTACCTCGAATTATATTTCTTCTTGTTTCATTATTTTTTTGGACTGAACTTTCTGGAGCTATTGCCAAGTCGAAATGATTTTTTCTGTGTTTTGCTACTTTCAGACTTTGCTCATGGGCATCCATAATCTGTTCTCCAATGGTTGTTTTAGCAACATGTCTTTTGCTCCCATACAATCCTTCATTTTGTATTATATAACCTGTTATCATTTACCAGAATGTATTTTTTTTACTGAATTGCAAGCTTTCATTTAGTTACATATCATGTTATTGGTTTATGCTATTCTATGTAAGTTTTTTCTAGCCATTTTCCCAACTCGATGGCATAACAAGCCGTCCTCTAGGAAAAGAAAATTCAGATACCAAATTGTTTGTGTGGTGGGTCAATAACAACTTATATTACATTTTATTCTATGATTATGCTATCAAGCCAAATCTTTACTCATATGCGCTACAGATGTTTATGATGCAAGTGTAGAAATGAAATGTGTTTATTTTCAGGTAACTTCTTCTTGTGGTTTGATTGACATTTTTTGACAGTTTCTTCAGCATCAACCTAAAGCTGCCTTTAGTGTTATGTCAAGATATGGCGAATCAGAAATTGATAATGTGTCTCAGAGATTTAGGCATGAAGAATTGCCAGAGTCATGGTATAGCCAATTTTTTGAGAAGTACAGAGTCAGAAAACCATATAGGTTATCATTTGGGGATCGAGAAATAGACAGACGGACACCTGAGCAGATGTCTACTTATCTTAAAGTTCTTGAGAAGAATAAGAGAATAAGAGTAGCCTACAAGGAAGAAAAAAACATGGGATTTGGCAAATCTATATTGGAAAATGGTTCAAATATGGGTCCGAACTCAGTTCTCGCCAACAATAATGTGATTGATGATGAGTTTTTCCCTGAAACAATGTTCATGTTGAACTGTGTCCCTGATAGCGCACTCCCTCCCCTAAATCGTGCGGAAGAAAACCACAAAGTGGATTTCAATGGAGTCCTTGACACCCTTCCCCAAATTATGACTAGAAGCCCTATTATGATCGAAAGGCTTGGTATTAGGCCAGAGTACCTTAGCATGGAACAGGGAGGAAATCAATCTCGTGGGAAAGCTGGGTCTGAAGGGAACAGAAAACATCTTGGTAAAGAGCAAGCATCACAGATGTCCCAAAAGGCAATAGTTCGTGTTCTAACAAGTGTGGGGTTCGAAGCTACTTCAGAAGTTCCAATGGAAGTATTGTCTCAGTTGCTCAGCTGTCATATCTGCAAACTAGGTCGTATCTTGAAAGTCCTTGCTGATAGTTACAGAAGGCAGTGCTCAGCAATTGAACTACTTAAGATGTTCCTTCAAACAGCGGGATACAGGTCAGTGGCAGCCTTCTTTTATTGGATGGTTGAATTGATTGATTAATCTTTTATTTTCATTTATGTGGTAGCCTCTTGACTGGTGTTTTTAATATCACAGAAGATGAACTCTGAAATAGAATATTTTTAATAGGTTTCTGATGTTGGATACTTGAATTGTTTGTTTATTTCACAATAAATAGAGTAAATATTCTGGCACAAGCCAAACAAAAAAAGAAAAGAAAGATGGACTAACAGAGGAGTAAACTGCTGGTATTTCCTTTGTTGAAATACTGTGGAGGGGGTACTGACATCGTCTTTTCTGCTTCTATACTTAGTTTGTTGTAGGAGTGTGATTTTTGGGCCAAACTTTTGCTTTCTATAGTTTTCTATATTATTTTGAAAAATATCTGTTATTATGTGTTTGTGTGTTTTTTTTGTTTGTTTTTGAAAATCTGTTAATTTTAGTGCACAAATTTCTGTCTCTCTCAGTAATAAAGTATCTCCCCTTCTATGGCCAGTAATCTTGGGCCTTTAGCAGAGATTGTGAAGGACAATGCTAGGAATGTTACACAGCAAACGCAGCAACAATTACAAGGAATCCAGTCACAGTTACAGCCACAACACCAGACTCCCATTCGACAACCCCAGCAAGTATATTGATCTGCCTCTCTTCCATTTATATTTTTGTTGGACACTTCACAATTTATATTGTGAAGTATTAAATATTTAAGTTACACCCTCTCTAAGAGCTTAAGCTTTTAGAGTAGTTGGGTGGTTAACATGGTATCTGAGTCAAATGTCCCGTGTTCAAACCTCACTGTCACCCATATTAAAAATTGTTGTTTCACGTGTTGGACCAAAAAAAAGGCCACATGTGAGGGGGCCTGGGCCTATTGAAGGATTAAATATTTAAGTTGCACCCTCTCTAAGAGCTTAAGCTTTTAGAGTAGTTGGGTGGGTAACATATAGTACATTGCATGCACCACTGTTTGGAGAAATTCAGAATCCAATCAATTTTTGCAATCTAGTATTGCTGTGTCTAACCGGTCATGAATACAATAACACAACTGCTTGCCTACTTCAGTCTTGCAAGCTGACAAAGGACCTCCAAAAGGTTACACACATTTGGAAACAAGAAAAAGCTTTACATAGTATTAAATGCAGCTTCTTGCTTTTAGTATAGATCATAGTGTTTTTATTCGTCTGGATATTTTTTTACAATTACCCCCCTGATCGCAGGGGCTTTGGGACTTGCTAGTTGAAAGTTAGCCTTCAAATATTGGCATGCTGACAAAGTTGATGCTATTTCCTGGTAACTCTGCAGATACCAAAACAAATGCATCCACAGATTCAGCAGGTGGTTACTCCTCAACAGCTGGCTTTACAGCAACAACAGTGGGAGAGAATGAGGAGGCGCCAATCGACCCCACCTCATCCTGGCATGAATATGAATCTTGATAAAGAAAGGCCCATGGTGGAAGTCAAGCTTGAAAACCCCTCCGAAATTCCAATGGAGAGTAATGTCTTTGGCACATTAAATACGAGACATCCACAGATGCAGTTTCGGCAACAGCAACTTGCTGCAATGTCAAATTACCATGTTCAAACCACTAATCAGTTTAGGCAATTGGCTTCCCTTCAAATACCCCAAGTGCAATCACCGTAAGGAATACACTTTGGAGAATATCATTCAATGGGAGGCCTAACGAAAGCCAGTCTCTGGGATTTTGATTTTATTTTTATTTTTTGGATGCAGGAACATGGGACTTGTTAGGGCTCCGCCAGTGAAGGTTGAAGGCTTTCAGGAATTGATGGGTGGGGATACTACACTGAAGCATGATTCCGAGGAAAATAAGCTGACTTCTCCAAAGTAAGTATCTATGTGAATGATCAATATATCTATGGGTACCATCTCTGCCTTGTGATGTAGAGTAACCTTTGTTGTAAAATCTTCTCCTCATGAGTAATTTACAATATGAGTCACACCTGTACAGTTTGACAAAAAATCCTCTCCAGTGCACTGGGTTTCGGTGGTGGTTGAGGTCACTCATCCAGGAGGAGGGTGGGGGTTCCAACTAGATGACTGTGTTTTGCTAACCTCTAATGTGGTATGAATTGGTAGAATATAATGTCATCTAAATTGCTAACCGGCTTGTTTAGACAGTTGGTATTCAGTTGCTGGTTTAGACGCTACAGGTAAATGGTGGTGTGCAGGAACACTTCCCTTTGAAAACTTGTGTACGAACCATGAACTTGATCTATATGTTAATATCATGATATATTTAATATAAATAGCCCAACAAAATTAGAGTAACGGGGAAGCAATTTTATAAGTTGACTTAAAATTAAATTTTGTACTTGATGATATTATCAAGATAGTAGATCTAAAGCTATTCGAATTAAAAAATCCTGCTACAATCATGTGTACTGATGAAAATTTTAATTACAAAAGGAAAATAGAATATGGAAACTTACAAATTATTATGATTAATCTTAGATATTTTTGGTAAGGGAAAGTTGAAAATGAAAGACATAATTAAAACTTTTTGCAGTCAATTAATATTTAAAAATCTTATAAGTAGAAAATTAATAGCAAAATAAAACTCCACTGTCTCCACTAGTCACCGACGGAAGGAACGTTAAACGAGTAGGCATTTATTGATTTCAAATCCAACTGTAATCGTTGTTGACTCAGCAGTCCTGGATACTCTACAAAGGGTTCTATGTATCTCTCCTGCCCTTCTTTGTCTCCGAATATTATCTTCATCTCCCGTGCATTGTACCTATATATGCTTCCCTCACCTTCAACCATCACCAACCTTACTGACTCGGCCACAGAGTTCCGAGTAAATGACCCGTCTTGCTCATCCCTTGGAATCTCTATTCCAACCTTCTTCTCTTCAAATACCGTCAAGAAACCTTCCACTGAATCATGACTGAGTATCCCGAGTTGAGGCGCCCAACTCGTCCAAACAACTCCACCATACCTGGTTGGCTCATTGAACCCCGCTGGCAACTCAACCGAGTCAGAATCGTCCGAACGGGCTGCTTTCTCGGTGCCCAAAAGAAAGGCAACCCCGATAGCTCCAACCCAAGAGTCAACTCAGTGAGTTGTTCCTGACTCATTGTCACCTCACTCCCTAGTGCTACGTAAACCACGGACCCTTTCTTATGCTTGCCAAGCAACTCGGAAAGGAATCCCATTCTTCATTTCTCTCCTCTCCACTATCTTGAACCAAGGGAAGCATTAAACCCACTGGAATTACGGTTTCCGGTGAAGCTCTTCAAGCAAGCTCAACCATTGAGGTTCGAACTCCTTACAATGTAGTATGAAAATAGCTTCACTCCTCGACAAAATGACCCCAAGCCGGTAAATGTCCGAAACTCCTAATGCATTCGGTTCATACACTCCCACCATAAATAGTGTCTTGTGGAGGCGATATACCACCTTTGTCGGAAACTGAACCCACTCGGGCGGGATGGTGAAGTGCTCTGGCTCGGGCCGTGGATGAGAGCCATCCAGCAAGGTCGAAGACAGTCCAAAGAAAGCTATAATCCATGCATTGATGATGGAGAAGTGGGCACATGAGATGTTGAGTTTAGCTGCAATGGGTGGCAACCAATAGGCAGGAAAATCGTAAATAATCCAATCGGGTGGTGAGTTGTTGAGAAACTGAGTTAACTCGGTTTCAAGGCCATCAAATCCCATCTGGAGGTACTGAATTTGATCACCACGAACGTCCATGGTGGCCTCGTAGTTCTTGGGCAAGCCATGGATGGTGGGCAAAGTGAGAGTGACAAAGTGTATACGAGTGGACATGTTCGGAGGCAGTTTGGGGAGACGTTGGATGTTTCTTGGAGTGGAGATAAATGAGACTGTGACCCTTTTGAGCAATGGACTTTGCAAGCTCCAAGAAAGGTATCATGTGACCACACCCTAGCCATGGGAACATCACTACATGTAGTTTGCCATTGGAAGCCATGACTGCAGTATTCATGTTTTGATGACTTTGTTTGTGGTGGTTAGCTGCTAGGCTGCTTGATTCATTTCGCATACTTATTCTATATATACACACATAACTACCCTAACCATTATTGTATTTTCCTCCATTGTTTTTGGGAGCTTTATTATCACGTTTATTTTAATAGATTTACCACTTTTCTGTATTGACTTCACCAGCTTCACCTTTTTTCACTTTAAATATTTTTTATATGACAAGTTCCTAATTTTTATGAATTTCAATGTTATAGTTGATATATCATTTCTATGATTTTAAATACCAGTTAATTTGTATGTGAAAGAGCAATAATACAGAGCTGGACATTCTCAACAACTCAAAACACTTTGAGATTGAGACTTCAATTTCACCACTGATGTCACTATTACACCAATTTCCACTCTCATCAAATAGTTAGATTGATGAACTTTACTTTTTTTTCAAGTCAAAGAAATGATAAACGGATAAATAACTTGGGAGAGAATTTTCACCGGTCAATATAATAGTGGTAGGTGTTTTATACCATACAGAGGGTGATGGGAAAACCAGAAAATGAATGTCATCCGTATTTCAGAAGTGGATGAGAATTATTGATTCGGTCGTCAAAGTCAATTGAATGATATTCTTATTTTTTTTAGTACTTCATTGTCTGCTTTTGCTGGAAAAGAAATGTGCATTCTTTATTTGGTTTGTGATCTCAGTGTCTGGCTCCCAAATCCAATGTGTTATGTGTGCATACATATTTTTTTTTTCCTATGTTTTCTACGATATGAAATCTGTGTTCTACAGGATTCAAAGTTCAATACAAAACTCATATATCATATCATATACACATGTACATATATATATAATTCCCAAGGGTGGGATCAAGTCCAATACAGCAAAAATGGTCACAAGCAAAAAAAAGGCCCAACAAAGCAAGATTAATAAGCCATAGCCGTTAATACACATTAAATAGCGTTGCTAACGGACAAATAGAGGATGTTCATCGGCCGGTCAATTGAGAAGAAGTTGGGCTGGTAGGTGGGTGATGTGGTACATAATCTGTATAAATTAACCAATCAACAAGTAAATTAGGATTGCGATTCTCCAGAAGACATTTTAGTACACCGGAAGATATGAGGAGAGAATGGTCGTATGTACGTATGTGTGTTTATTTGCGTACGTCCTTGCAGGATCGTTCTCTTGTTAAATACTCTTAATATTCACACATACATCTTCACACACAACACACAATATTTATAATATACGGAAAACTCCAAATTGGAAAAAAATCATTGTCGTTGTCAAAAAAAATTAATACAACCACACTCTCAATAATTTTTCTCTTATCCCAAAAAATCCTAATACAAATAAAGCTTCTCTCATTTTTTGGGATCACATTTTTGTGTTCATATATTCTGAATCCGTGAGCCCACCATAGTTGAATTAGCACTCTGCATTTTCCATGTGAATTGCCAAATTCCTTCTAATTGTTTGGCACCGACTTTTGTTGCAGCAATTTTCTTTGACAAAAACATTCAAACCCAACTGGTGGTGGGTCCCAAATTAGGAGTGAACCCAACAATCTCCACCTCACTATCAATTTGAATATTTGCATAACTCCACCTTGATCCAAACAACATAGCTTTTATTACAAACATTGTCTTCACCAACAGTCATAATTATCAACATAGAGAATTATCATACTCCACCATAAATAGTACACACATTTAAAATTAACTATTATAAGAATTCTACATCGGCACATGTCGAACTAATCCGTTGAAACACTATGATGCAACTTTCATGTTGACTTTCCTGGAAGTTCATAAGTCATCAACATCAATCCACCACACACCTTGGATCAATGTCAACCAATGCCCGTGTGCAAACTTGTGGACCCGCTAGTAGTAACACATTCTCTTTCATGACAACTTTTTGGAGACTAGCGGCTATGAGGATGTACATGTTCTCTCTGAGAGCATCAACAAAATTCACCTCACCCAAAACAGACATATTGTTAGCTTCACCGTCGATATTTGACCTTGAGCTGCTTACCAAACTAGCTCCACCTTTCGAAAAGTAATTTTATATATGAATAGTGTCGTATCCGTGAACAGTGTTGTATCTGTATTATGCAACAATACCCAAATATATATATATATATATATATATACATGGGCTTTTTAAAATTACATATTCTAAGGTTTGCCCTTATATCAGGGATCTCCTTGAGATTTCAGATTTATCAGAGACCTCCTTTAAAATTAAAACGTTTCATCACACACACCCCAAACTAACGGTCAAACCTGGTTAATGACGAAAAATGCTGACATCACTAGAATATATTTGAAATATCCCTAAAATGCCCATTGGTATCTTAAATTACCTACATATCCTTGAGTCCTCATTGTGAAGTGTCCAAGCTACCCTTCATACATAAATTTTGAAAAAAATAAAAATAAAAATTCGAAAACAATTTATAAATTTCGAAAATAATATATATTTTTGAAAAAAATTATATTTCCTCTTTCTCACTACACTACTCACTACCGACACTTTCCCTCACTTTTCTTTTCACCTTTCCCTCTCTCAAAAGCCTTCCCCACCACCAAAAGCCTCTCCAACTCACTTTTATTTTATGTTTCCTCTAACAAACTTTCTTCACATGCCAACGACTTTTCTATTAAGCCCTCTGGCCGAATTTTCTCTCACAGCTCACTACCTCACCAATTCTCACAAACCCCACCGACTCCCTCAATTATTGCACCTGCTCAAAACTCTCTCAAATCCTCTGCCCATTCTTGAATGTATAGATAACAGAGGGTTTGTGTTATGAGGGTGACTGGACCGCAGCGGCCGAGGCTATGACTGATCGGTTGTCCGAGGCCTGTGCCAGAGATGGTCAGCAACGCGGAAGTGGTGGTGCACCGGAAGTCTTCAACTGTGAGTGAAAACGACCCTCAATGGTGATGAAGGATTCACGGTGAGTAACAAACAATCTTATCTCAAGCTCTTATACTAGTGGTTAGAAATTAATTCTTATTATCTTAAATATAGAAATTTATCTCATTCAAAATTATCAAATCATATTTTTACTCACACACATCGTCTAACACTACAACAAAATAGAGAATATTTGGGAAGGAAAATTTTTTTGTCACAAAAAATATATTTTTGTAATGATTAAAAGCACATAATAATTATTAAATAATTTATAGTAATTTTTTTATTCGTCACATGTCAACATTCCGTCACAAATAACGATTTAAATATTCTTCATTGGTTGTGACAACTTAAACATTAATATTGTGAGGGTTTAAACATTTGTCACAAATATTTAAACATTTGTCACAAAACAAAAGTGGGAGGTGCTCTGTAATTGTATACACTGAAAAAAAAATAAGTACAAAACAAAAATGGGAGGTGCTCTGTAATTTTTAAGTACAAAACATTTTTTTAACTTCAATTTAAATTTTAAGTACTAACAAAAATTTAAAAAAAAAAAAAGAACGGCTCTGTAAAACTCTTCCATTAGGGATTCCTCTCTTCAATTGAGGTTTTAGGGTTTTTGAGATCTCAATCTAATATCTAGTATCTTCAATGTTCAATCAAATATGGGGAGTGCTTTGAGTAATACAAGACAATGGCTCTGAAGCTGATCTATATTCGCAATCCGAATGTACCAACCAGACTAGTGAAAAACTATGTCTTCAAGAGATAAGCTAGGGTACAGAGGAATTAGAATTGGTTTCAATGTCTTCAAGCTTTGACGGTTCTCTGAAAATAGATAAAGCTATGGCACAAATCGTAGCTTCGGCGAATTGGATAGCAGTGGTCGACGCTGTTCCCACATCGGAAAATTAGAAAACAATTGTTGCGATTATATAGGATTGAGGTCGAGGAAGTTTGTGATTGGATTTAAGTCAGATTTCTACTAGCTGAGACTAGTTTCAACAACGCCCATCAAGGAGGGTCTAAAATCTAGACACCTACCATCTCTTAAAGTAGTTTGAAGAGCAGTATTCATACCAAGTAAGGTCAAAGGCCTAAATGCAACCTGTATTAACCCTATATGGATAAATTTATAATTGGAACTATAATTTTCCAAATCTTTTGGACTCAATCGTTTAAGTGTAGTGTCCTGATCATCTAGACCTATGGTCTGTTCCATGGTTTTAATTGCCATGGTGTTTATCATTTCGAAAATACCATATTTATATATGGTTTTGGGTTTAACCCGAGGAATTGTCCAGTCATTCATTAACTGGTTTTGTTTATCAAAAGAAATCAATTCTTTGTTCTTCGTGGAAGAACTGGAACTACTCATGAAGAATAGGTTTGATGATATATGAAAAATAATAGGGTGATTTATAAAAATCAATATTAAAAAGCTAAATGGTTACTCAAATTATCATGATTCATTTTAAACCTATGGTTACTCGACTGTCAATGATTTATGGGAAACACGGTACAATGAGCAATTTAATGCAAAAATACCTAAACATTCCAACACGCGACTTTATGACAACCCATAACCTCAGAATAAAATCATGATGATAATTCAAATATACATTTAACAAATTAATATTAATCAAAATAAATCATGCTATACAGATTCATACATCATCAAATAAAACTACTCTAACATGGCTCTGATACCAAAATGCGGATATTTAAAAAGCAGAAAGCAGATCAGAAACTTACAAATTATTTAGAACTGCAAACTGCAAATCTTTATTATATATATTGTGGATGGTTACAGACCAAAGAAGAGAAAAGAGACTCAAAGTAGAGCCAAAGGAAAAAAACTCTGAAAGGAAAAACTTGAAGAGAGCAATAAAAGAAAACTTTGCCCTTATATAAGCAAGGGAAAGTAAAGGACAGAAGGCATCTCTCGGGTATACAACTGGGCCCCATCGACAGAGACAACGATCTAACTTTACTAGACCAGATCCTTATTTCACGCAACTTTTCTCACAAAAGTTAGTAGTGATTGGAGGTGAATATGGACCGACACACAAAAGCAGATCTCAATTATCTGCAAGAAAATGATACAATTATCAAAAATGACAAAAACCTAACATAAATGTGTCTGGATGTCATGGCATACGTCATAAAACAATAATGCCTCTGGAAGACGTCATGGCATGCGTCAAGGCTTGTGAAATGGGCCCTTGGGGGCTGAGGTGGAGACAGCAGTGATCATGGCATCCCAATAATCACCCATAGTGGCTTCACCCTCATCATTGAGCTCATCCTCTGGGTTCTGGGCTTCACCAGCAAGACAAGAGTAAGCATTAATGTAACAAAAGCCCGTGCAGGTCAAATGAAAAAAGACTATATGGACTTATGTAAGAAAGAAATCCAAAACCTTTTTGATAAGAATTTAATTGTTCCAAGTAATTCTCCTTGGAGTTGTATTGCGTTTTATGTTAATAAACATTCTGATAAGGAAAGAGGTGTTCCCAGATTGATTATTAACTATAAACATTTAAATGATGTTTTAAAATGGATTCGTTATCCAATTCCAAATAAAAAAGATTTGTTGGATAGACTCAATACTGCTGTTTTATTTTCAAAGTTTGATTTGAAATCTGGCTTTTGGCAGATTCAGGTTAATCCTAAAGACAGATATAAAACTGCTTTTGTTGTCCCTTTTGGTCATTATGAATGGAACGTTATGCCTTTTGGGTTAAAAAATGCTCCTTCTGAATTTCAACATGTCATGAATGATATATTCAATCCTTATTCAGATTTTGTGATTGTCTATATTGATGATATTCTTGTCTTTTCTAAATCTATTGATCAACATTTCAAACATTTGAAGATTCTTAAAGATGTTTTGAAACGCAGTGGTTCAGTTATTTCTGCTCCTAAAATGAAACTTTTTCAAGATAAAGTTCGATTTTTAGATCATAATATTAATCAAGGAAAAATTATTCCTATTGATAGAAGTATTGAATTTGCTTCTAAATTTCCTGATGAAATCACAGATAAAACTCAACTTGAATTATATCTCTGATTATTATCAGAATTTTGCTCAGGATAGTGCTATTTTGTACCAAAGATTAGGGAAAAATCCTCTTCCTTGGTCCAATTTGCATACTGAGGCTGTAAAAAAGATCAAGATTAAAGCTAAACGATTACCTTGTTTATCTTTAGCTAATCCTTTATGGTCTAAAATTGTTGAAACTGATGCGTCCAATAAAGGATATGGGGGTATTTTGAAGCAATTAAATCCCTCCACAGGTAAAGAAGAGCTCATCCGATTTACTTCTGGTACTTGGAAGAATGCTCAGCTCAATTATGCTACAATTAAGCAGGAAGTTTTAGCCATTGTAAAATGTGTCTATAAATTTCATGATGATTTACTTAACCAACATTTTTTGGTTAGAGTTGATTGCAGTGCAGCAAAACAAGTTTTGAAAAAAGATATTAAAAATCTTGCTTCTAAACAGATTTTTGCAGGATGGCAAACAGATTTTTCTGCATTTGATTTTGATATTGAATATATTAAGGGAGAGTCTAACTCTTTACCTGATTTCTTAACTCGTGAATTTTTGCAGGGCATTTAATGAGTGGCTCTTCTAAGGGTACCCCAGCCAATAAAGGCAAGGGCAAAAAGAAGAAGGATTCAAATAGAGTGAATCTTACTAATGAGGAAATCTTCCCTCACCTTCAGACTAACAAGGGAAATAAAGTCCCTACTTCTGCTAAGGAAGCTCTCCTCATGGATCCTCCTCCTTTTATTCATAATAACAGGATTACCCAATATGTTTTGACCTTGGAGCCACATGATGTCCAATGGATGCCTGATCCAAGAGAGATTAAACGCCGTTATCTTGGTGATGTGCAAAATTATGGTGCACCTCTCAATAAAGAGAGATATGTTTACGAGATGATTTTGCAGGAAACTAATTCTGTTATAATCACCCATACTTATGAAAAGTCTGACGACAAGATTAAGAGTCCAATTTCTTATTCCAAGGCTGTCATTAAAAGGGTAATGAAACCCACTGATTGGGGGCTTGACCCTGCAAGACCCAGGACTTTTTCTCGTTCTGGAAAAATGTTTTCATTCAATTACTGGGATTATAAGGAAGCATGGAAACATGCCTTTTTATACCAGAATGTCAAATACAAGCATACTTGGTTTTTTAAATTCTGCCCTGAGTCTTTAAAAACCTCTTATCCTAATTGGATTTTCTACTGGTGGCGTTTATATGGCCCTGATCTTGATATTTTCCCTAATATTATTAGAGAACAATTTAGTTCTTGGTCTGTCCATCATCCTCAATTAAGAGGGCAAGAGAATCTTCCTGAAGGTTTTTCTAAATTACTTTTCTTTGCTGAATTTGGTATTCCTTGGATTTCAAAATGGGAATTACAATGTAATTTTGACCATTTAAAGGTTCCCACTCTTTATCGAGAGTTTTCTTATCGTTGGTGGTCTTCAGTTTCTCTTGAGGAATTGGCGACTCAAATTATTGAGAAAACCGATGTCTATGTTGAGAAAGTGCAACAATCTCAGCTGGTAATTAAACCAGTCTCCAATCCATTTGAGGAAATTAAGTCCTCTTTCAGGATCCAATTCCCCAATTTAGGGGAGTCAGAGTTAATGGTCAAGTGCATGGAATTTATGAAGAACCAGTTCATGAGTTCTTTTGCTCCTTCCTCTTCTGCCGTTCCAGATTCTGTTCTTGATGATCAGTCTATAGCCAGTCAGGAGGACATTAATGCTTACTCTTGTCTTGCTGGTGAAGCCCAGAACCCAGAGGATGAGCTCAATGATGAGGGTGAAGCCACTATGGGTGATTATTGGGATGCCATGATCACTGCTGTCTCCACCTCAGCCCCCAAGGGCCCATTTCACAAGCCTTGACGTCTTCCAGAGGCATTATTGTTTTATGACGTATGCCATGACATCCAGACGCATTATGTCAGGCTTTTGTCATTTTGTCGTTTTTGATAATTGTATCCTTTTCTTGCAGATAATTGAGATCTGCTTTTGTGTGTCGGTCCATATTCACCTCCAATCACTACTCACTTTTGTGAGAAAAGTTGCGTGAAATAAGGATCTGGTCTAGTAAAGTTAGATCGCTGTCTCTGTCGATGGGGCCCAGTTTTGTACCCGAGAGATGCCTTCTGTCCTTTACTTTCCCTTGCTTATATAAGGGCAAGGTTTTCTTTTATTGCTCTCTTCAAGTTTTTCCTTTCAGAGTTTTTTTCCTTTGGCTCTACTTTGAGTCTCTTTTCTCTTCTTTGGTCTGTAACCATCCACAATATATATAATAAAGATTTGCAGTTTGCAGTTCTGAATAATTTGTAAGTTTCTGATCTGCTTTCTGCTTTTTAAATATCCGCATTTTTGGTATCAGAGCCATGTTAGAGTAGTTTTATTTGATGATGTATGAATCTGTATAGCATGATTTATTTTGATTAATATTAATTTGTTAAATGTATATTTGAATTATCATCATGATTTTATTCTGAGGTTATGGGTTGTCATAAAGTCGCGTGTTGGAATGTTTAGGTATTTTTGCATTAAATTGCTCATTGTACCGTGTTTCCCATAAATCATTGACAGTCGAGTAACCATAGGTTTAAAATGAATCATGATAATTTGAGTAACCATTTAGCTTTTTAATATTGATTTTTATAAATCACCCTATTATTTTTCATATATCATCAAACCTATTCTTCATGAGTAGTTCCAGTTCTTCCACGAAGAACAAAGAATTGATTTCTTTTGATAAACAAAACCAGTTAATGAATGACTGGACAATTCCTCGGGTTAAACCCAAAACCATATATAAATATGGTATTTTCGAAATGATAAACACCATGGCAATTAAAACCATGGAACAGACCATAGGTCTAGATGATCAGGACACTACACTTAAACTGTTGAGTCCAAAAGATTTGGAAAATTATAGTTCCAATTATAAATTTATCCATATTGGGTTAATACATGTTGCATTTAGGCCTTTGACCTTACTTGGTATGAATACTGCTCTTCAGGCTACTTTAAGAGATGGTAGGTGTCTAGATTTTAGACCCTCCTTGATGGGCGTTGTTGAAACTAGTCTAAGTCATGGACCAGTTTATTTCAATGTTTTCCCCAATTTGTCTATATCCTTGACAGATCCTAATTTATATGAAGCAATTAATCTTCGTATTCAAACTCATGGGTATAATTGCATGCCTGGAACTGAATTAATATGTTTCGACTATAGGATCCAATATAAGGTCCTCAATACCTTATGTCCTAAAGTTCGAACCATGTCTAGTTCAGGACAAACTGTGTTAATTGACACCAATCTAATGACTTATAAGGTTGCTACCCCTAGGATGATCCCCTGGGATGAAGTTGTTTTCCCTGACACTTGGACGATACAGAATGTTGTTCCTCTAAGACCTTTAATCCATCATGATATTAATTCTATAATTCAACATGTTGATGGTGAAGTTGTTTTGAATTTTAAACAACCTGAATTTTTGTCTCGTAGTCTTTCTACTAGAGAGTCTTCTCTTACGAGTTCTATTCCTCCCTATAGAGTCTCTATTCCCTCTAGTTCCAGAAAGTCTAATGTTGATTTACATACTGAAGCCTCATCTGAAGAAAATGTTTCTTTAGAAGGTGTTCGTATTTCTGACCAGCAAATTTCGCATGGTATTTATACTCGTAGGGAATCTTCCACTCCTACAGCATCTGAATTGAATTTTTAATGGTTTTTATCGTCGATAGAAATGCTATTAATGATGATTTTCAAAAACCAGAATATAAAGCTTTTCGAAGTTGGTATTTTGGAATGTTCAATGAAGAACAACTTGAATTTTATAAAACTCAGTTTTATAACTATATTGATTTAACAGAAGAAATTGTGCCTTTTGCCAGATGGTTTTGTTACTATTATAGTATTCAAAATCCTTCAATTCTTGTTTTAGATAAACTTCTTAAAACTTGGACTACTTCTGACGGTAAGGTGATTTACTCAGTTCATCCTCCTCCAGAGTCTTTGAAAATTGAGTCTTCTGGTTCCAGTAAATCTTCTCCTGATTCGATTGTTCCCAAACCTATTGAAGCTACTGCTTATGTAAGGCTTGGTAATAATTCTAGTAAGGATCCTGTTACAACAGATTTTCATAATATTTTCAAACAAAACAATTACACTAATTTGTGTTTTCAAACGTTTGGAAAACAATTGTCTCGTATTGAATCTAATCTTGATTCCATGATTTTGTCTAAAACCAAAATTGAAGAAAAAGTTGTTTTAACTAATCCTTCTGTTAAGCCTCCAATGGAGGTTAAAGGTTTTAAACTTAAAGCTCTTGTTTCTTCTCCTCCAATCAGTGATGAATTTTATTCTGTCCTTATGGAAAAATTAAAGGATCTTAAGTTAAATGTTTTATCTCAGAATGATTATGATATAGAAGATGAAACTTTAGATCTTTCTCTTAATCAAATAAATGATTTTGAACAATCTTTGATTTCTTCAAATAGCATGCATTTGAATAAAGTCAATTTTTCAAAAAATAAGACTCAAAATGCTGATATTGGTGGCAGTCGTAACTACTACCAACGACCTACTCCTCAAGATATTCTTTTTGAAGAAGCATATCTTTTTGGGCAGGTTTCTTTTAATTCTAAGACTATCTATGAATGGAATATTGATGGTAAATCTGAATATTCTATTTATGAGATGGTTCATCAAATGATGATGTACAACACTGTCTGTAAAACTGCTGATAATACTGAGCAACAAATTGTTGCCTTTATTACCTTTGGTTTTACTGGTATTTTGAAAGGCTGGTGGGATAATATCCTCTCTTAAAATCAGAAAAATGAGATTCAAAATGCTGTTAAGATTGTTAAGAATGAAGTTAATCAGGACATATTTATTACTGATGCTGTTTATACATTAGTATTAACTATCATTCATCATTTCATCGGTCGTGAGGGTATTAACCATGAACGTGGCCGGGAAATGTTACAGAATCTTAAATGTCCTTCCCTTACCCATTTTAGATGGTATAAGGATGTTTTCTTAGCTAGAGTTACCCAACGAACTGATGCTAATAGTGAGCATTGGAAAGCTAAGTTCATTGATGGTCTTCCAACTTTCTTTGCTGAAAAAGTTAGGAAGAAATTAAAAGATAAACATAATGGAATGTCTATCCCTTACAATGATTACAATTATGGTGATTTAATTAGTATTGTTATACAAGAAGGTCTCTCTTTGTGTAATGATCTTAAATTAAGACACCAATTGAAGTCTCAACGCCTTTCTGGTCGAAAGGAGTTAGGCGAATTCTGTGACCAATTTGGTTACAATGTCCCACATGAGTATCCTAATAAAAGGAAAGATAAAATTTCTAAAGATAGAAAACCTTATCGAAGAAAACGTTACAATAAAGGTAAACGTCATAGCAATAACAAGGAGTCCAAACCCAGAACTAATTCTAAGAACAAGGGTAAAGGTAGCTCTAAAATTAATGCTAAATGTTATAAATGTGGTAGAATTGGCCATTATGCCAAAAAATGTAAAACTAAGGCTAAATTAGATAGTCTGGAGATCGACCCTGGTCTTAAGCTTCAATTGAGTAAGTTGTTTCTTAATTCCAGTGATTCTGATCAGAATTCTTCTGATTCTGAGTCTGACAATGAAATTATGTTATTGTCAACCTCCACATCTTCATCTGAAGATGTTCCCCTTTGTACTACCAGTTCTTGTAACTGTGGTACTAATGAAGGCTCTTCCAGCTATTGGAAGGCCATTGTTGAAATGAATGGTTTAAGTCTTAATGTCTTGACTAGTCAACAACAATCCTTTGTTGATTTATTAGATCAAATTAATGATCCACAAATTAAACTTAAAATGATTGAGTTTTGTTATCAAAATCAAATTAAGGATGAAAAGGATAAAATTAAAGTTCCTAATCAATCTTTTACCATGAAGGAAGTTTTCAATAGGTTAGAAGGATCAAGTTCCCAAAGACCTGTTAACATTAATGACCTACGTCAGGAAGTTAATGCTTTGAAGACTGAGGTTCAGCAATTGAAAGCTAACCAATCAAAGACTGAGCTAATTATAACTCAATTACAATTAGCCCAGGCTTCTCTTAATTCCTCTAGAATTGAGTCTTCTGAGGATAATGTTTCTCCTAATAATGAAAAGGAAACTGTTAAGGATGATTATTTGTGTCTTCTTGATCAGGTTACTTTTCAAAAATGGTATATTAATGTTAAAATTGTCATTAATGAAGAGTATGTTTTACCTGAATTAATGGCTCTTGTTGACAGTGGTGCAGATTTAAATTGCATACAGGAATGATTGATTCCTACACATTACTTTGAGAAAACTACCCAAGGACTTTTAAGTGCTAATGGTAGTAAAATGCAAATCAATTATAAACTTAATAAAGTTTATATTTGTAATGAAGGTTTTTGTTTACCAACTACTTTCTTGTTAATAAAAAATATGAGTTTACCAGTAATATTGGGTACTCCTCTTCTCACATCATTAATGCCTATTGACAAAATTGATTCTACAGGTATTTTTACTACTTTGCAAGGGAATTCAGTTGTGTTTAAATTCATAACACAACCCCTTAATAAGAATATCAATTCTCTCCGTGATAATATATTTTTCAAAGAAAAGCAAATAAATTATTTGCAAAAGGAAATTATGTCCTTGAATATCAATCAACGGTTGTCAAATTACGACATCCAGACTGGAATACAAACAATTCAGAATCAATTTCTTTCTGAAGTTTGTAGTGATATCCCTAATGCTTTTTGGGATCGTCGGAAACATATTGTTTCTCTTCCTTATGAAGAAAGTTTTGAGGAAAGATTTATTCCTACAAAAGCCCGTGCAGGTCAAATGAAAAAAGACTATATGGACTTATGTAAGAAAGAAATCCAAAACCTTCTTGATAAGAATTTAATTGTTCCAAGTAATTCTCCTTGGAGTTGTACTGCATTTTATGTTAATAAACATTCTGAGAAGGAAAGAGGTGTTCCCAGATTGATTATTAACTATAAACCTTTAAATGATGTTTTAAAATGGATTCGTTATCCAATTCCAAATAAAAAAGATTTGTTGGATATACTCAATACTGCTGTTTTATTTTCAAAGTTTGATTTGAAATCTGGCTTTTGGCAGATTCAGGTTAATCCTAAAGACAGATATAAAACTGCTTTTGTTGTCCCTTTTGGTCATTATGAATGGAACGTTATGCCTTTTGGGTTAAAAAATGCTCCTTCTGAATTTCAACATGTCATGAATGATATATTCAATCCTTATTCAGATTTTGTGATTGTCTATATTGATGATATTTTTGTCTTTTCTAAATCTATTGATCAACATTTCAAACATTTGAAGATTCTTAAAGATGTTTTGAAACGCAGTGGTTTAGTTATTTCTGCTCCTAAAATGAAACTTTTTCAATATAAAGTTCGATTTTTAGGTCATGATATTAATCAAGGAAAAATTATTCCTATTGATAGAAGTATTGAATTTGCTTCTAAATTTCCTGATGAAATCACAGATAAAACTCAACTTGAATTATATCTCTGATTATTATCAGAATTTTGCTCAGGATAGTGCTATTTTGTACCAAAGATTAGGGAATAATCATCTTCCTTGGTCCAATTTGCATACTGAGGCTGTAAAAAAGATCAAGATTAAAGCTAAACGATTACCTTGTTTATCTTTAGCTAATCCTTTATGGTCTAAAATTGTTGAAACTGATGCGTCCAATAAAGGATATGGGGGTATTTTGAAGCAATTAAATCCCTCCACAGGTAAAGAAGAGCTCGTCCGATTTACTTCTGGTACTTGGAAGAATGCTCATCTCAATTATGCTACAATTAAGCAGTAAGTTTTAGCCATTGTAAAATGTGTCTATAAATTTCATGATGATTTACTTAACCAACATTTTTTGGTTAGAGTTGATTGCAGTGCAGCAAAACAAGTTTTGAAAAAAGATTTTAAAAATCTTGCTTCTAAACAGATTTTTGCAGGATGGCAAACAGGTCTTTCTGCATTTGATTTTGATATTGAATATATTAAGGGAGAGTCTAACTCTTTGTTAGGATCAGAAAACGCTCTGATACCACTTGTTAGGGTTCGCACACCCTATGTACGAAGCCGTGCACACCTGCAAATCAGAAAACGCACACAAACACACCAAACAATCGATACAAGAATATATACGTGGTTCAGCCAAATAAGCCTACGTCCACGGAGAGCACCGTTTCACTAAAAAATCACTAAGAGGATTACAAGGGGGTGATTCGCAGATCACACACGCACACACACTGTGTATACTCACGCCTGTATCACCGGAATAATATAAACATATATTATTCCTAACTCTCTCTCTCTATTTCTGTGTACTCTCTGCGCACCGCATGTGCTTTACTTGCACTAGGTGTTTCACTCACACCGGTACCAGCCCTCTGGCGTCGGCCTAATCTGGCCCTCTGGCGCCGGCCTAATCTAGCTCTCTGCCTGGTACACCGAATACAATAGGCTACACCTATATTTATAGGAGAGTCTAGAATGGAGGACAAGTTAATCAATCCAATTAGGAATTGATCTCCTACCATAACTGTGATTGCTTGATGGCTAAGTTATATTTCCCCTTAACAAAGGAGTCACCAAATATAACAAGATCCTAGTCAAATAGAGATAGCTTGGTGGCTAAGTTTAACTTTCCCTGCAAGGAATGGAGTCACCATATCTAACACTCTTTACCTGATTTCTTAACTCGTGAATTTTTGCAGGGCATTCAATGAGTGGCTCTTCTAAGGGTACCCCAGCCAATAAAGGCAAGGGCAAAAAGAAGAAGGATTCAAATAGAATGAATCTTACTAATGAGGAAATCTTCCCTCACCTTCAGACTAACAAGGGAAATAAAGTCCCTACTTCTGCTAAGGAAGCTCTCCTCATGGATCCTCCTCCTTTTATTCCTAATAACAGGATTACCCAATATGTTTTGACCTTGGAGCCACATGATGTCCAATGGATGCCTGATCCAAGAGAGATTAAACGCCGTTATCTTGGTGATGTGCAAAATTATGGTGCACCTCTCAATAAAGAGAGATATGTTTACGAGATGATTTTGCAGGAAACTAATTCTGTTATAATCACCCATACTTATGAAAAGTCTGACGACAAGATTAAGAGTCCAATTTCTTATTCCAAGGCTGTCATTAAAAGGGTAATGAAACCCACTGATTGGGGGCTTGACCCTGCAAGACCCAGGACTTTTTCTCGTTCTGGAAAAATGTTTTCATTCAATTACTGGGATTATAAGGAAGCATGGAAACATGCCTTTTTATACCAGAATGTCAAATACAAGCATACTTGGTTTTTTAAATTCTGCCCTGAGTCTTTAAAAACCTCTTATCCTAATTGGATTTTCTACTGGTGGCGTTTATATGGCCCTGATCTTGATATTTTCTCTAATATTATTAGAGAACAATTTAGTTCTTGGTCTGTCCATCATCCTCAATTAAGAGGGCAAGAGAATCTTCCTGAAGGTTTTTCTAAATTACTTTTCTTTGCTGAATTTGGTATTCCTTGGATTTCAAAATGGGAATTACAATGTAATTTTGACCATTTAAAGGTTCCCACTCTTTATCGAGAGTTTTCTTATCGTTGGTGGTCTTCAGTTTCTCTTGAGGAATTGGCGACTCAAATTATTGAGAAAACCGATGTCTATGTTGAGAAAGTGCAACAATCTCAGCTGGTAATTAAACCAGTCTCCAATCCATTTGAGGAAATTAAGTCCTCTTTCAGAATCCAATTCCCCAATTTAGGGGAGTCATAGTTAATGGTCAAGTGCATGAAATTTATGAAGAACCAGTTCATGAGTTCTTTTGCTCCTTCCTCTTCTGCCGTTCCAGATTCTGTTCTTGATGATCAGTCTATGGCCAGTCAGGAGGACATTAATGCTTACTCTTGTCTTGCTGGTGAAGCCCAGAACCCAGAGGATGAGCTCAATGATGAGGGTGAAGCCACTATGGGTGATTATTGGGATGCCATGATCACTGCTGTCTCCACCTCAGCCCCCAAGGGCCCATTTCACAAGCCTTGACGCATGCCATGACGTCTTCCAGAGGCATTATTGTTTTATGACGTATGCCATGACATCCAGACGCATTTATGTCAGGCTTTTGTCATTTTGTCGTTTTTGATAATTGTATCCTTTTCTTGCAGATAATTGAGATCTGCTTTTGTGTGTCGGTCCATATTCACCTCCAATCACTACTCACTTTTGTGAGAAAAGTTGCGTGAAATAAGGATCTGGTCTAGTAAAGTTAGATCGCTGTCTCTGTCGATGGGGCCCAGTTGTGTACCCGAGAGATTGTTCCAAAATGCGATGGGGCCCAGTTCTCTCTTTCAACTAACCCCCTGAACTATATTGGATTTAAGTCAGATTTCTACTAGCTGAACTGGACAACGATGTTGCACGATTGGTGGTCTTCAGGCTTGAAGCCTTGGTCTCAAGAAGAGAGTGGATGGCGGTGGTTGTGCGGCGCATACAGAGAGAGAGATGACGTAGCCCTTCTGTCTTACTTGTTTTTGTTTTTTTAAAGGGTGAAATGCATTAAACCCTCTTATTATTTTCTTTCTTTCAACTAACCCCCTGAACTAGATTTTTTACACAATTTTCTAAACTATCACAATTTTTACAATTCACTCTATTCCGTTATAACACCGTTAGTTAAATTAGGATAATTTGTACTCAGATTTCCTGAGATTTCGGTCAATTGCACTCGTCTCCTTAGATTTCATTTTTCTTGCAATGACACACCTGAGGAGGAGAAATGACCGAAATGCCCTTGTGTTGTCTTCCTTATTTCATGAGACAAATATCTAGGTGGTGGAATTACCTCCATGCCCCAAGATGAAAATCCTATAATGTATATATATCTATAACAATTATTCTAAAATGTGAGGGGTTGAGAATATTTTCAAACATTTTCTTCAAAATAAAAATTAATGAATTAATATGTATTAGTTGAAGTGTAACTCTAAGGAGTATGTCAAAACGATATAGAGTAAAAGAAAATGGGTTGTAAATATTTCAATACTTTTAAAAAATAATAATAATTAATTAATATGCATTACTTGAAGTGTAACTCTAATGAATATTTCAAAAGATATAGAGTAAAAATATACGACAAGGGGTTATAAATATTTTCATATTTTTTATAAAAAAAATTAATTAATTAATATACATTAATTTAAATGTAATTCTAATGGATATTTCATAAGATATAGAGTAAAGATATAAGACAAATATATTTCGGCAAGGAAAAATAATATAACTTAAAATACAGAAATTTGTATATTTATCTATATATTACTAATAAAATACAAGGACTGTCTAATATTTCGATTCATTATCACCTTTTACAATATAAAAAATTATAATAAGTAAAGTTTGACATTATTTAAATTGTAAAGGCTTAAATTAACTTTACAAAAAAATTAATAAATAATTAATCATTTGTCGTATTTTTATAAAAATATAAAAAATTACAATAAGTAAAGTTTGTTATTATTTTACAGTGTAAGGGATTAAATTAATTTTACACAAAGAATAATAAATTATAAATCATTTGTAACATGTTTATACATTTATCACCTCTTACAATACAACAAAAACTATAATTAAAATGTATTAATACTTGTTTAAATTGTAGGAGTTGTATATTATTTATGTACAAAATAAATTAAATTATATGAGCTCACAAATATTTTATACATGTATCACTTTCTAAAATACAAAAAAAACATATAATCATAAATAAAGTGTATTATTATTATTTAATGTAAAATGTCACAGTATTATTTTTAGGTAAAAATTAAAAAATGATAACTTTTGGGGCCTATATTACAAAAATGACAATTTTAAAAAAATAATTTAAAGAAATGTGATAATATTTCAAAAATCATTGTATTCAAAGTATTTGAAAAGTGTTTCAAATTGAGTTTAAGACACAAGGGTTGTTTGGTTCATTAATTTAACCAACATGTCTTTTACACTAAAGCAAGGGTACAAGAGTCATCACCCTTTTAGGGGGTGTCATTGCAAGGAAAATAAAATCTCAGGGGGCGAATGCAATTGACCAAAACATCAGGGGATCTGAGTGCAAATTATCCTAATTTAACTAACGGTGTTATAACAGAATGGAATGAATTGTAAAAGTCGGGATAATTTAGAGAATTTTGTGTAAAAAGTATAGTTCGTGGGGTTAGTTGAGAGAGAAAATAGTCCAGGGGTTTACTGTACTTTACCCTTTTTTAAATGACTCAGAAATTAGTGACAAAATTTCTGTCACAAATAAAGAGATATTTATGACACATAAGAAAAGTGTCACAATTAAATTCATAAATTATGACGGAATAAAAATATATCACTAATATTCTTTTTTTATTACATTAATTATTTCATCACTATGCAAATAAAATGTCGCGATAAAGAATCCGCAACGCACTCTGCTATTGTGACAGTATATTTTTGTCACTAAAATTTTTAGTAATGAAATATTGAATATTAGTGACATTTTTTTTATCACAAATTCTCTTAATTGTTGTAGTGAACACAAAAAATATAATATTTGTAGTGAAAAACTTTAAATCAGATAAAAATCATTATGTTGTCAAAGACCATCATAGAAAATCCACTATACTATCAAAACCTATCTCTTATTTGGGATCACATTTTGGATTACATTTCTTTATGTACCATGCAGGCATATTCTGAATCCGTGGGCCCACCATAGTTGAATTAGCACTCTGCATTTTCCACGTAAATTGCCAAATTCCTTCTTGTTTGGCACCGACTTTTGTTGCCGCAGTCCCAAATTGGGAGTGAACCCAACAACAACAAAAGCACCCTAGGTATCACAAAGAAAGTGATCATATTTTCATGGCTTCAAATGGCAAGCTCCACGTAGTAATGTTCCCATGGCTCGGGTTCGGTCACATGATACCATTCTTAGAGCTTGCCAAATCCATAGCCCTAAAAGGCCACAAAGTCTCATTTGTCTCCACCCCAAAAAAATCCAACGCCTCCCCAAACTCCCGCCAAATCTGCTCCCATGCATTAACTTTATTCACCTCACTTTGCCCTACGTCCCGGGTCTGCCCGAAAAAGCCGAGGCCACCATGGACGTCCGACCCGACCAAATCCAGTACCTCAAGACCGCCGTCGACCGCCTCGAAACCGAGTTCACTCAGTTCCTCCACAACTCACCACCTATCGATTGGATCATTCACGATTTTCTTCACTATTGGGTGCCCCCAATTGCTTCTAAACTTAATATTAAATCTGCATTATTTTTCATAATCAATGCATGGTTCATGGCTTTTTTCGGAAACTCAACGGTCGGGTCCGATTCACGGACGAAGCCGGAGAACTTCACCGTCCCGCCAAAATGGGTCACGTTTCCGACGAAGGTGGCGTATCGTCTTTACGAGACGCAGTTCTCCATTGTTGGGTCGAACCAAGGATCAAATGCAAACACACACACACAATGGACACCAAATATATAGTGGTTCCCCAAAATTATGGGTACGTCCACTTTGAGAGGCTTTACTATCTTCGGTTTGAATCAAAACCTAGTATGAGGGAGGAGTTACAAATGTTCTCTCGACTCTACCTCTTACAAACTTTCTCTCTCAACCTCACAGACTATCTTCTCTGTGACTTCACTCACTCTTCTCTCTGTCTTGTGTCTTGTAGTTTCACACACCATATACATGCTATATATATATACAATACATATCATGCACAGACAAACACCACTTGCACAGGCATGGGTTGAGAAGTCTTCAAGCGCATGATCTGCAGAGGCGGCCAAATCTTTCACGCGTGGCCGTCATTCTTGACTTGCCTTCACATGTGGTTTATTTGATTTGTCTGAGCATGAGGCGGTTGTGGTGGTTTGTCTCTTTCACATGCATAGGCGGCAGCCTTGCTTGACTGAAGGTGATTGTTGGCATACATGAAGCTGCTATGGGTATGGACCTAACAATTCTCCCCCGTCCATACCAATCAGAGGAGAACGTCTTCACCTGATCTCCCCCTCACTGCCAATTTGGGGTTGGTGTTAAACCAGCTTCTTCTTTGCAAACTTCTAGCTTTTCTCTGGACAGGCTCTTGGTCATCATATCTGATCCATTATCATCTGTGTGAATCTTCTCTAGCTGTAGAAGTTTATCTTCGAGCACGTCACGGATCCAGTGATACCTGACGTCGATGTGCTTGGACCTTGAGTGGAAGGTTGAATTTTTGCTAAGATGAATAGCACTCTGACTGTCACAGTATATGACATACTTTTCCTGCTCTTGTCCCAATTCTTGAAGAAACTTCTTCATCCACAAGAGCTCTTTGCATCCTTCTGTTACTGCAATGTATTCAGCTTTTGTGGTGGATAAGGCAACACACTTTTGTAATCGAGATTGCCATGAGACTGTTCCCCCTGCAAAAGTGATTAGGTATCCCGATGTGGATTTTCTGGAGTCACTGTCTCCGGCCATATCTGCGTCTGTGCAACCTTCCAATAAAGGTTCACCACTACCAAAGCATAAACAAATATTGGTAGTTCCTCTAAGATACCTGAGAATCCATTTTACTGCTGCCCAATGGTCCTTTCCAGGATTTGACAGATACCGACTGACAACTCCAACTGCATGAGCAATATCAGGCCTCGTGCATACCATGGCGTACATCAAACTGCCAACTGCTGAAGCATAAGGCACTTTCTTCATTTCTGTTTTTTCCGTCTCACTTGAAGGACACTGCTTCATATTCAACTTGAAGTGGCTTGCAAGTGGAGCACTGACTAGTTTTGCTTTGCTCATGTTGAACCTTTCAAGAACTTTGCCGATATACCTTTCTTGAGATAACCAGAGCTTGTGTTTCAGTCTGTCTCGAGAGATCTGCATTCCCAAGATTTGTTTTGCCGGTCCCAACTCCTTCATAGCAAATGACTTGCTCAGTTCCTTCTTCAATTTGTTGATCTTGCTGCTGTCATGGCCAACGATCAACATATCATCGACATATAACAAGAGGATGATAAAATCTCCATTAGGAAATTTCTTGACAAATACGCAATGATCTGCAGTGGTTCTGTTGTACCCATTCTGGTCCATGAATGAATCGAACTTTTTGTACCACCGTCTTGGTGCTTATTTGAGCCCATAGAGACTCTTCTTCAATCTGCACATAAGATTTTCTTTTCCTCTGGTTCTGAATCATTCAGGTTGCTCCATGTAGATTTCTTCATCCAGATCACCATGTAAAAATGCGGTCTTTACATCCAGTCGTTCGATCTCTAGGTTCAAGCTGGCTGCCAAGCCAAGAACAACTCGGATGGAGGACATTTTCACTACAGGTGAAAATATTTCTTCAAAATCAATGCCCTTCTTCTGACCGAATCCCTTCACAACCAGTCTTGCCTTGTACCTTGGTTGTGGATTGTTTTCTTCAGACTTCAGTTTGAATACCCATTTGTTCCTGAGAGCTTTCCTTCCCTGCGGTAACTTGACCAAGTCATATGTGTGGTTCTCATGCAGCGATTTCATCTATTCCTGCATGGCTTTCATCCACACCGTATTTTTACTCTCTTCAACAACTTCCTGATAGCCCTCTGGTTCTCCCCCGTCACTAAGCATCACGTACTCTGCGGAGGAATATTTGCGATTCGGTTGTCGCTCTCTGGAAGATCTCCTTGTTTGAGGATCAACCAGATTTTCTTCTGTAACTGGTTCTGGTTCTGCACCGTCATCAGTTGGATCTCCTTGAATAGCTCCCCCATCATTTTCTGCTCTCGGTGAGGGAATCGGGTCTAGATTAGCTGGTAACTCTTCAGGTGGATCTGATTTCTTCTGTTTTTCAAGATCTTCAATGGTTTGATCTTCGAAAAATACCACATCTCTGCTTTTGATGACCTTCTTGTTTATAGGATCCCAGAGTCTGTAACCAAACTCTTCATGGGCATATCCCAGGAAGATGCACTGTTTGGCCTTTCCGTCAAGCTTGGATCTTTCATCTTTGGGAATGTGGACAAATGCTCTGTAGCCAAACACCTTCAAGTGTTTGTAGGAAACATCTTTCCCTCTCCATACTTTCTCTGGACCATCATAGTTTAATGGAACTGAGGGAGATAGGTTGATTAAGTCAGCCACTGTTCTCATTGCTTCACCCCAGAACGGAGTTGACAACTTGGCATTAGATAACATGCACCGGATCCTTTCGCAGATGGTTCTGTTCATTCTTTCTGCAAGGCCATTATGTTGAGGAGTTTTCGGCACTGATTTTTCGAGTCTAATGCCGAAGCGTCTGCAATACTCCTCGAATGGTCCTAGATCTGTACTCGCCACCATTGTCTACACGTACGCACTTCAGCCTTTTTCCAGTTTCTCTTTCAACCTTTACATGAAACTCCTTGAACACTTCCAGCACCTGGTATTTAGTTTTCAAGGCAAAGGTCCATAATTTCCGGGAATGATCATCAATGAATGTGACAAAATAGAGG
Organism: Cornus suecica; assembly: GCA_963922005.1. Lineage (NCBI taxonomy): Eukaryota > Viridiplantae > Streptophyta > Magnoliopsida > Cornales > Cornaceae > Cornus > Cornus suecica. The sequence goes on along the minus strand of OY998238.1, from coordinate 14,345,867 downwards.
GCACCTCCATGAGTTCTGGTTTGCATGGTGCAAACATCCGTGTGTACGAGATCTAGAATGTTTGGTCTTCTAGATGGAGGGGAACTGCGGAATACAACTCTGTGTTGTTTCCCCATGATGCAGTCGACACAGGTGTGTAATGGAGTACCTTTCATTCCGGGTAAGAGTTCTTTTCTGGTAAGGACCTTGAGTCATTTCTCACTCATATGATCGAGTCTTTTGTGCCATAACTCGGTGGGGATTTCTTTCTCCATCGTATTTACCTCAACTCTGCACAGTTTTGCTTGAGTTGTGTAGAGTGAGCTGGTCTTCTTTCCTCTGGCCACCACAAGATTGCATTTGGTGAGCTTCCATTTGCCATCACCAAAATGACTGTTGTAGCCTTCATCATCGAGTTTGCCGGTGGAGATCAGGTTGAGACGAATATCTGGAACATATCTCACATCTTTGAGGAGTAGTTTGCATCCATTGCTGTTTTCCAAAAGAATATCACCTCTGCCGGTAATTTTGGATGCTCCTTGGTTTCCCATCTTCATAAGTCCGAAGTCACCACTGGTGTAGGATGTGAACATATCCTTCCTCGAAGTGATGTGACAGGAAGCACCTGAGTCAATAACCCAGGTAGAATCTTCGGATATGAAGTTGACACACTCATCATCTTGAACGATGACGAGCCCTTCTCCGGCTGTTGCTGCTGCTTCTGAGGTACTTTCTTCACCTCTATTTCTGGTCTGTTGTCCAGACTGTTCGGCTTTAAGCTTCCTGCATTCTCTGATAAAATGGCCTGGCTTGCCACAGTGATGACAAGTTTTGTCTCTTCTGAAAGTAGACTTTGATCGCCCACGATGCTGTGTCTGATTGCGATGGTTTCTGCTTTTGCTTCTACCGCGCCATTCTTTTCTTTCTCGTCTTTCAGTGACAAGAGCTTCTGACTCTGGATGATATCCTTCTTCCTTTCTTCTTGCTTCCTCGTTCAGCATTCTGTCTTTCGTCATTTCCATGTTAATTATTCCATCTGGAGCTGAGTTGCTTACAGAGACAACTAGCGTATCCCAACTTTTCGGAAGGGAGTGTAATAGGAATACTGCCTGCATCTCATCTTCTATAGTCATTTTCATCGAGTTGAATTGATCCAACGGAATTCGCTCATGTGTTCTGACACACTTTTGCCGTCTTTGTATTTAAGATTCACCATACGGCTCAAAAGATTTACCTTGTTCTGAAATGTCTTCCGTGCGTACATCTTCTCCAATTTTTGCCAAAGAGCATAAGCATCATTGTCGTTGGCAAAATTTTGGTAAATGCTTTTGTCGATCCATTGTCTGATTTGGGCGGCACATTTTCGGTTGAGTACTGTCCAGTCTACGTCGGTCATGTCATTCGGTTTGGCATCAGGTGCATCGTCGGTCCTTTTGATCGGCTTCCACAGATCTTTAATATACAAAAGATCCTCCATCTTTGACTTCCACAATGAATAGTTGGCTGCGATCAATCTGATCATCGTTCCGGATCCTGAATCTTCCATCGAAACGGAATCTTTAAGCCCTCCTGGCTTGTTTGATATATTCGGAGTGGAATCACGCAAAACGGAGTGTACCGTTGCGTCCGGAACGGTCGAAAACCTTAAGATCGCCTCTGACTGAGCTCAATTCCGACTTCGGATGAGTCCGGAATGGTCAAAACAACTTCGAGGGGCAAAACTGTAATTTTGCAAAGTTGGTGATGACGTGGCAGCAGCAGAGGGTGACACGTGGCAGTACACGTGGCAAGGTATCAGTGGTGACACGTGGCTGATAATGTGGCTGAATGGTTGGTTGACACGTGGCAGTGTCAGGGGATGACATGTGGCAAGGGGGTGACGTCAGCGGTGACATGGCGCGCGTGGCCTTCACGCGCGGCTGAGCTTGGAGGCGTGTGGGCCTCACGCGCGCTGGAGGTAGACGATGCGTGAGGCGCGTGACACCGAGGATGTTGACGCGCCGGTCTTCAGGCGGCGCGTGCGACGGCGGTTGCGGCGACGATTGACGGGAAATTCTTCCTGGTTTGATGGGTCGTCCGAAAACAGGTGTGGTGTGGTGATTTGATCACTGGATTGGTGCGAAATAGAGCTTGAAGTTTCGGCTCTGTTGAGCTTTAATGGCTCTGATACCACTTTGTTGGGTCGAACCAATGATCAAATGCAAACACACACACACAATTGACACAAAATATATAGTGGTTCCCCAAAATTATGGGTACGTCCACTTTGAGAGGCTTTACTATCTTCGATTTGAATCAAAACCGGGTATGAGGGAGGAGATACAAATGTTCTCTCGACTCTATCTCTTACAAACTTTCTTTCTCAACCTCACAGACTATCTTCTCTGTGGCTTCACTCACTCTTCTCTATGTCTTGTGTCTTGTAGTTTCACACACCATATACATGCTATATATATATATACAATACATATCATGCACAGACAAACACCACTTGCACAGGCGTGGGTTGAGAAGTCTTCAAGCGCATGATCTGCAGAGGCGGCCAAATCTTTCACGCGTGGCCGTCATTCTTGACTTGCCTTCACATGTGGTTTATTTGATTTGTCTGAGCATGAGGCGGTTGTGGTGGTTTGTCTCTTTCACATGCATGGGCGGCAGCCTTGCTTGACTGAAGGTGATTGTTGGCATACATGAGGCTGCTGTGGGTATGGACCTAACATCTCTTTAAACGAACTTACAAAGGAAAGCACAAAAACTGAAAAACATGGATATCGCACCACTAATGAACGAAATTCATACTCTTTAAATATTGTATTGAAATATGTAACACTAATTGAACTTACAAAGGAAAGCACAAAAACTGAAAACCCAAACACGCGGCTGTCCTGGTACTGAAGAAGGCAGAGGGAATGTGGAGTTTGGCGGCAAGTGAGCCCACCCAGTAAGGGGCAAAATCGTAAAAAACCCAGTCGGGTTTCGCATCTTTGAGAAAACGGGTTAGGGGTTCTTGCATGCTATCGTACGCCTCTTTAAGGTACTGTACCTTGTTGTAGGGTAGGTCTATAGTGGCCTCTGCGTTTTGGGGTAGGTTGTCCACTATGGGTAGTGGAAGTTTCACTAGGTGTATGAGTGGCGCCAAACTTGGAGGCAGTTTGGGAAGACGATTTATATTTTTTGGGGTTGATATGTAGGAGACTTTGTGACCTTTTTGAGCTATGAGCTTGGCCAACTCTAAGTATGGTATCATGTGACCAAAGGCTAACCATGGAAACATAGCAATGTGGAGCTTCCCATCTCCCGCCATGGAGGAATGATAGAGGTATGGAAGCAATGGTTGAAAATGTTTAGTTATATATATATATATAGATAGATAGATAGATAGATGTATCTATAACAATGATGAACGTACCGTGATATAAATGAAAATTAATCCTCCGCAGTTTTTATGGCAAGAATTGAACCTTTAAAATATGATAGTGGATCCCTATTATAATCCCAATAATGAGATCAAAATTTTTACGCCATCGAGATCATTTGATATGTACCCCAAACTTGGACACTCAATCGAATCAGATCTGATATAAATGGATTGATGGAGTGAAAGGGTTATTTTGTTCCAAAATATGGTCTTGGGAAGTGTGACTTTAATCAAACTTGTCTTCTATTTTTCTTCCCATTATTGCACTAGATTAAAAAGTTTTTTAAGGCTTCATATTTGTTTTGTTGAGAAAAGATTATGTTTTTTGTCTCGGTGAGAATTAAAATAAGCTATTATTACTACAATAATTGTGAAAATAAAAAAAATAAACAAATTGGAATGCTGAAATTTAACATCAACAAGTTTCAAAAAATAAAAAAATATATATTATTAGATTGTATAAATAGGTAAGAGTTTTCTCTTTTTCTTTTTCTTTGTCATCGCGTTTTTTTATTATTATTATCATAATGCACCGAACAATTGTCCTATTGTATAGTCCAGCCCCACTCACTGATATGATACCGATATACTACTTTGTAGACCTGTCAATGGATCGGATTCGGATCGGATCAGTTAAATCCAAATCTAATTTGTTAAGAAATTGGATTATCGGATTCGGATTCTAATCGGATTATCGGATTTTATTTTCAATCCATATCCGGTTAATATCGGATTCGGATCATAATCGGATTATTGATAAGTCTATTGATAAGGATGACAAAAACTCCCGATCCGCGATCCGAATTCGATAATTCGACAGATTTTCACTTAATTAATTCATATTCAAATTTCTTCATTATAGAATATCTGATCCGAATATCTAATTAAAAAAATACAAAAATCAATAAATACTGAAACACTAAAATTATTCACACTTTTAATAATTGTATTTATAATCAATCATTATTAATAAATAATAAAATAATTAACAACTAACATTTATATACATGTACAATATTAAATATGTATATTTTATCGGATCGGATTATTATCGGATCGGATTAGGCTAATCCAAATCCAATTTGTTAAGGAATTGGATTATCGGATTCGGATCATATTCGGGTTATCGAATTTTTTTTGCAATCCAAATCCGACTAATTGGATCGGATTTGGATCAAAATTCAATCCATTGACAGGTCTACTACTTTGTCCAACGCGAGTGGGCACCAAACTTTTGAACATGAATAAGTACACAATGTAAATAATAATTCTTAATCATGCGTACATTACATAATAACATTAACCATAAAATTTAACTTCATCATGATCACAACCGGTCAAGATACCTCAATCCACACACATGATGTGTACAAATCTCAAATCCATTAGTTACTGTAATACAGAATGTGATTGTTAGACAGAATGTATGATATATATATATATATATATATATACACGCTAACAGAAAAAGAACAGAGTGTATATTTGGAACATATATATATACTAAACATTTAATATACAGAAGCGATAATAGACGCATGTATATTGATAAGTCCATTTTACATATATTTTTTATTACAAAATTTATATTTGTTAGTAGGTAAAACTATTTATTTTAATTAATTTAGAAGTGTAATAATACAAAGTAATAAATGTATTAAATAAAATAATTTACCTATCATAATGTTCTCATATGTATATATTTCTATTTCATGCAGGAGTTGATTTGCAAAAGAAGTTCAATATTGGTGGGGGAGAATGGAATAAATACATATATATATATATATATATATATACATATACGCATGGATGTGTGAAATGAAGGATGTTGACATGAGAGAAAAAAAAAACGAAAAAGAAATGTGGGCCAAGGCAAATATTGTAAGAAAAAAAAACAGAGAATAGATACATGTGCGTGTAGCAGAAAGAAAAGGAAAGAAATGTGGGGCTAATGTTAGGTAAAGAAAGAAGATAAGAAATTTATTAACCAATGCACACGTCAAAGTTGGGTGAAACATTGAATGCAATGCATATCTCAAAGTTGTCAATTAAAAGAGCATTAAATTCGACAGATGGAAATGGCAAGTGGGTATCTCCTATATATACACTTGCAAATCAGAAAGAGAGAAAAAAGATGAGAGCAAGGACAACAACAACGAGGAGAATACTTCATCTCCATTTATGAAATAAATTTATTTTAGTATTTTATTAATTTTCATGTGTATGGTTTAAATGCTTATGATTTTCGTTTCATAGTATTAATTGTTTTAAATTTTTTTCACTATAAATATCATGTATTTATAGTAGTTAAGAATTCTTATCACAATTAATCATGCTTGGATTTGAGAATTTTATAAGTAAAAATCTTTGATCTTATGTGATCCATTAAATTGCATATATAAGATGCTTAGAATTTTACACTTTAAAGTGAAGGAAAATCTATCTCTTGAAAATATATTTTATTAGTGTGTTATTGTTAAATCTTGAGAAACTAATAAGATTGATTTATAATTACTACTCTAAAATTTGAATTGATAAAGGAATAACTAAAATTTTATGGATTAGTGGTGGTGGATTCCGATACCTTAGTATTTTTTCCCTATTAATCTTGTTTTTATTATTTGTATTTCGCTATTACATGTTTAGTATAAAATTCCTTCAACAAACAAAACTTTGAGAAACTAGATTAGTTTTAGATTAATTTGAGTTTAATTAGTTCTCTTTAAAGCATTCATGTGGGTTCAACCTCGTTCTCGCATAACCTAAACTACAATTGATTCGTGCGCTTGCGAGTAATATTTTAAAACACATCATATATATATATATATATTCATAACAGAAACCAAACATATATATATATATATATATATATATATAGGCAGAAACATGCATATACGATATATAGAAGGAAACTGATACGAAAAAAGTAAAATTTACAGTACGATCTAGAAGATAGAAATTGAAGCAGAAAATAAATCCGAGACCTGTGCAAGCACAGTTTCCTTAAGGCAAATTTGTTCCCTCTCCGGTGCTCAAGGTGTATAAGCAATTGCCTCCCAAGATAAAACGGATTTCGTTTCTGGAGAAGTAGCACTCCAATCTTTCGAAGACCAGCGAACTCAAGTCTGTGCTTGTACTCGAACCCTATAACCCTAATATATACTAGTTAATATGTGATATATGCAAAGAGAGAAGAAAGAGATGAACCGGAAGATTTTAGGTATCTTTGGATGATTTTGAAAAACATGCGTGGATTATTTATAGAGAACGAATGACTGCCTAAACTGTCAAGGCAACCCTTGGAAGAGACACCTAAACTGTCCAACTGTCAAAGCACAGTTTAGGACAATCACAACTAATCTGGTAACCCGTGGGTCTAAAAACCCAACCCATATCCGTTTTCCATTCAAACAATTTCCAACAGTTACTAGCAAAATAATTGATCACGAACAATGGAACCGGTAAACTCATCTCAAGTGGAAACAAGTTTCTCTCTCTTCCCCTTTTACGTGTTGTATTTGTTAGTGTATATAAGTGATGGATATTATGCACTATATGGGCAGAGAGAGGACATGCTTCCTATTGTAACCATTGTTGGAATTTTTAATTATATAATATATTGAAAATTATTTTGTGGTCCTATGCACAATTTTATATAAAATAAGATTGTAAAATGATTATTGATAATTAATGGTGTTGACCCAAGGATTTTCATCATGGGTAAACATGACATTTTGATGATAACAAACCATTGAATGTGGTGAATTTAATGTCTACTTGAGTTATGCTTAATAGTTGTTGATTCAAGATAAACTCAAGAGAGCTAGTAAATCCATGAGAAGATCAAGCAAATGTGCTTAGAGCTCAAAAGACATTGGAGATAAGGATGGAGACATCAACCCAAAGCTTAAAGAAATTGAAGATCAAAGAATTGGATAAAATAGTATTGGGTGAGTGCTAGATTAAATGTAAAGTTATTTTTGAAATAACTTATTTGAAAGCTTAACTCTTGAAAAATTAGCATATATGACCATGCATATCATTTACATCATTCACGAGTCATTGAACCATTAGTATTAGACTATGAACATCATTGATGATACATTCATATATATAGTCTTTGCTAGAGTTGAGTTAGTTCAAGTTTTCATAAGCTATGAAAGAACTTAACAAAGAGGTTGTCCTAGAACCTAAACTAATTTCATATAACTTGAAATGGATTCTAGACATGTATTAAAGATTTGAACAAAATTGTTTCAATCATGAAAAACTTTTGTCAAATATTGAGAATTTATTTAAATGAAAATATTATTTTATAATCTCAATATTGTTTTTAGAAATGTCAAGGACCTTAATAAGTCTCTAAGACATCCTAGTAATGTCTCTAAGTCATTTCGGAAATATCCTAAAAGATTTTCCGAAAAACCGTTATGTGGTTTAAGAGTTTGAAATGAACCGTCATATTCAAACGACCATATCGTAATAAAAATGGGTTAAATGGAGTAATTCAAAAGCCTAAAATCAATATCTTGAAGTCCTTTTTCCAAAAAGCTAAAGAACGCCTCAATCCGATGAACGGAACTCGAGTTATGACCAAAAGAGTGGAACTGGATAGAACAGATCCGAAATGAACTATCAGTCGACCGATACTAAATGATCAGTTGACCGAACCCTCCAGAGGCTTTTGGGCAAATGTTTTGACATTTGTCAGTCGACCGACTCGGCCTGGAACGACTTTCAACGGCTATTTTTGGGTTCAAACTTTTCCTAAACTACCCAAAACACCCTAAAATGGCTAGAATTGTTTCATACTCTATATATATGTCATATATGAGCCAAAAAAGGGTTGAAGAAGAGAGGGATAAGAGTTGTATTGAAATCTACCATTTGTGCTTCATTTTTGAATTTGTATTTGGGTAAAAAATTCTCCTATAAGAATCACACCATTGTACATCACTCGTATCATCTTCTTGTGATTCATTCTTCCACATATTGAGTTGATCTTTCATTTATGACTCTAAGTATGTGAGGAAGTGAGTTTTGAATTTCCATATCTATCTATTGAGAGAAAATGTTGTACACTCAAATTCCATTCTTATTCTTTGTGAGTGAAAGACCAAGAAGTTGTCTTGGCATGAGATGGCCTTGTTGAAGATTTGTAAAGGTTTTTCTCTACCTTAAAAAGAGAGGATTATGTTGGCTCTCCACCCGCAAGTGTGAGCAAAGGTTGGCTCTTCACCTGGAAGCAAGAGTGTTCGAAGGTTGGCTCTCCATCCGGAAGAAAGAACATGTAAGGGTTTGTTTTTCAGCCACAAGAAAAACACGATAGTGGAATCCTTGAGAGGTTCTCTCAAGGCATGGATGTAGACTAAACCTTTGGTTGAACCATGTAAAAACTCGGTATCTTGGTTTGCATTTTCTCTATCCCTTAACTCTTTACTTTACAAGCAATTTTATTTCAATCTTGAGCTTTATTTATCAATGCTTGGAAATTGTGTGTGCTTAAATATTCATGAGGGGATTGGGAAAATGCTTGGTTGTAGTAAATTGCAATGTGAACTTGATTATAGCTTAGATTATAAATTCTCTACTTGTTCATTAGTTTGCTATGATATAGTTGCACACCAAGTGTTTGATATAATATATCTTCACCACACCATAGCATAAAAGCAATTGTCATTTATAATGTTGAACCTTATATATATAAATGTTATGAAATTGCATGTATTTGTGTATTAACGAAGTAGTTAGAAAATGCATAGTTGGAGTGAATTAAATTGTGAACTTGGTTAGATAAGGTGTTGATTATAACTTATCTACTTTCTTATTTATCTATAATATAAGTGTTCACCAAGTGTTTGATAAAATGCATCTTCCACAAATCATAGCATTGAAATTCCATATGTACACCAAGTGTTTGACAAAATGCATATTTAACACAGTTTTCTCTTTAAGAGTTTATGTGTATTCTTAATATTTAATCACCCCTATTTGTCCTCCCCCACTTTTCCGCGAGAGGCAATGCTGATAGTAGCCCAATTCAAAGATCCAGATGGTGTTTGATGGAGGACACTGTTAGTGCATTTAGGATTTGTGGAGGTTCATACTGAAGTGAGAGAGTTATGGATATAGTTCTTGAACTGGCACCAGGAGATGAGGGGATATAGTTTATCGAACTTTTCCCCCTTCTCTTGAGGTTTTAAATTATATCAGTGATATCCCTTTTTGCACGAGCTGCTGACTATTGGTTAAATCCATGTAGCTTCATTATTCAGAAATTGAGACAGTTTTGAGTCCTAATTATTTTGAAGGTACTGAATACATGATAAGTGCTAAATAATTTACTGCAATGAAGTCATTTACTACCCAGCGTCCGATGACTTGAACAAACACAAAAGTGCAGTAGTTTAGTTTATGTTACAAGCTGTTCTGTGTTGCTTTATTTGATACCTTATGAAATTTGATGCGGCACATTCAAAACCCTATAGGAGATAGAATATAGAATATATACAGAAGCACAATTTTTGCCTAGATTGCCCCATTTCCTGAGATGAACATATCCCAATGTCATGTTGGGCGTATTGAGATAGTGTTCCAAGGCATTTCTCTTCCCAAGTCTTGAAAACCCCAAAAATATTTGTGTTCTTCTCAATTTCCTCCTCACACAGCCTAAGTTTCACAACTGGTATGGCAAGTTCGCGCTTCCATGCGACGACTCACTTAAACTTAAGGGCTTCTTTGGGCTTTCCCAATAGCGATAATACCGTTGCACAAATGTGTCTGGATGAGAGACCGGCTTCTTCAAGCTGATCCTGGGGTGCTCCATGGTCAATGTATCTATCAGGAAGTACCATTGATCTCAACTGCAGGGAGATTTAAACAGATCAGGATCGAGAGATTACTATGGAAGGTAAAAGAAAAAACAGATTTTATCGTCAAAATTTACCTTTAGAGGTCCATCTAGAATCCCATTTAAGCTTAAGAAGTGAGCCACATGTGATCCAAAACCTCCAATCGAACCTTCCTCTACAGTAATCAAGATTTCATGCTGTTTAGCCAGTCTCTTGATCAGATCAGCGTCGAGTGGTTTGCAGAACCTAGCATCAGCCACTGTCACATATATGTTTTGTGATATTAACTTGCTTGCTGCTTCCATACATTGCTGAACTATCGAACCATATCCCAATATAGCAACTCTATTGCCTTCCATTAGTATTCTTCCCTTGCCGATCTGTTCAGTAATCGAAGCAGCGAATGTAAAATTTGTATTTTTGAACTCTCTTATTCGCTAGTTTCAATGTTACTTACTGATAAGTGCAAATGCTAACCTCAATCGGTGTTCCTTTATTATTAGGAGGAAGAACTGCTCCTATTCCGTTGCCCCTTGGGAACCTGAAGCAGCTTGGTCTGTCATCAATTGCTGCTGCAGTGGCAACCATGTGCATCAGCTCCGCTTCATCCGATGGAGCCATGACAACCATGTTGGGCAAGCAAGCCATATATGTGATGTCAAATGCTCCACAGTGGGTTGGGCCATCTGCACCTACCAAACCAGCTCGATCCATTGCGAAGCGCACAGGTAGTTTCTGAAGATCTACATCATGCACCACCTTCATGTTCATCGCAACTCATTAGTACATAAAGCTGAAATGAACGATTGAACAAAGACCAATATTTGCCTTCTTTATCAATAGAGCAATTGGCTCACCTGATCATAGCCTCGTTGCAGGAATGACGAATAGATAGCGCAGAATGGCTTGATACCCTCTGTGGCTAAACCAGCCGCAAATGTAACAGCATGTTGCTCCGCAATCCCCACATCGAAACAGCGATTTGGGAACTTCTTCTGGAAATAATTGAGGCCAGTTCCACCTCCCATCGCTGCGTGGATTGCGACAATCTTGTTGTCTGCCTCAGCTTCTTTAATCAAGGCTTCAGCAAAGTACTGGGTGTATGAAAGTGTGGGGGACTTGGTCTTAAATTGTTGTCCTGTTTTGGGGTCAAACTTGACAACCCCTGAAAGAGAAGGATAATTATGGAACTTTTCATGGAATGGCAATAACAAATTCGAGGCATAAAGTTTCTGTCTCACCGTGCATCTTATCAGCAGCTGCTTCAGCAGGGGGATAGCCCTTTCCTTTCTCCGTTACAATGTGGATTAGAACCGGTCCTGGAGCCGGCATTGCTTTTACTTTCTCGAAAATGGCGGTTAAATCTTCGATATTGTGTCCGTCCACAGGGCCGATATAATATAGCCCAAGCTCCTCAAAGAGAGTGGAACCAGAAGCACTAATCATCCCCCTTGCATATTCATCTACTTTTGCTGCAACTTCATGTGTCTGCCCTCCGATTTGTTTCGTGATAGTCTTTCAAGAGACCAAACCCGAATAAAAACGCAATTCATGAAGAATGATACCGGAAGGTAAGGACATGGAAGAGCTCGGATGCTTACTTTTGCAGCTTCGCGAAGTTTGCGGAAGTTGGGGCTTGCTTGGAGCTCGGATAAAGCTCTGCTGAGAGCTCCTACCGGCGTTGCAGGGCCATCGAGAGTAGCGGTGGGCAACGAGACTTGCTTATTGTCATTCAATACTACAATCAGGTTAGTATCTAGATACCCTGCATTGTTCATGGCCTCAAATGCTTGTCCTGCTGTGATGGCTCCATCTCCAATCACTGAAATAACATAGTTGCTCTTTCCTAATAGATCTCTTGCAACTGCCATACCTATCATAGTCCCCCAAACAAAAACAAAATTTTAATTTTTTTTTAAAAATTAACTTTCTTCTTCTTGAGGAATAAATTTATTAGAAAAAACAAAGTGAATAAGGTTAAGTGAGAATAAAAACACACCAAGACCAGCAGAGATGCTTGTAGAACTATGGCCTGCACCAAAAGCATCATGGACGCTTTCGTCCCTCTTGGGAAACCCTGCTAGTCCTGAAGTTTTCCTAATAGTATGCATCTTGGACCTCCTTCCTGTTAGTATTTTATGAGGATATGCCTGAAATACATATATATATATATATATATATATATAATTGATCTATTAGGACACCCATGATTTGGACATAAAAGAGCTTGTGATGCAAGATACTTTTGTGTAGAGAAATTGAGATAGAAGATGAAAAGCACCACTGAACACACACACACACAGGGAAAAAGACAAAAAGAAGAAGAGGGGTCTTCTGACCTGATGCCCAACATCCCATATGATTTTGTCATCAGGGGTGCTGAAAACATGGTGTAGAGCCACAGCCAAATCCACAACACCTAAGCCTGCACTGAGATGGCCACCAGTCTTTGATACAGAGTATACAATATCAGCTCTGAGCTCTGCTGCTAGTTGTTCAAGATCCTGAAATCACACACACATATATATATATATATATATATATATCATCCATATATGGACACACAACCAAAATAAGCCAAAAGAGAAGGAGAAACACAATAAGTAGAAATTATTTAAAGCTGGTCATAAAAGTAAAAACCCAACAAAATCACTTTTTTTCCTACAATAATGCATCACATAATTGCTTACAAGTGTAGTGAGATTCTTCATGTGGATTGGGTAATTGATTGTATCCAATAATGGGGTGTGGGGCTTTTCCCCTGAAAAATTAATCTTCCATATATCTTTCTCTTTTCTTATAATCAGCTTCCCTTCTTCAATCTCTGAATTACTGCCTGAAGCTCTCAAGATGAACTGAAACACAAAAGCACACAAATCTAAATGATTCTAATTTTATTTTATTTTAAAAAAAAATAGAAATTACTCAAATGGAAAATAGAAGAGAAGTGGAAAAAGAAAAAGAAATTTTGTATTATGAGGTTACCTTTTTCCTGCAGCTATGGTTTGATCTTGGAGGTGTTAGGCATGGTGAGGTAAATAATTGGGGCCTAATGAGAGACCCTGTGACTGCCATGGTTGATCAAATCTAGTGAAATAGAGAAGTGGAGCTAGAGAAGGCTGTCTGTGAGTTGTTGTTGGAGATTAGTAACAGGGGCATAATTTATAATGAGGAAGGAGAGAGAGAGAGAGAGAGAGACATGACGTAAAACCGCCATACCCCATTTCTCGTGGGATATATATGAATGCGAGAAAATGATGAGTATTTGTTCTTCATTTTTCTTTGTTGTGAAGCTTAAATAGTTCTCACCATAGTATATATATATATGTATGTATAAGTAGACTAGTCTTGCGTCATGGTTTGTAGTAGCGTATCGGTTGTATCGGTTGTAATTACAATGGTGTAGTGACTTTGAAATTTCCATAGTAAAAAAGAGTATAGTATGAATATCGTGTTATGTAATGATACGAATATCGTACAAAACCCTCCAAACGAAATATACATAACATATAGAACGATACAGTTATGGACGCAAAAGTTACATTTTATTAGGAATCCGTAATTTCGTTTAAGCATGAAGATTCTGTGGGCGTTAGTTTGGCCTAATCTGTATGTGTGCTGTTTGGGCATTTGGGGAGTTAGATAAAGATTATGCGTATAATATTTGAAAGGGTAAATTATTTTGACCTTCCCTGTAAAATTAATATTATACTAGTATTTTTTTATATTTATTAAAGTAGACATAACTTTAGTGTTTTAAACTGAGTAATTTATATTAAAAAAACCTAACCAACTTACATGAAAATGGATAATGATATTTTGAGTGGTGTCAAATGAGGGGTATTTAAATGATAGAAGTTCATTAGACATGCAAATGATAAATTACTTTAGTTTGAAACACTTAAGTTAAAGGTACTTTACAATATGCACAAAAATATTAAAGTAATGTTAATCTTACAGGGGATGTCAGAATAAATTTACACAAATTTTAATTTGAGAGTAATTATATAAAACCTCATGGGAGGTTGGAGTAATTTACCCTATTTGAAATGGACAAGTTCTTGCGTCCAACTCGTGGAAAGTGAATGGGGCATTTTAATCATTAAACCAAACCAAGAAAAAAACAAAATCAGTGGACTGGCCATTATATGGTACTGTATCAACCATTCATCGTTTTACATGTTTATCACAGCACAAGGAAACAAAATAAAACAGATCAAACCTAGGAGCAATTAATATGAAGCACGGACATGACACGACACATATATGGCGATATAATAAATTTTAAAAAATTAGAACACGACACGGTCCCTACACATTTATAAAAAAATTATAATTTTTTTTATATATACATATTATATTACACAAATATTTCATTTATCACTTAAACAATGATAATCAAATAAACTTATAAACAAATAAGTTAAATGAAATGTCTAACATGTTCAAAATTCTTCATTTTATTATTATGCAAGGAATCAAATGCATCTTCCCCAACATCCGTCATCTTCTCTCGTTATATTGTGAAAATTTTCTTTATTGAAGACAAAAATTGGAAGGTATAAATACCAAATATTTGACTCTTTGTGATGTTATCTTGTTCCTCTTTAAATAGTGGATAAATGAATATGTGTTATAATTCTTCTCACAAGATGAGGATGAACAAATATATTCAAGTATCTTCAAAACCAAATATTGAATTAGAGGTGTTGAAGTTCCACAAGTGATCCATTAAATTATCGGCTCCACAAGACCTCTTTCTTTGAATCAACCGACCCACCTGCGTGTTCAACACGCGGACACGCGCGTGTCCTCCGAATGTCCACTAAGTGTCTAATTTTAAAAAAAGTCAAGACACGTTTTTGGTGTGTGGACACGTATTTTTGGTGTGTCAGCGCGTCCAACATGGACACGTGTGTCCATCACGGGTACAGCGACCATAGACAAAATGTCCGTGTTTCATAGCTGTTTAGAGCCAATCAGTCAACATTTTACATGTTTAGCATGTTTTACGATATAACGGACACTGACAATACCAATCTTAAAAATAATTATTAATACAATGTAATGATATCAACTCTTTTAAAAGTATTATCAATTGATTACATTTTGAACAATACGGGGAATCGGGAATCCGTGGATAGTAGAGCTTCTTTTATATACAAGTTTAGAGACAAATTATTCATGAAAAAACTAGCTTGTGCACAACCAACCCTTATAAAAACTAATAGATAACATATATAGATGAAAAAAATATATGGGATAACTTCATTTATACCCCCTGAGGTTTATCCTATTATCATTTTGATTCCCTGAAGTTTGCATATCTTTATTTACACCTCCTCATGGTGTGAAATGTCTAAAATACCCTTATACCAAACACCCCTTAAATCAATTTAAACCCTAAACCAAACACCCTCTTATAATCAATCTAACCCTCAAACCAAACACCCCAATATTTATTTTCTCTCTCTCTCATCTCTCTCTTTCTCAGACACACACATACACGCACACGCACACGCACACACATATATATAGATCTATACACACATATATATAGATCTATACATATATATATATAGACCCATCGGTCGAAAATAGGGGGAGGGGGGAGGTGGTGGTGGGAAGGGGGCGGCGCCGACGGTGAGGCGGTGGTGGGAGGGGTCGGCGCTGACGGCTTCTATACATATATATATGTGTGTGTATATATATATATATATATATATATGTGTGTGTGTGTGCGTGTGTGTGGTGTGTGCGTATGTGAGAGAGAGAGAGAGAAAGAAAAAGAATGAGAGAGAGAGAATTAAAAAATATTTTTTAAATTTTATATTTATTTTCGAATTTAGTTTTTTTTTGAAATTTAATATATATATTTGAATTTTATATTTATTTTCAAATTTTATAATTTTTTATATTTTTTTTTGAATTTTATAATTATTTTCGAAATTTAATATATATTATTAGAATTTTATATGTTTTTTTTTTAATTTTATATATTTGTCTTGAATTTAATATGTTTTTAAAAAAAAAATCAAAATTTATATATATATTTTATTTTATATTTATTTTCGATTTTATAATTTTTTTTGAAATTTAATATATATTTTTGAATTTTATATCTTTTTTTTTAAATTTATATATTTGTTTCAAATTTTTTTATGTTTTTTGTGATTTTTATATTTATTTTCGAAATTTAATATGTTTTTTTGAAAAAAAAATATTTTCAAAATTTATATATATTTTTTAATTTTATATTTATTTTCGAATTTATAATATTTTTAAAATTTTAATATATATTTTTTCAAATTTTATATATATTTTGAAATTTTAATACAAATTAAATTATTAAATGATGGGAGGGGGTCTAATTGATAAAAACACTATCCTTGTTTCCAAACAGAACAAGGATAAGACATTGAGGGTAGTTTAGGAATTTTTTTAAAAAAATCAGGCTAATGTCATCGTTCAGGGATTCTAAATGATGAGAATATTAAAAAATAGGGGGTGTAAATGAAGATATACAAATTTGAGAGGATCCAAGTAAAGATAAGACAAACCTCAGAGAATGTAAATGAAGTTATATATTTATGAACTGGACTCAAATATGTATCTAAATTAGTGGAGGTGGCCCGCATAAGTACAAAAAAAACAAAAAAAAAAAAAAATCCAAGCAGGAGCTACCGTAATGAATAAATTATTTGCAAACTATGAATGAGTATAACTAGAATGGGATGTTAGGAGGAAGAGGTCGGAGAATTTTGATGCTTTCTTTCAAAGCCCTTAAAAGGAAGAATCTTGGCTACTGTAAGTGGTGTAGAGAGAGAGAGAGTGTGGAATATTAGCAGTGACTTGAAACTATTTCCCCTACTATATACACAGACACTAAAGGTTGGGAACTGGCACAGAAAGAGTTATCTTGGCACAAGATGACGGGATACGCGAGTGATAGTACTGCAAACTGCAAAGAGTAAATCATTGGGTAATTTGATGGGGGCATAGTTAAAGTCAAAACTCATGAACTTATGTATTACTCTTGGGAGCAATATGAGGGAATGTTTTGGGAGGATAAGTTAAGGATCGCGACCTTACCCAAATGCAAAGTACCTTAGAGAGACCTCTAGCCCTCAAGGTCATATAAATAATATGCATGCAAAAGGGATATGACCTAGGAATGTGCTATGGCATCAGTGTAGAACATATTGTTTTAAAGGGAATGCATTTTGAATACGAAATCACGAGTAGGTCTCACAAAAGGGTGTCGCGGGACAACAAGGAGGAAAAGTCACGAGAGCCTCTGGGGGGCGAGGTCGCGAAACGATGATGTGGCAAGATGTCCACACCTAACTTAAGGGCTCTTATTTTCGGGGTCTCATTTCAGAGGACTTCGGAGTTTAGAAAGAAAAAATTCTAGAAAGAGAAAATGTGTTTCTTAATCTTTCTAGATTATTATTCCATCCCTTTTATTCTAACTATGTAAGCATCACCACATCAATAAAGTTATCATTTTCTCATACTTAGATCAGTGTGCGTAGAAATTATTTTTTATCGCCATAACATTCGAACCCTTATAATAAATACTTGAGATATTTTGTAAATACTTTGAGACATTTTGAGTTACTAAAACAGGGTATAAGGGCGAGAATGGGGACTAAGAAAAGAGCATGTTAAAAATAAAAATGTGTATTCTTCAATTACTTGCCAAAAATGCATATATTTTAATTCCGCGCTATAATTTTTGACACGTGGGTAAAAGATAGTGAATAAAATAATTGTACTAGATCATTTTATCGGTATGATATTGTCTATTTTGAACTCAACCACTAAAGTTTTTTTTTATTTGACTCTCAAAATCATACTAGTTACAAACAACATTACCTCCACCATCCACTACATCTGAATTTGGTATAATGAAAGTTTGTAATAATATTTGTTTAGTAAGTATGATTCATGTTGGTTAACTCACACAAGAGTGATAATTCCGCGCTATAATTCATGTTTGTTTGTAATACCGTATGAATAATTATTTTAAAACAGTAATTTTAGATTTAGAGAAATGTAGTATTTTGACATTCGTGAGCAATAGAAAAACTATGTTGGCCATAAAAATCTTGTATATAATGTCAAAAAAAAGTATCTGTTGGTTAACTCAACTAGGAACCAAGATTATAAAGTACTTTATAACAAGTATATACATTAATATAAAATATTCACCTACTAACTCTGAAATAGGTAAAAATTGTATAAATGGTGATAACAACATAAAAACCTAATTTTGTAGTCAGTGTTCAAAATATTTTTATTAGTAATTTTATTTTGTACTTGTGGAATTTTCAGAAATATTGTTACTATTATATTGTTATTTTTTGTGTTACAATGACATGATGAATAAACTTGTTATGGGTGTTGCAGATTAACATCTCAATGTCAAAGATTCATGCTAGTCGCAATGAACAAAAGATCCTCTCTTGATATAATTATTTAAGGATGTTTTTTCTTCTTTGCATTATTAGTATATAAAATTCTATATTTTTTAAAAGGTTTTTACTGAAATTACACAAACGCTTTTCCTGAAATCACAAAAAAAATATATATATATATCGAATTTTTTTCTGGATCCATCACTGTTGATGAACATTTATTATGAGATTGGTGATTATCTAACTACTTGTGTGTGAAACAAATTAATACTATGGTTTCACGATAATATTAAGACAGTGTGATGCCATTGTGCCTAGTTTTCGTTCAAATTATTTAATAAACCTTGTGTTTGCATCGTATGATGCCGCTGTAAGCATGTACTCTACTTAAAAGTATAACTAAAATTTTGACTCTGTTTATTAATATCAACTAGCTAGATTTTTATCAAGTGAAATTGACTGAATAAACAACTTTCAAACTGTGTGACACACACCCATATACATATTAAACACGCACATATATATATATATATATATATATCTTCTTATTATACATTGGGTTTATTATAGGACTTGGTAGGTAGAAGCATCAAGAAGCCGGCCACCATGTTCAGATACCTACACGAGTGTGGATTGTCTTCTTCTGCCTATTTCCACCACAATTCCACTAGTCAAAATTAATTTTTCCTTTGATATCTATATAATCTGCTTGTGTGTGTTTATAATTTATATATACATATATATGTATATATGTTTGGGTTCGTATGTTGCTTCGTGAAGAATAATTTCACATAGTATGATATGTCCAAAATTGGGAAGCGTACTTCCTCCGTTTTAAATTATAGGTCCATTTTTGAGAATTTAATTTTTTAAAAGGATGATTTTTATTGTAGTATTAGTGAATAAAATACCAACTTTATATATGTTCTACCATAATAATATGATGATTTATAATATATATTTTATAATTTTAATAATTAAATATTAAATTAATAAATTAACCAAATAAAATATTTCAAATTTTAAAAAACGAATATTGGGACAAATTAAAAAGCAAAAGTGAACCTCTATAATTTGAGAGTATGGAGTATTTATTTAATGGGTCCGAGGAGACGATTGGCGCCAGTCACCTGACATGCAATGGACAGTGGACCTCTGTTTGCAGCTTTTCCCAAATAATTATTCACATGACTCCTCTAAAGCGATTTTTTTTTTTTTTTTCAAATAATTGCAGTGGTCGGTAAATTTGGCACACATAAATTATGTAGAATTTGGACTACATTTTATCGTCACAAACTATTTGAATTCTGTAAAAATTAAATAATTTTGAAATAATAATTTCAAAATTTTCCTAACTGAGTTAATCCATTCTAATTACGGCTGACTATTCGTGTGTTGATCCACTTAATTCACTTAATCTATTTGTTATAATATATTAAATTAAATTTGACACAATCCAGCACAAAATGAACTATTTAACATATTATCAGTAAAATTAAATTGAATTTGAAACGATCCAGTAATAGTTTATTGATATACTTCAATTCATGCCAATTAAAAAAAATAAAAAAAATAAAAATAAAAATAATCATGTCGTGTTTGGATTGATCCTTATACAACTTCAATTCTTTTATGGTCAATCTTAATCCTTTTAATTCATGTTGTATTCGTATTATATTACCGTATCATGTATCATTTTGCCTGCTCTAATTGGAATAGACCTAAAAATAAAATAGTTGTTGCAATAAATAGTTCAAGCAATAAATAATTGAAATTGCAACCGGTCAATGCGGTGATACATACATATATATATATATATATACATATTAAAAAGATTCCACATAACATATATAATTGTAGGCTGTAGCTCATACTACCAGTAAAAATTAATCCTCATTTATTATTTCGATGTCCTTCATTCTTTCGATACTTAATTCGTTTAACAATTTTTTGATGCCCTTTATTAATGTTCGAAATGTCGTCTCTCTTCACTTCATTGTACATTTTCTCAATGTAATATTTGAGATAAAATATAGGTTAATTTTTTTAAAAAAAAACCTATACTATTGTATTTAATCAACTAATCTCTCATATTTCTAAATTATCCCCTATATTTTTTAATTTCATCATATTACTCATTCATCCTCATATTTCAGTCAAAATAACTAAGATTAATTTCATTTACACCCCATAAAATTTACTTTATCTTCAATCAAACCTATTCAAATTTGAAAAACTTCATTCAGACTTTTTAATTTCAAAAAATATATATATTTCGGAAAATTAAAATATAGGGTCCGTTTGGATACGAGAAAACAGTTTTTGTTTTTTTTCTGTTCACCCAGTTAAAAAAAAAACACGTTTACTGTTCACTTTTTTTTTTTTCAAGAAAACTGTTTTCTGTGAATAGTGTGTAAAAGTGGTGAAAACACCAAATACAACTTTTAGTTGTTTTTTGAGTTTTTTCATTATTTAGGGTACCACCTCCGCCACCGCCCCCACTGCAGCCGCCACCAACCACCACCACCACCCGTCGCCGGCGGTGGCCCCCACCACCACCGCCCCCCGCCGCCGCCGGTCACCACCGGCAACCAATATCATTTTATTTTTAAATACAAATTTTCATCCAAACGCTTTTTTGTTTTTAGTTTTTTGCTGAAAAATACAAAAACAATTTTTATATTTGAAGACATAAAACAAATACAAAAAACAGGTTTTCCAAACGCACCCATAGGGAAGGATGACGTACCATGATACTTTTTGTTTTGTCGAGCTATATTTTTTCCAAAATATATATATATTTTTTCAAAATATATATTTTTCAAACTTAAGGGGTCTAAATGAAGTTTTTTAAATTTGAAGAGTGTTGATTAAATATAAAGAAAAATTTATGGGATGTAAATGAAATTAATTAAAAAATATCTTAGACAATCCGGACATAGTAAAGATTAATTAATTAAATTTAATAGTATAAGGGGGTTTTATGAAATTAATCCTAAAATATATTTAATGACATTTTGGCGGTATCAGAAAACGAAGCTAAAAGAAGAAAATAACAAGGGGGGTTTTATGCTGACTATGTCTTATCCTCTAACTGCTTGACTATTTGATTGATTTCAAATACTTTGCCATCTTAGTGCGACAATAAAGAAAACAACAAATACACCAACCACAACTTTTACGGGGCCTTTCATTTATTTAATTTTTCCATGGTTGCATACACTTTCTTTTACGGAACATATGACAACTTTCTTTTATTTATTTAATTTTTCCATGGTTGGATACACTTTGTTTAATATACCCGCCACTTCAAGACACAAGTGCTACTTTCCTTCCATTAATTGGCATATTCCTTGACCTATATATATAATAAGGAGTAATTCGATTCGATTATTTTTATACAAATATTAGGAATTATGGTTCGCGGTATGAGCTGATGCATAATATATCACATAATTCATATTATATTTAAAAAGTGTAAGATGCAATAATAATGATACTTATTTGGTATTATGACCATTTAACATTGTTATTCTTCAAGTTGAATAAAACTATTACATTTAACACTTCTATTCAAGTTCAATAAAACAATAAAACTGATATCGCAACTGATATTCACAACATTATTGAGGACGATGCTACATATCGATATATTTTTAGGTTGGTTTTATCTTGTCTTGTTTTTGCTTTTTTTTAAAGACCAAATATTTTTTCTAGGTGGGTCCCGCATTTCATTACACATCATTTTTTCTCTCTTTCTTTCTATATATATATATATATAATGAAGGGTGGACCCCGCTGGCCACTATTCTTTTACTCTCTCTTTTTATATAGGATAATTTGCACTAACACCCCATGAGGTTTGCATCTATATATATTTTCAAAAACATATAAATTCGAAATATATATATATTTCGAAAATATATATATAAAATTTGAAAAATATATAAATTCGAATATATATATTTCAAAAAAAAAATTCAAAATATATATATTTTCAAAAACAAAATTCAAAAAATTATATAATTTCAAAAAACATATAATCATTTCAAAAAATATGTATATTTTCGAATTTATATATTTTTCAAATTATATATATATATATTTTTTCGAATTATATATATATATTTCAAATTTTATATATTTTTTGAATTTTGTTTTTGAAAATATATATATTTTGAATTTTATATATATTTTTTGAAATATATATATTCGAATTTAAATATTTTTCAATTTATATATAAATTTTCGAATTTTATATATTTTTTTGATTTTATATATATTTTTTGAAATTTATATATATTTTTTGAAATTTATATATTTTATTCTAATTTTATATATTTTTTTCAAAATTTAAATATTTGTTTTCGAATTTTATACATTTTTTTGAATTTTATATATTTTTTCGAATTTATATATATGTTTTTCAAAATTTTATATATTTGGGGTTGGGGCATAAAGGTCATTTCACATTATCCTTAATATTTTCGAATTTTATGAAGGGTATTTTGGTCATTTGGGGTGTCATGGCAAACAAAACCAAATCTCAAGATGTGTTAGTGCAAATTACCCTTCTATATCTATATATATAATTCATGGTGAGCTCCGCTGACCACTATTCTTTACTCTCTCTTTCTATATATATATATAATTTATGGTGGATCCGTTGACCACTACTCTTTACAAAATCACACAAGACCAAATAAAACCAGTCAAGACTAATATAACTAGACAAAACCAGACCAAATCACTTTTCAAACGAGCCCTTATTCTCTCATGTTTACATGCGGAGGTTGATTACCCCACTAAATTTTTTACTATTTACATTATATACTTATATATTTGTGTGAAATTTCATTTATGCCAGCAGTAAAATTTTGAAAAATCTCCATAGATATGTTTTGAGAAGTTTCCTAAAAAAATATTATCCTTCTAAACAATTTGGTTTTAAAATAAATATTTTTTCTAGTCCAATCAATTTAAGTGGTGTGATGTTTAGACAGACGTTTGATATTTTATGTTATTAGATTTGATATTGTACGAGATAAATAGTCATTTTATTGAGTGTTTATTTTTGTTCAATTTTTATCAATTTGTTTGTTGTCAACTTGTCACCTAATAATTAATCTGACTTAAATTGTAAATGCAATTTTTTTTATTTTCTTTTATCATTCGAAAAAAAATCATGAATATATTTTGTTCATTATAATAATATTAAAAAATATATTATTTTCCCCTCCAAAATAAATACTATCCTAAAATAAAAATGTCTGGATCTGTCACTATATCCATGGTTGGTCAGTTTACAAAGTTACAAACGCCCTTTGTTTAACACACAAAGATTGTTTTGGAAGGCCGTAGTATCACTCTTAAGGCCATGTTTGGTAGGCGGTCTTTCTGATCTGGTTCGGTCTGGTCTGGTCTGATCTGATCTGGAAAAGTCTGTTTAGTAAACGGTCTGGTCTTACTATTTATTTATTATTTATTATAATATTTATTTATGTATTATTTATTTCTTTCTTTATTTTTTCTTCACTTTATAATATATTTTATTATTTTATTATTTATATTATTAAATTATAATTTATTAATTTATGTATTAATTTATAAATATATTATATTTATTTATTATTATTGTATTCATTTTTTATTATTATTATGTTTTATTTAATTTATTATTTATATTATTAATTATTCATTTTTAATTATTTATAAATATATTTTATTATTTATTCATTTATTTATTATTATTATATTCATTTATTTATTATTATTAGGTATTATTTATTATTTATATTTTATTTTTAAAATATGTTTTATTTAATTTATTATTATTATTATTAAATTTTTTATTATTATTTATTCATTTTTAATTATTTATAAATATATTTTATTAATAAGACCAGACCGGACCACCGGGAACCACCTTTTTTTTTTTGTCTAAAATGAGGTCATTTTGGTCTAATTTGGTCTTACTTGATCTAACAAAAAAATTGAAACCAATGCTACCAAACACGGTCTGGTCCCATAAAACTCAAGACCAGACCAGACTACTTACCAAACAGGGCCTAAGTCCAGTTTGTTTTTTTATTCTAGTTCATTTAGTTTGGTATGATCTTGGTTTTTAGAGACTAACTCACACTTGTTTTGAGTTGGTCTTAAAAATTAGACCTAGATCAAATGAGATCAAATTGAACCAAATAAAATATTTTTGGATTCAGCTTTTTGTTAGATCAAGTTGATTTGGTTCCAAATATTGGTAACCAAAATCAAAATTTTGAGACACCAACCACCCAACAAACAAAACAAAATGAATTAAATAATACATAAAAATAATAATAAAAATAATAAATTAATAAAATATATTTATAAATTAATAAAAAATAAACAAAATAATGAATAATAAACAAATGAATTAAATAATACATATAAATAATAATAATAAATAAATATAATAATAAATAATAAATAAAATAAATATAATATAAATAAAATAAAATATATTTATAAATAAATAAAAATAAATGAATAAAAAATAAACAAAATAATGAATAATAAACAAAATGAATTACTTAAATAATACATAAAAAGAATAATAATAATAAATAATAAATAATGAATAAATAATAAAATAATAAATTAAATAAAATATATTTATAAATGGTCTAGTTCCATTTTTCTCAAACTAAAATTATCAGAACAGATCGCTTACCAAACATAATATTAGATTATGTCTGTTCTCTATGGTATGATTCATCTCACATGAAATATGATACTCACCAAAAATTTGGGAAACTAATTAATACGTATATTAAGAAAAAAATAATAGAATTTTGTTTTAAATGGGTTTCGTGTTTCACACTTAGTCGGTGTCACACTCAGTAAGAAATATTGGTCACCAAAGGCCATTAATATGACAATAATTGGTACGAACCACGAAGTAAAGTCCATTAAAGTCCATTTTGAAACTTCTTCCTTTTACCAAATTAATGATACATTACACGAGATTAGCATGAAATGAATATAATACCCATGACATGGGACATGTCACATATATATAGATTATAATATATGCATGTAGTATTTTATGTAAGCTAAGATTCAGATCCAATTAATGAGCAGTCGGCAATATCATACAGATATATATCATTATGTGTTATATATGTGTGTGTGGTGTGGGTGCATATTTGTAATGAAATAGTACTGAATAATATTGTTATATGTCCCTTTCAAAAAAAAATATTGTTATATGTAAAGCAAGTGTGTGGTCTTGTACGTGAGCAAATTAGAGACAAGATAGCTGCATATATCATGACTATATATATATACAATATGATCTCAAGGGACGAAAATCACTGAAAAAACCATACATGGTCCACTTCACTGGGTAGTGGCTATATGATTTCGTCTAAAGACCAAACTTGGCACCCACATGGTGGGTAATGACACTGTCTGTGACTATATGCATCAAAAGGCATAAGTGAAGGAAATGCTTAAATAAGAACTAATAATAATAATTAGTTTCTTTCTTTGAAGGTTTGAGAATTTGATGCCCTCTTGAGACCCATTAAATAAATAATTGGGTAATTTCAAAATACATAATATATTTTTTTCAATCAGTTAGCTACCTGTTATTAATGTTTGTATCTACCTAACATTAATAACAATTAATTTCTGTTATTAATAATATTATTATTATTATTATTATTAATGTTTTTTTATATATTATTAATGTCTGTTGTTAATCTTTGTACCTACCAAATTATGTGACCTTACTTGAACATACAACCTGTATGATTCAATTTTTCAAACATTGGCTAGGGTAGGGTCAGACCACACATATTTTAGAGGGAGGTTTTGCCCAAATTGGAAGAGTAAGAATTCGATAAATATAAAAGAGAATCATTAATTTGTAGTTGATACGAGAAATGTTGCTTAGTCTATCGAGATAGTGAAATTTAACCATTCTATCCATATATAAGGATGAATAAATTATGAAATATGCATTTAAATAGCTAGTTGTAAAGGATGCTATCCACAAATTACAACATACATGTTTGATGATTTTCAATTTCCCCGATAAATATATGTGTCGGTAAAATTGGAGGCATATGAATATGATAATGTTAAAAAGTGTGTTGAAATGTTGTCGATAAGCGTAGTTGTAGATGTGTATCAATATTTATAATATAGATGATTCTGGGGATATAAATCAGTTAATAGGTAGATAAATATAAAAATTAGAAAATTTAAAATAAATTTTTAACTTTTGCCATGGAGTCAGGGACAGTATATACAATGAAAAAAATATAATAAAAATAATCACAATGAATACAGAAATATATATATATATATATATACATATATTAAAAGGGTGAATGTACACATGATATCAAAGATATAATTCACACGTCAAAATTTTATAGATTAAAATATGTTTAGATTTGTATCTCTTATCCCTATCTAAGAATATACTAATAAATGTGAAACTTATACCTGTAATGGAATATTGAATTCTATTATTAGGTGTAAAGCAAGGGTCGCGGGACTCGCGTTTTCCACGTGCACAAAGCAGGAGATGCATAAGTGTGCTACATGATTTTACCTTGGACCAAATGTGGTTCCCATTATAGTAGTGGACACTATCACAGTATATGCATAAGAATTATAAGTAATGGAAATGACACAAAAATCTCTATAAGAGAGTGTTTGGAAGTCCATGAATTAAGGGGGATTTGGAATTGGATTTGACGTGTTTAGAGAGTGATTTTTAAAAAAAAAATGGGATTCCATAGGAAAAATTACTGTTTTATGAAATCCGACTAATTTTAACTATATTTCTTTCATTTTACTTAAATACCCTTATCATCTGGGCTTTAACAAATATCATATCTTATATGCCTGAGATTAGTTACCACTGTTGGGGTTCTGGGCAGTTGAGTAATGGGCAGAGATGGACCTTTGCTTTGGTTCAAAGCACAATGATATCAGTAACAACAGAGATTTGTATTGACAATTTGGCATGTATGCACTTGAAGGCCCTTTAAGAGAATGCTAATGCTCAGGCCATTTGATGCGAAATATGTATAGATTAATTTCTATCACATGAACTACGACTCCAATGATGTCCTGTACTTTGATTATAAAAGAATTGCCGAGTACAAATAAAGGAAGCAACTAACCCCAATAAATTTTCTTCATTCGTGTATGAAACAAGAAGCCAAAGTTCGGTGATGGATACAAAAAAATAATCCAGCTATGAGGGGGGGGAGGGAATGTAATGACTAACTCTAGCTTACATATCCCATTGGGACATACAGAGGGAACATATCAAAAAAATGTTTGATGATTTACAAACCCCCGGATTGCTAGCAAGTAACCATTGAGTATACAGAGAAGGACAATTTGGAACTTATTTGCAGTTAGTTAGTACTTGATCACATGGCGGCGCAACCAAAGATCATACATGACCATATGAAAAGCATCATATTCGATGGGCGGTGAATTCCACTGGAAGTGCTTCTGCACCTGATAAAAACATTCCATAAGAAGAAATTTTTATTTTTTATTTTTCCCACCTACATTTTAATGCAATTCAAGCATTGTTGGCAAAAAAACAAAAGAAAAAATAAATAAATTTACACTCAACATTCTAGATGGCCAGCAATCATGCAGATATAAATTATTGAAGCTTCGTTTTAGCCTAAATATGCAGATGGAGTATAAAGTTCAATACTCTAAATGACTTTCATACCGAGACAGTTTTACCTTAACTAGATTGTTGTGCAAAGCAACAAATTGTGCATCAGGTATGACCTTGAGAATTTGCTTTAGCTGGTACACATCATTCTCTTTAAGTACGACTGAGAACTTCCGCCAATTAAGAATGTCATTGAAAGGCAGATCATAATAATCAGACAGTATTACTGCAAGAAAGCGACCAAAAGTTATTAGACCAGTAACCACAAAGCAGTCATGGGGAGTAACTCAGGAAGAACAACCAATGAAAATTTATATTGCTCAAATATAGCAGGAAATTCTGTCACAGTTTTGTGAATTATTGAGTTTAAGATGCTGCTTCCTGTTTTTCATAGATACTTGAAATACTCATGTTCTTGCATTAGTTAACCCCACAAATTGGTGCAGAGACTGAGCACTTGATCATGCAAAACCATTAGTAAAAAATAATTATACGCCTTGAAATATCAAAGTTTTTATTTTGCTACGCGGGAGAGAACATAGTAACTGCCCTCCTGAGAAAAGAAATCAATTCATATTTCCATGAACAAGAGAATGCTAAGAATTTTGTATCTGACAGTGCCTGTATTTATAATTTGCTAAGGAAGGAGGAGAGAACATAGTAACTGCCCTCCTAAAAAGGGACATCAATTCATTGTCTCCATGACCAAGACAAAATGCTGTGAATTTTGAATCCGAGTGTGCCTGAAATTTGAATATTCTGGTCTCTAGTGTAGCAGTCAATCCAAATGATTTTATCCAAAAAACAAAGGAAGAAAAGGGGAAATTAATAATTTCATATCTAATTTCCAATGACAAGAAGAACGAAACTCTTACCAGGAATACATCCGTAATGGATTGAATCTGTTATCCGAGCACTGTTTACTTGAGAACCACCAGGACATATGCAGAATTTAGTCCTGTAAAATCTCTTTTGATATTCAAGATGTCCAGTAGCCCTGTTTATCCTGTTGTTTGAAATATCGAGTTCCGTGTCATTCTCCCATACCCGAGCCAGTATAACTCTAATTTTAGAGTTCCTATGACCAGCCCAAAATCCCAGAGTCGTCCTGCAAAATACGTTTCTTGTTGGTTTTAAGCAATGAACTTAAAAAAGGTTTTACCATAATCACATAACGCCAACACTCTTTTTTTTTATACAAACACACAATATAAAATATATAAAAAAGAAAGAAAAAATCATTCAGGGACGGTATTTTTATTTAGCCTACTCAATTCGGGAGTCTGGAAAGGGAAGTCCAAAAAAATTCATCAAGTACTGATAATATGAGTCTTTCCCAAAGTAAATCATATATGATCAATGAAAAGGCTACCAGTAGTAAGCCTAAAAGTGACGCCCGTCCAGCAGTATTCCTTAAATCCTTAGAAACGGACAATGTTTTGACTGGAATAATTGCAAAACGATAGCAGAAAAATGAAGTGAACATGTTGGCACTATATGCGAACACCTTCAAAGACAATGTTTTGAAAACCTTGAGCACCAAGAGTGTGCAAAGCGAACAATGTCTACATAAGTAAAGGCATGTCATGAGAATTGGTATTAAAGCCATGGCAACAACTACGGCTAGTGTATGGAAATTTCTACTAAGGTAAATCTTGGCCTCTAAGGAAACGTGATCCTCGGCTACTAAGAAATTATTCTTGTTGTGAGGAGTTGTAAAAGAGTTAAGTTGAGAGGCAAGAAGACTGTGTGTAATCTTCATATCTGAAAGGAAATCCCGTGGACATCAGCAATTTGCCAAACCAAGTAAATCATGTCTGTCTTCGTATATGTGAGGAGTTTGTTGCAAGAGAGTTAAACTGAGAAGCAAGAAGACTGTGTGTAATCTTCATATTTGAAAGGAAATCCCGTGAACATCAGCAATTTGCTAAACCAAGTAAAACTGAGGAGTTTTTTTTTTCTTTTTTCACTTTTCCTTTTCTTGCCGTTGCATATTTGTTGTGTGAGATATTGGGGGATAAGTTCCCAACAGAACACAATCCATAAAGCAATTTAGTATGATAATTCTATCAGCAAATTACTTTTTTTCGGCATCTATCTCAAATATTTTCTAATTATACCTCCAAACTGCACAACTTGAACTTTGATCCAAAATGTTTACAAAAAGGGAGCACTTCGCAATCTGTTTTGATCACCACCCTAGATGAGCATTTTTGTAATTCTTTCCTGGACTAATAGGCGTTTATTCACCTTGGCTCCTTGTGATACATTTTTCATTCTTTTCAGCAAAAATTTAGCTTCACAAGGCAGTGGTGTGAACCGTGTGGATTTTTTTTGGGGGGGGGGGGGGGGGGGGGAACCAAATTACATACTAGGAATAACTAGAAAGAATCCAACTTGCATCATTAATCAGGGAAATAGGAAAAATCTTAAGCATGGATTAATTACTACAGTACAAAAGAAGCGTCGGAAAATTAACTCCAGCAGACATTTAGTTTGAATCATAGCATCAGGAATAGTGGGGGTTTCAGTGTGACTTATTGGCGCATA
The DNA here is from genome assembly GCA_963922005.1 of Cornus suecica. NCBI lineage: Eukaryota > Viridiplantae > Streptophyta > Magnoliopsida > Cornales > Cornaceae > Cornus > Cornus suecica. The sequence continues at coordinate 14,314,949 of OY998238.1, read as the reverse complement.
ACATATGTATACATATATATAAAGAAAAAACAACATAGCATCACCTCGTGATGCCAGGGAGAGAACATTCCTCCCTACTCCATTGCCTTCCAAGAATTTTTCATCATGACAGTTGCATTTTTTTTTTGAGTGAAAATGCTACCATCACGGTGGCAGAAGTAAAAGCGAGATAAAGAATAAAAAGGACAGCAGTAGGTAATATGAGATACTCTTTCTATTTTTCAGCTCACTTAGTGCAGTTTTATGCTGAATTCTTGTCACTAACACCCAATGCTTCGGAGTTAAAGATGAATTTTCTATTTGCAGTTGCATGATGGAAAATCGAATCTAGGAATTTCTAGTCAATTTGCCATAATAATGATTGAAGAAAGATAATTTCTAGTCAATTTGCCGTAAAAGATATAAGGTCGCTGTAACTGAGAATAAGGAAAAAACCAGATAACGAGTAATAGACAAATTAAAGAAAACTGGAAAGCTGAACATAGAAACAAAAAAAATAGGGTGAGTATCAACCATTCATTGGTTATGACCAATGGCAATGACTAACCTCTTCATTACCTGTTCTCTACATCATTTCCTCCAGCGGGAAGTGCAAATGGCTGCAATACTTGAGGAAGAGCAACGTCTTTATGTGGAATAAATCCAACATCATAGCTTGGGGAGCACACAACTCGAATTGAATTCTTCACAAGAAGAGGAACTCCTTCAGTTGCTCTTACACCAACATCATGACAAGTGACAAAAAAATGATCTGCACCCAATGTTCTATTCCAGTAAGGATACTTGGATCTTAAACTCTCCACATAGTTATGGACAATGATAGTCATGTTGTCATAGGACGTGCCCTGCATATCATTTCAAAATTATCATTTAACTACATGGGAAGGACCAAGTCTTAAATATCTAACAGAAGTTTCGACAATCAGAACTAGTTAGATACATATTAGCAACAACTTGCCAGCACATGTTGTTGGCATCTTTCTCACCCATATGGGTATCAGGCAACTGTAGAAACAGCAGAAGGGTACAGCACACAAACAAATGAGTATTGGGAATGAAAGGAATTGAGAATCTTTGGTTCCCAGTTGGGATGGAGATGGAATACAACATTCTCATTGTTGTATTCACCTCACATGGCTGCACCTTTGAATACGAGAAAATACTATAACGATGGCTTGATATGAAGGCAGCAATTTGGAGCATTTGATTGGGGGATTTCAAGTGTAGCCAGGTTTGTGCAACTCTCTGTGTATTTCGTCTTCATAGATTACATATAGTCACACTCGATAAAATACTATTGACAACTAGGTAAGGCTACATGAATCCTATTTTTTCTGTTTGTTCAATAATATAGATACTATGTGTGTGTGTGTGTGTGTATATATATATATGTTTATACACGCAAAGATTCAACCCTATTGTCAAGAGTAAACCCCAGTCTCACTTTGGCTAACCGAACCTAAACAACCAAAACTTGTGAGCTAATTCTCACTGCAATTCTTGTCATTAAGAACACTGCTACAACAAATGAAATGATTTCATTATTCACTCCTAGAGCACAAAAGTGCACCCTAGCAGCATCCTTTTGTGAGTAACCTGAAATTTTAGACCATCTAAATAAGTGGCCAGCACTTCGATTGCAGTGCAATCGCATAATATAACTTCCTTTTTCAGTATTTAACATAAAACCTATGCAACTAATAGTCCTAAATTGAATTGATCAGGCTATAAACATATCATAAAAGGGAAGAAAAGATAATAAACAAAACTAATAATAATAATCTGGTTCCGGGTAGTTGGTTGTTCCTTCCCTATCCTAAAGCTTAACCGGAATGAAAAATAATTTCTCTTCTAAGATTGATCCTATCTCTATATATATCTTAATCATAGCTAAGTATTTACTTAGTACGTTGTGACACACCAAAATTCACAGCTGGTTGATTGAACACGAAAACACCATCATCACCTGAAGCAAACGATCAATATTTAACCCCATACATTCATGGAGTTTCACATCTCTATATACGTAATTAATACATCTATATAACAAAATAAATACATGACACACATTATTAAATTTCCATATTGATCCACATTCATGGATAAATTCCAGGAAAGATCATAATAAATTCTTATTTCCTCATAAAATCACTCATTACCAATGATTAGACTGTGAAACGCCAATTCTCATACCTTCCCTCTCATCTTATGGCACGAGATCGGAATGAAGAAGAGGTTCGCCTGATCTGGATCGTCCGTACGGAACCGACTCTCTCTGATATTCTGGAAGAAATAGCCCTCGCTCGCGTACTTTCCGGTGAGCTTCCTCGGCGTCTGGTAATACGTCTTCGGATCTCCGTCGGGGTATATATACACCTTGAAATTCTTCTCCATCTCCGCATAATTCAACCTAAATACCTCCGGAGAGTGATATATATCTGATGATTCCTCCAATTTGTTCACCGGAACCACCTTAATCACGAATCAAAACAAGAAAATATAGATCAGTGAGAATTGTTTTCAAGAAAATGAAGAGGAAAGTGAGGGAAAGTGAAGGAAAATTACCTGAGAAGCGTTGGAAGTGTATTGGAGAGGGGAGTGGAGGGACCGGAAGGAGAGATAGGTGAAGGAGATTAGGGTTAGGATGGCGAGAGTGAGGAGCGATCCTTGTAGGGAGCAGATGGCGATGGGAAGCTGTAACTGTGGAGGCTTCGCCACCGTCATTGGCGGGAAAGTTTGCCGCATGTGGTGGTTTCCGGCGAGTTTGAGCGAGTATGGGGAACTTGGAAGTTGTGTAGTGGTGTTGCCAGTTGTTTTTGAGTAGACTGTAGACAATAAACGACGAAGCTCTCACGCGCTTGGAAAGAGCGCGTAGACTGTGGTAACTTGTAGTGGGCCGATTCGTGGTGGGTGTTGTCGGAGCTAAAGTCTTGATCTACACTTGTTGCCTTGTTGGGCCTGTGGTCATTCATACTCGTTCAGCCATGTCTTTGATTTCCTAATTAGGATACATTAATATACGTGGAAATTTTGAAACAAAGGAATATATATAAAATATTTTTTTATGAGAATGATCATAAGAGGATTGAAATCTCCCTTCCAAGAGTGAGGTGAGATGACATAAAATAATTTTTCTTCTGTTTTTTTTTTTCTTTTTCTTTTTCGAATACGTGTTCATAATTTCTAAAAAAATATTTTTTAAAGCTAAATTAGAAAATTATATTTATTTGTAAAAAATATTGTCTTCTATATTTCTTCAAATAAACAGTTTTATATTTGTTGTCAATTTGTCTAATCTCTTAATAAATTTATTATTTCGTTATTGGTTGTAAATACAATTTGTATCCGGTTGTATTTCTAATTATATTTCATTTAAGGTGTATACGTAATTTTATACCACCAAAATTTTTTAAACGTGATTTCCGTTTGAGTTTTTAAGCGTAAATTCCATGCTACCATACACAGTAGAGGACTTGGATATGCTAAAAAAAAAGGAAAATTTCACATACCTCCCCCTAAGATTTGGTATTAAGCTAAGGATCTCCCCTCTTGTTTCAATTTTGTCAAATACTTCCCTGAGGTTTGCAAAGGTTTTTAAAAACCTCCCCTAGAGTTAAATCATCTAACGAAATAGATAAGATTACGTTATTATCCTTAGACTTTGAAGTGAGCTTACAAAATTACCCCATTAATATAAATCATCTCTCTTAAAAATTCTCTCTTTATTGATAAGAGGCTTCGCTGTCTCTCACTATCAATGGTTGCTTCATCAGGTATCATGATCGTTACTTCTCTATTTCATATATATATATATATATGGAAGTTAGTTACTTTTGTTTTGTTCAGGTATTATCATCTTCAATTCCTTATTTCGTCTGTGTCTTGTGTCCATGTGTCTGTGTGTATATATATCTTCAATGAAGGAAATTGATGTCTTTTGCTTCAGGTATTATAATCTTCACTTTTATACTTTACAGATATGATATATCATATATATCTATATTTATGCATAAATTGATTTCTTTTGTTCTCTTCAGGTTATCATCTTCACTTCCTTATTTCATATATATATATATATATATATATATATATAGTTGTGTATGTGTAAGCAAATACATATATATATATATATATGTATATGTTTGTATAACAGAAATTGATTTGTTTTGTTGTGTTGTGTTCAGCAATGGATTTGCAATCACCTTGTCGTTTGGTACTATGTGGAAAATCATGTCCTGAGAATGAAATGGCGAGATCTTTGAAGAACAATAATACTCTAAAACTACCCGACTCTGCTGAAATTTCGATTGTTTTGCATTCGGAAACTAAAAACCCCTTTGGAAAAGAGAGTTTTTGGATTGATTCGTTCCTGAATTTGTTGAAATGAAACTTTAATTTACACCAAATATAAGAGAACTGATCTCCTTCGTCGGCGGTTTTGTAGCCTTTCCTTAATTTCTTCACATGAATCCCCAAATTAGAAGCACAAAGATGAATCCTAAAAAATGAACAAAAGTTTTATTTCTAATGGCTATAAATGGGAAGGAATAGCTGAGGGGCACATATGTAACTACACATTATTAAAGAATGACAATAAAGTAATTTAACCCTTAGAAGGGTATTTTAGGAATATTATATATTTTTTGCCGATAACGTCATCCATTTTAACTGCCAATTAGTCATAAGGGAGGTTTGTGGTGACAGAAATAAACCTCAGGGGAGGTCCCTAAGAAAGTTGAAACAAAAGGGAAGGTCTTGGCTTAATGTCAAACCTCAGAGGTATCTAAAATTTTCCCTAAAAACAATGTAAATTATATATACACACACACACACATTTATATATATATATATATATATATATATACATATATTCTTGTGTCCTCTTTCTGCGGGCACTAGATAACCTCTTGTTTACCACCAGCTAGTCTAGGAAAATTAGCTACTCAAACTCAAAAGACGCATTGAAGAACTTCACCTGTGGGAATCCTCCAAAGTGAAAAATGTGGTTGTATCGATCCACCTGCATCATGCAAAGAACAGGGATGATTTGGAAACTTGAAAACTCTTGCAAACCAACATCCATTAAGGAACATTTATGTGCAAATGTCTAAGAGACAAACACAATGGGGTGAAGCTATGACACATTGGCACACAATCCTTCAATACTTTCCATCTCTCCATTCTCCACTTTTCTTTAAATCCATCACCATTACAACCGAAAACCACAACCACCATCTTCGTTCACTACCTTCTTTCTGCTTATTCTTATTCTCAAGGGGGTTGGATCGATTATATACATATTGTTATACGTATAAACATATTCTTCCCTCCCTCATCAAATAGAAACTAAAACTCAGCAAACTCGTACCTGTCTCAATTTGCTTCAGGAATCTTTATGGTTCTCAGGCTGTAGCATGTACAAGAAGATTCCACCCGCAACAGAAACATTGAGAGATTCAAATTTTCCTACCATTGGAATGCTTACGAGCTCACATACTTGCTTAGTCATCTCTGAAATGCCACCCCCTTCACTGCCTAATACCAAGCACAATGATGTATCTGCTAAAGAATCTGCAAGCCCTTGACAAAGGCGAGAAACTGGCTTCGAATCTTCATTGTTCTCTGGATGGCCGGCCAACATTTTCATTTGAAACTCATTTCTGAGAGCCTGTAGATGAATCCAGCTGCCAGAAACTACAGAAAGCTGAAAGGAGGCTCCTCGGCTAGCTCGGAGGGCTTTTTCGTTGAATGGATCACAACAGCCAGGAAGCAAAAAGACACCACCCTGTCGCAGATGTTGGGACAAACACCGCATTAATTTACGTTTGTGCAGCAGAAGACTGTAGAAATATATTGAATATCACTGTATCTAACTGATAATGCAGCAATCCCATTCAATCAATTGAATGGATGGGCTACATGACTGAAAAAGGGTTGGTTAAGTCGCAAAAAGAGCTACACTTAATTCCAGTGAAGCATCGAATGTAGAGACAATGAATTCATTAACTTTTACTTGTTTAATTTCCAAATATATCATAACTAATTTCTGAGAGGTTACCAATAAGTTAAAGAGCAATTTCATACAGCTCACCAAAAATGGTTATTGATCAACAAATAAGAAACCACCAACTATAGTAGGGATCCTCATTTAAGCTGATTCTGTGGATAAAATATGATTCATCATCTGCCTTGAAGCTTGTGATATGCATAATGCAGTTATTGAACTTTGCAATGTCCAATAACTTTCGAAATGATAAAAATAGAAAAAAACAAGAAGACTTTGCAAACAGAAAAGAAGAAGAAAGAAGAAATCACAGAGAATTTAAATAGGGCAACTCTCCTTACCCATCTAAAGGCCATCGCTGACCTAAGCAATGTGCCAAGATTTCCCGGGTCCTGCAATGAGCAATTCTCAGGAATTACTAACACAAATGTCCAGAATGTATGTGATAATATATCAAAAATGAACTCATATTCCTTTTAATTAAGCAGTAATTTTTCTTTTGCTGGACCAAACATTAGCAGAAGGGCAAGAAAACCAAAATAGAAAGCAAAGGAGTTTAAGCTAAATGAAAAAAACAGCCCGAGATAACATCCCACTCCAAAGCTCTGTGCACAAACTGAGGAAGCTCATAAAGAAACAAAGCCCCAGAGAATCTGATCCTTGATGCAAAGTGAGCCACTTAGTGACATTTGAATGTCTCTGGGTGCGAGATAAGTTCCAACTCACTGAAGATTTAAGCAACTGCCTGACATCTTCAGCAACATATCAGACAAGTGGATATTGGAATAGTGCTGTCTGCATTTTTCTTTATAATTATTTTTTCCCTAAGTCGAAGAATTACATGGGAAACTGTATATTCAAAGGTCAATGAAGAAGCAAAGACAGCCAGAACCTACAATAGCAGATTCTAAGCAATTCCTAGAAACCATCATGAAGTGGACGACCACAAGAGACTTAAATTGTAGTCCTTTTGCAAACCTTTCACAGAAGGATATAAACAATAAGGTCTGCCCACAACAAAATCTCTGGAGGATAAGAGAATTACCTGGATCCCATCAAGGACTAGAGTTCGATGTGGAGATGGAAACCACCTATGACAATCTGCCTCTTGCTGGTTATCATCTAAACTACGAAAACTTGAAGGGATTCTCATTAGAGCAATTGCTTCAATAGATTCAATTGATTGCATTCCAGAAAGTTTCTTCATTACTGGTGAGCTAACGTGAATAGCACGAAAAGGGAGATCATTCAACCCTTCAGGAATCTCAGCTTTATCAAGTAGAAGTAAACAATCTATCACGGCAGGTCTGCCCTGCATTGATTCTTGAAACCTGCATATTTCCCTGAGATAAAAAAAAAAAATATCAAAACGAAATTACTGCACTTATATTATGAACATCAATTTGTTGAAGTGTATATTCTTTAGAGCCTGGAGGGCTTGGGCGGAGAGAAAGGGCATCTGATCTGGGGGTAGAAAAGAGGGAGTAGGCTGTCTTACAGACACTTGACTGCTAACTATAAGTAGTCATAAGCAAATGGATTCATGGATATTACATTTGCCGCATAAAATACACTGAAAGAATTGAAAATAATCCAAAGAGGGAAAAAAAAAAATTTGGACATAGCAACAGTACAGTTAGTGACAATGATTTTGTTGAACCAATAATAATGATTATATAACGAAGTTTGATAAGGTTAGAACCCCATTAACATCAGCATTCTAACTGTCTTCGCAATAGTATCAAGGTTACAGACAGATAGTTTGCGCTGTCTCAAGAGCATTATTCCCTGTATCTTAGTTTCGCTTCTTTCTCATTTGTGCTGGAGATGTACAGGCTATGAAACAGGAAACAGAAATGTAACGAAAACACCGGTTAATACCTCATGTCGATGATAGCTGTTCAATACTCAATCCAAGAAATTAGTCTAGAATGAAGAACCCTTTGTGGTCTCTATGCCACAATTCAACCAAACTCCGTGATTCAATCATGTGCACTTGTACCCAATGGACTAAACATACCAAGGTTTTCGAGAGCTCTAAATAAACAAATAACAATGCACTCTACGTTGTAGGACCAAAAATAGCTTCAGAACCAATTCAATGCAGAAGCACTCAAACCTATACGAATGAAAAAAACCCTATGGGAACGTTTGCAAATACAATCTTTCACAATTTTCCCCCAAAATTCCCATGATGTAAACCCTCCCACAACTAAAAAAAAAAAAAAAAAAAAACAGAAACAAGAGTCACATGTTCTTTTAATTAGTGGTACTGCAATAAAATTGTAAAGAACCCAGAAAAAAATAAAATTATAAAGGAGACCCATTTGAATTTAGTTAGTGGTACTGCAATAAAAATTGTAAAGAACCCAGATGGAAAAAAATTGAAGAAAAGATTGAGACCTTATAGGGGTAGAGCCGACAACAAGAGCTGAAGCATGAGAGTGGCGATAGGAAGAGCTGTGGCGAAGCTTGAGGCAGTGTTTGACAAATGGGTTTGATGTGCTTCTTATTGATTTTACATCAGGAATGCTCACCACTGAACTCTCCCCATCATCATCATCATCATCATCATCACTATAAAATTGAGTTCTTGTTTGGGAAAACGATGGTTTGGTCTGTGAATTCGAGGCTCTGATGATTGGGACATAAATTATTGATGATGCCCACCAACTGTTCGCACATTGCATTCTTCTCTTCTTTCTTCACACACAGTTTTCACAATTCGCCACTCTACTTCATGTGCCAGTGTTCTTGTATTTTTATTTTACATATTGAAACACTATTTTTTTTCTCTTTTTTATTATTTTTTTATTGAGAAAATACCCTATAAGTGCTTAAAATTTTGTCTTAGGACTAATAAGTCCTATTTTAGGAAAAAAAATTTATCCAATCCTAAATCCATTAAATCTTCCCTTTATCCTCTTAAATTAATCTCATTATATAGATATTAAATAAACCTCAATTTTTTCATATGAAGCCTTACAAATAAACTCTAAAGTTTAAATAGAATATAATTCATTATTTTTAAAAAGTAAATAATTTTTCTTACATAATTTTTTAATTGAATTATAATTAAGTTAATTATTATTTAAACTCATAATACAATATTAAAATTCGGATGCGGTCAAAATTGTATTAATTTCGATTTTGATCACAGTAATAATTAATAAACTCGAACAATATTAGTATCGAAGGTAAGTATCAAACTTATTAGAGTACTTTGGCAACTCATAAAAAAGACATCTTATAAAAGGATTTGAGGCCACCTATACTCCAATGTAAAATATAATGTATCCTAAAATTGGAACAAAAATAACTATGAGATTGATTGGTATAGAATTATAAAAACAGTTTTATGTACTTTGAGTTGCAAAAAACAAAAAAACATGCAAGTTATTTTGTGAAACAGTGTTTCGAAATTCAAGTTTAATAATATCAATTTTTTTAGAACAACTTTAAGTTGTTCCGAGGAACAAGAAAACAAGGGTGTGTTCACTAATATGGAACGTTTCATGTTTAAATGTATAATTTATTATATATATAATATTATTATTAAATATATAACATGTTATATTAAATAATAAAATCTTTTAAGTAATATAAAATAACTTTTAATACATAAAATTTTATATATTAGTTCGAATTTATGAGACAAAAATATATAATTTATTATATATAATATATTATATTAATATGTTATATTAAATAATAAAATTGTAATGACCGATTTATTTAATTATTTATTTTGGTTATATATTTTTTTTTTATGATATCACTATCTTATGGCATTACATGACACTTAGAAATTATTTGCTATATTTAATTGTCACACGTTATTGGTATTTGTTTTGTACACGTGTATATTTACATTACGCATATTTTAGGCTTATTTGATAGATAATTGTGTTTTCTTATTTTAGGAGTTCGGTATAGTTCGGGACGTACCCGGTGTTTTAGTAGTTGGGTTTTTTAACACGGATTATTTAATTCGTAAGGTATTATTTATTTGGTTTTTCTTGAATTTTTTGGTTCGCGTGATTTCGTTAGGAGTGAAAATTGGATTTATATTGAAATTTGAGAACCACTGTCACAATTATTCTTTTTGGTCACATTCTATATGTCACATAAACTCATTAGAATTGAGGTTACAAAATTCACTCAAATTCAACCAACACCATTTATTTATTTTACATGTGTATACAGTGACGGATCTAGGGATTCGTGTCAGTGGGGGCTAAAATTTTTTTTTTTTGATTTTTGGGGTATAAATGACATATATTTATTTCAGTGGGGTTTAAAACAAATTTTCAGTAGGGGCTTATTTGTAAAGAAATTTAAATCTTGTGGTACTTAAGGTAAAAAAAATTCAGTGAGGGCTAAATACTAAATATCTAAAATTTTAGGATAAAAAATATAAAAAAGGCCTGAATTGGATCTATCCCTGTGTGTATATGTATAAATTAGGAGGAATCAACTCACACACCCACATGTTACATGTCTCACTTTACACCTATTATACATGCATGTTGGGTTGTCAAATGATGAAATAAGATAATCAATTAATAATCAATTTTTCACCACATCATTTCCTTAAAAGAGGATCGGCTCCTTTGGTGTTCAAGCACAACTCACACTCACTCATCTTCTCATTTTTCTTTCTTCTTCATTATCTTGATTTTTCTTTGAGAATTGGCTTAAGACCCAAACTAGGAAGTTATTCTACGTGTTCCGATCTTCAGTTTGATACCAATTTTGGTATTGTTAGGATCGATTGACCTATTTGCTACTCACACAACACAATCACACACAAAGGGACACAAAAATTATACGTGGTTCGGCCCAAAAATGACCTACGTCCATGGAGCGCACAACTTCACTAATTTGAAAAAAAGATTTACAAATCACTCTCTACATTCCTTCTTTGTTTTTCTCTTGTTGTGGTGTTTTTCTTGTACTGAATATACATGTATTTATAGTTGTAGAGGTGAAGAACAAGACAATCAAGGATGCCGGAGTTTTCTCCAATTTCGGTGCCAAACTTCTACTGTCAAAGTTAGGCCAAGCCAAACTTCCTTGGGCGGCTGCCAAACTTCCATGGACGGTGCCAAACTTTGACTCCACATCAACAATCTCCCACTTGGAGTCAAATGACGCTCCATCCGTTTTATGTGCTCATTTCCGTCTTCAGTCTCGAAGACTAACTGAAGCTAAACAGAACTTCAGTTTCTCTGTAGTTACTGTCTTGGTCAACATGTCCGATGGATTCTTGTTACCTTGGATCTTCTAAAGTGTCAGCACCCCATCTTCTAATAATGATATGATAAAGTGATAACAAGTCCAATATGTTTGGTCCTCGAATGAAATGCTGAATTCTTTGCCAAATGTATTGCACTCTGGCTATCACTGTGCAAAACATTATTCTTTTGCTTGAATCCTAATTCTACTAACAGACCTTGTAACCATATCATTTCTTTGTTGGCCTCTGTCACAGTTACGTACTTTGCCTCTGTTGTAGATAACGCTACAATCTTTTGTATCTGCGAAACTCAACTAACTACTGTAGTACCTACTGTAAAAATGTACCCAGTAGTACTTCTTATGTGGTATCTCTCCAACAAAATTTGAATCTACATACTCATGTAGCTTCACTTCTCCTTTTCCGAAACAAAGGCATTTGTTCGCGGTAGTGCGTAGATATCTCAATATCCATTTTACTGCTTCCCAATGCATCTTTCCTGGATTGGACATAAATATGCTTACAGCTCCCATTGCATATGCAATATCCGGTCTTGTGCATACCATGACATACATCAAACTTCCGATAAATGAAGCGTAAGGTACCTTAGCCATGAAGTTTTTCTCTTCGTCTGTCTTGGGAGACTGGTCTTTGGATAGTCGAAAGTGACTAGCCAATGGTGTGCTAACTGGCTTAACATTACTCATGTTGAACCTTTTCAGAATCCATTCAATGTAGTCAGCTTGAGACAACTGCAAGATACCCTTTTGCTTGTCTCTGTTGATTCTCATCCCAAGAATCTGCTTCGTTGCTCCCAAGTCTTTCATCTCGAACTCATTTGATAGTTGTTTCTTCAACTTACTGATTTCTTCAAAATCAGACCCAACTACTAACATGTCATCAACATAAAGTAGAAGGATGATATAGTTTGTGTCAAACCTTTTGAAGTAACAACATTGGTCAGCGTTGATTTTGTTGTAGCCATGTCTCTGCATAAACCCATCAAATTTCTTCTACCACTGCCTTGGTGCTTGTTTTAAGCCATACAAGCTTCTTTTCAACTTGCACACAAGTTTCTCTTTGTCTTTGACTGAGAAACCCTCCGGTTGCTGCATGTATATCTCCTCCTTTAGGTCACCGTGGAGGAAAACAGTTTTGACATCTAACTGCTCTAGGTACAAATCTTCCGCTACAACAATGCTGAGAACTGAACGAATGGTATTCAGTTTTACAACCGGGAAAAAGATGTCAGTGTAGTCGATTCCTTCCTTCTGCTGGAAGCCTTTGACTACGAGCATTGCCTTATGTCTCTTAGAACCATCATGTTCCTCTTTGACCATGTATACCCATTTGTTTTGAAGAACTTTCTTTCCAATCGGCAACTTGGCTAGCTCCCATGTTTTATTGGAGATAAGAGATTGTATCTCATCTTTCATAGCAAGCTCCCACTTGCTGGCATCTGCTTCTTGACATGCCTCTTCATAGCATTCAGGTTCTCTTCCATCAGTGAGCAACAAGTAATTCATGTATTTCCTGTTCGGCACATGAGGTCGGGAAGACCTCCTAGGTTTAGGAATCGGAGTTGGAGACTGCGGTTGATCATTTCGTTGTGCATTGCTCTCTACAATAGGTTCCTCTGGATGGAAACTCTCAGCTATCTGTTGTGCCTCACTGCTGTCTGGAACATCATCCAACTTAGCATACACAAGATCTCTATGTGCTGAATTACTGGAGGTTGTTGTGTGTCTGTCCTTGTACATTACTTTTTCATTGAATATTACATCTCTACTTCGGATCAGCTTCTTGTTTTGGTCATCCTAGGTCCGATAACCAAGTTCATCCTTGATGTATCCAATGAAAGTACATTTTTGTGATTTCGGATCAAGCTTGCTCCTAGCATGATCACTAATATACACATATGCAACACAACCAAAAACTTTCAGATGTGAAAGTTTTACCTTTTTGTCAATCCATACTTCTTCTGGTATTCTGAATTCCAATGGTACTGATGGACCTCGATTAATCAGGTATGCAGTTGTATTGACTGCTTCTGCCCATAACTGCTTCGGTAATCTTGCATGTATCTGTATGCTTCTGGCTCTCTCAGTCAATGTCCAGTTCATTCGTTTTGCTACGCCATTCTGTTGTGGTGTACCTGACATAGTTCTTTCCAATTTGATACCATTCTCATAGCATAACCTTTTAAATCCGGTGTCTTCATACTCGCCACCGTTGTCTGATCGTAGTTTCTTTATCTTTAAGCCTGTCTCATTCTCTACCATGGCTTTCCATTTCTTGAACACATCGTACACCTTAGATTTATGCTTCAAGATATAAACCCATACCTTCCGAGAATGGTCGTCGATGAAAGACACGAAATAAGACTTTTCGCCAAGAGATGAGACATTTGCCGCCCCCCAGACGTCAGTGTGAACTAGCTCAAGCTTCTCCTTTTTGAGGGTTCTGCCACTCATTTAGAAACTCACCCTCTTTTGATTGTCGAGGATGCAACTCTCGCAGAAGTCGATATCAACTGATTTTAAGTTTGGTAGTTTCCCCTTTGAGTGCATAATCTTGAGCCCCCTTTTCACTTATGTGACCTAGCCTCTGGTGCCACAGGTTTTGATCATCTTTGTTTTCTGCAACTGCTATTGACATGTTAGCATTGATAGTTGTGTAGAGTGTATCATTCTTCTTTCCACGTGCCATTGTCATAGTTCCCATGGAAACCTTCCAATCTTCATTGTTGAAGGTTGTTACATAACCTTCACTCGCTAGTTGGCCTATTGAGATCAGGTTATTCCTCAAGTCTGGAATGTGTCTCACATCCTTTAACTTCCATACAAATCCATTAATCTTGATTTGTACATCGCCCTTGCCAACAACATTGCAAGGTTGATCATATCCAAGATAGACCTTTCCTAAGTCACCTGGTACATAGCTTTCAAAGAGCTCTCGACTTGAGGTGGCGTGAAATGATGCTCCAGAATCTAGCACCCAAGATTCTGACTTACTCTCCAAAGAGCATATCATCGCATCATTTGATTCTTCCTCTGAGACAATGTTTGCCTCAGTCTTGTTCTCCGATTCCCTTTTCTGAGATCTGCACTGGTGTTTGTAGTGACCAGTCTTGCCGCAATTCCAACATTCAACTTTTTTGAAATTCCTGGGTTTCTTAGATTGTGATCTTCCATTTCTGAACTTGGAACGACCACGCCTATAGCCTCCACCTTTCTTTCGATTTGAACTTCTGCCTCTACTTTCAATATTCAATGCCGAACTACTGGTAGAAGAGTCGGACGTCTGTCTTCTAATCTCTTATGTGAGTACCATACTCATCACGGAATCATACTGCAACTTTTCTTTCCCTGAAGAGCTACTGATCGCAGCCACTATGCCACTCCAACTTTCTGGTAATTGGCTTAGAACTAAAGCCGCTTTCATTGCATCAGAGATTGGCATATCAACTGATTCCAACTGCCCAACAATGTCATTAAGAACATTAAGGTGTTCATTAACCTTTCCATTTTCGGACATCTTCAGATTGACCAATCTTTTAATGAGATGTACTTGGTTTGCTGTAGACGGTTGTTCGTACATATTAGAAAGGGTGTCCATGAGAGACCTCGCCGTCTTCTCATTTCTGATATTGAAGGCTACTGATTTGGACAAGGTTAGTCTGATCGTGCCGAGAGTCTTCCGATTGAGAATTTTCCAATCCTCTTCTTTCATCGTATTTGGCTTCGCTCCTTCCAACGGTAAAAATAATTTTTTCTAAAATAACAAATCCTCGATTTGCATTTTCTAGAAAGCAAAATTTGTACCGTCAAATTTATCGATCATAGTTGACTTGTCTTCTGAAGTTGATGTCATTACTCCACAAAAATTATTTTGTGAATAGTACTTTTGAACAGTACCGTATCTGGGAACAGTATTGGATGAACAGTGTCGGATGAATAGTGACCATATATATATATATATTTTTTTAAAATTTTGAATTTCACAAAAAAATTACAATATATAGATATGTGTATATATATATTTAATTCTCTTTCCTTATCACCTTTTGTCCCCCACTCCTTAAAAGTATGTTCCCCACACCTTAATATTTTACACCACTTTCCACTCATATGTTTATTTAAACCTTTTTTTTTCTTTCTTCACACCTCACCACCTCACAACCGACACTTCCTATCATTTCTCTATTTTAAAGAAAAAGAACCCACTTGTTTCATTTTCTTTCCTTTTTGTATTGTTTCTCTCAAATTTATAAAACTTCAAGCACTTCTCTATCAACCCCTCTGACCGAAATTCCCCTCTCAATTCCTTCTCACTTTTCACACAGTTACTCACCAAAACTCTATCTGTATATGTAAAGCTGGTGATATATATATATATAGGAAGATACCATACATATAGCTTGTATCCGAGAAGATATTTGGGCAGATTTTTCTTTGACAAGTGGAGTCTAATAGCATGTTCTGACGCCGACAACTGTGGTGGCGATCCCTTTCACTGGGACTGAGGGTGGCGTCTATAGTGGTGTGGAAGGCTCATGTAGTCATGTGATGATCAGCTCCAAGCAGGAAACTTCACGGTGGTGGTGACGACAGTGATGATGTATTTTTCACAGTAAGTAACAAACTACCCTCACATGTGCTCTGATACCAATTGTTAAGATCAATTGGCATATTTTCTACTCACACAACACAATCACACACAAAGGGACACAAAAATTATACGTGGTTTGACCAAAAAATGACCTACATCTACGGAGCACACAACTTCACTAATTTGGAAAAAAGATTTA
Organism: Cornus suecica; assembly: GCA_963922005.1. NCBI lineage: Eukaryota > Viridiplantae > Streptophyta > Magnoliopsida > Cornales > Cornaceae > Cornus > Cornus suecica. The sequence continues at coordinate 14,298,896 of OY998238.1, read as the reverse complement.
CAAATCACTCTCTACACCCCTTATCTATTTTTCTCTCTTGTTGTGGTGTTTTTCTTGTACTGAATATACATGTATTTATAGTTGTAGAGGTGAAGAACAAGACAATCAAGGATGCCAAAGTTTTCTCCAATTTCGGTGTCAAACTTCTACTGTCAAAGTTAGGTCAAACTAAAGTTCCTTGGGCGGCTGCCAAACTTCCATGGACGGTGCCAAACTTTGACTCCACATCAACATGTATGTGATCTTCCTTGATTTAATTTATTTTCATCGTGCAAATTTCCAGATTCTAGTTCTATATAGTTTAGCAAAATGAATGACTTCGATTTATGATTTTTTATATGTGTTACGTTTGTTTGAATTTTCTGAAACATTTACAGCAGGTGTATATGTATGTTGTAGTGTAACTCTAACAATTTCAGAAATTATATATGAGTAGATATTTAATTAAAAATCTGGAAGTGCATGTTATACGGATCTGTTTTTCAGTAGCATAATTGTTTTGGTTGTCTCGGTTTAAATAATTTATTACTCATGTTCCTGTAACTATAAATTTATGAAAATTTTATAGCATCTTTATGTATATGTCTACAATCATCGCTGAAAATTTAAAAGGTTTTAGATAACTATTTAATTTACTAAAAATCACGGAAGTAGGCTGTCTAGTTATGTTATACTGCTTACAGATCCGTTTTTTGTTTCGGTTTAACCAATTTTTTTCACATGTTTTAGTATTCTTAAAATTCCTGAAACTTTTATTGTAGATTACCACATATGTCTAGTACATAGGTATCAAATTTCATGATTTTATCATGTATATATTTTCGTATAAAAATTCATGAGTACTTGATGTTTTGTCTACTCCTTTATTGTGAAAATGTAACTTTGAGAAATCTATATTTATAGTTTGGTCCTGAAATATTTATAAAATGATTATCATTGAGTATAATGTAAATATCGCATATAAATAATTTTTGAAAAATTTGATAATGATGAGTGTTAGGTATAGAGTTCTGTTATGAAAGCCTGACTTTTTCAACCACTTGCACTGAATGAAAATTTTCAAAAATTTTACAGTAGACTCATGTATATGGCTAAAGTGTAACTTGAAATTTTCAGATCATTTAGTTGATTATTTATTTTTCTAAAAATCTGAGTGTAATGACTATTCAATTTTCAGAACTATTATGAAGACTATCTTTTGGTATTATTTTAGACCACTTTTCCTTGATGTAAAATTTTAAAATTTTTACAGTAGTACCATGTATGTTTCTAAAGTATATGTTAAAATTTTCATAAATTTTACAAATTTACAGAGTTTTATTAAATTTCTCGATTACCTGCTGTTCGATTTGTGGTAGAATTCCGAAATTAAAATTCTCTATGTTAATTGAGTGGTTTATTTTCATCAATTGATTCTGAATTTTTTTTGTGTGTAAAAATATCAGTTGATCATTGACGAATTTTAATATAAAAATCAATGTGGTTATGTGTTATTTGGTTTCGGGCAAAACAAGGTGCAAACGAAAGCGTGAAGGATGCAATCTTATTATTTGATCTCGGTATTTACTAGATTTTTATCTAGGTTTGCGGTAGGGATTTATTGGGGTATCATGTGAGTTTAAGAATCTTCATTTATGCATTTTAATGCTTATATATAACCTGAGCATGACATTTTTATTATTTTTGACACGAGTTGTGAAATTGCATTAATGTGTTAAGTGCATTGATACATGCCACGATAGATATTTTATTAGGTGGATCATGGAGTGCGGATATATATATTAATTACGTGCGCATGTGAATGACATTTATGATGTGATGAATTGTGAATTGGTTGTTGATTTTGGAAAATGTTGTGTGGAGTTAGCAATGGGGGGACGAAGGAGCTCCCGGGGTGCAAGTCCTCGAATTATTGCACGATTGGTTGACGTCATTGTAGGGTCAGTAGCCCCAAGGCTATCATTGGACTAGGCAGATGGACCGTTGTTCATGTCCCAGGGTTTGTGTCATGACTGAATTTTCCCCACTACGTGATTTGATATTTTATACTATCTGGTTGTGATAGTTGGACTTGATTATTTTTATGTTTTATACTATCTGGTTGTGATAGTTGGACTTGATGATTTTGAAGATTTATATTATCTGGTTTGTGATAGTTGGATTTGAGTTCATGCTGAGATTATTGGTTTTAATTTCATGATTTTGGAACTTTTTAAATTATATTGTTAATGATATTTAAATTGTTCTACATGAGTTTATATTGAGATCTTTGATGCATTTATATTACGGCATTGGACTAGGGTAGAGACCTGACCCAATTTGTATTCATTGATTTACATACTTGCAGAATCTTACACTTCATGATTTTTTTCTCTATTGGGCCGTCGTGTTCACCCCTTTAACATTTTTCAGGAAAAGGATCGTTGGTTGAGGATTATGAGCTATCCAGTATTGTGAAATTTGAAATTTGTACATAATAATGAAATGGCAAGTGGTGATGATATATATTCATTGTGATTGTATTTAGATACTTGGTTATTGAAAGAGATAATTGTAATTGATTTAATTTTTATTTCAAAAGGATTATTCATCTGTTTTACTAGAATAAGTTTAGAGGTTGGTTTAGAAATTTATGGATGAAGTTGAGATAAATTTAGAATTGAGCTGATTGTGAAATGTATTGATATTAGGTTGGGTATAGTAATTTGTGAATAGTATCAGTTGACTAAGTTAGATTAAATGATGATTTATGGTATTTTGAAATCGCTTCCGCATTAGTTTATTGAGTTATGAATTTTGGATTTTAAATCATTATCCGGGTCATGACAATGTGGTATCCGAGCATTGAGTTTTGGGTCGTGATAGAATGGTATCAGAGTATTGAGTTTTGGGTCGTGACAAAAATTATATTAGTTTAATTTTATGAGATAAAAATATATAATTTATTATATATAATTTTATTAATATATTACTTGATATTAATCATATATTATATTAAATAATAAAATATTTCTAATTAATATAAGAGAAATTTTAATATATAAAATTTTATATATTAGTTTAAATTTATGAGACAAAAATATACTCCCTTCGTCTCCACAATACTTGTCCAATGTGAACTTTTTAACATTTTATGTATTGAGGTTGACTAATGTGCAATTTTCAATTTCGTCCTTAATAATATAGTATTATTATGGGCTCCGATATTTGTTTGAACTTTGAAATTAGTGGAAGAAGGATAGTTGGGGAAAGTGTGAGATTAAATTGCATTAAAATTCGAAACTGGACAAGTAATTTGGGACAAGTAAAGTTGCAATAGTGAACAACTAATATGGGACAGAGGTAAGATAATTTATTATAGGAAACTAGTGAAACAAATATTTTATTAAACGTGTGTTATTTGTTTCTTGTTATTATGAGAATAATATAATATCCTATAATTTGAGAATGTTTGATATTTCCTAACTTATTATATTATACTTTAAAATTATTTTATTTACATAATAAATTCAACCAAACAAATTTTTGAAATTTTATTTTTTGAAAACTATATTGTAATTTTACTAGCCAAGTGAAATTTTGAAATGAAAAAGTTGAACTATGTTCTTTATTTTCGTTCTAAAAAAACCTGTTTCAGAACAATTTTCAAAGTTCTACACATGTCTAGATGTGAAAAATGGAGGAACCAATTGGAAGATCTCTTATTTAGGTTAGCATGAATCTATTGTATTCCTAGGCTAGAGTAATCATTCTCCTGTTCTCTTCCTTTTTCCCCTTGACTTTATTTTTTCGCTTCTGCTCTTGGACTTTTTTTCCTTTTCTACTCTTCATGTCCGACTCTCTCCCCCTTTTGGATATTTCAATTAATTTAAACAGCCATCCAAATAAACTTATATTGTTAGTTGTTAACTTGTTACCAGTGTCTGTATATTGGTAATGTAGGCTGGTCCAAACACAAAAAGGCTGCCTTCTATGCCATCCATAAGACACGACTTACATTGTTTCTTCTAAAAATAAACAAAAAGGCCATGGTAAATGGAAGATAAAAAAGAGCAAAATAAAAATAAATAACCACCTTTCCGCCATTGTAAATCCACGGAATAGACTTTCCTTAATTATGTACAAAAATAAAAGGGCTGAATAATTCCTTGAATTTTGAGGGAGAAAAAAAAACAAGAAAATTAAATAGCCTATGAGTTGAATCTTATGACCTCTTTGATGTTGGCAAAGTCAGTGACACTCCTTGGCCTGGATATTCATCCATCGATACTATTGGTGTCTGAGCATACATCCTCTGTAAATTTACAGGAGCATATAACCTCTCAGATGTTGACGGCATATGCTCATTCCTATGCATTGGCATATACATCTTCTCGCCATTAGGTGTCATAGCAGTCGCCCTTTGGGACGAAACCATGTTGTCATTCCTGTATGATGTTGTTGATAGGTACATTCTCTCAGAAGCTGGATGAACATGAGTGTCAGTCCTGAAAGACATCAGACCTATACCGTCACTCCTGTGAGATGTCGGTAAGTATAACCTCTCGGAGTTTGTATGCATGACTGAGTTTTGAGAAGCTGGACTGACATTTTCAGTCCTACGGGGTATTGTAGGGATATATACCCTCTCGGAAGGTGGGCATAAATTGGTTTCAGTCTTTTGAGTTGTTGGAACCATACCGTCATTTCTGTGAGAGATTGAACCCACAAGGTCATTCCTGTGAGACGTAGGCACGTATAATCTCTCAGGTGGAGCCAAAGCACTGTCCATCATTTGGAATGCTGTTGCCATGTTATCATTCCTCTGAGATGTTGATGGCATGGAAATTATTTCAGAATTTGGCTGAATAGTCTCCTTCCTTAGAGATGTTACTGGTAGAGGTTCAACCCACTGAGATGTTTGTGGTATATTCATCTTTTCAGATGTTTGAGGCATGGATAATGACACTCCTTGTCTATGTAAATCCCTCTCACTTGCTGGAGGCATAGTTAGCGACATCTCCTGATCTGCTGAATTTCGCTCAGATGTTGGAATCACACTCAGCGATACAACCTGGTTAGGTAACCCCCTGTCCATTGCTGGATGTATCGATGGCAACACTCCTTGGTTTGGCAAATCCCTTTCGGATGTTTGAGGGAATGGCAGTGAGACATGACGGCTTGGTAAATCCATCTCGGATGCTGAAGGCATAGATGGTGACACTTCTCGACTAGGTAAATCACTATCGGATGTTATAAGCTGCAGTAGAGACACTCCTCGACTAGTTATTTCTGTCTCGGATGTTGGAAGGAGAGGTTGTTGAACTCTTCGGCTTGGTAAGTCCTTCCACTGCTGTGCCACCGTTTTTATCTGTGTGTAAAATTGCACCCCTGCCTTCCCTGCAATTCAGGAACAAATTTTATTAAAAAAAGAAACGGAATCATCGGTGTGTGTGTGTGTGTGTGTGTGTGAGAGAGAGAGAGAGAGAGAGAAAATAGCACCGGACTATACCACAGAAATTGAGATCACCAGCAAAAGAAGCTTTGGATCCATTGAATGAGGAGAATGGCAATGGAATGGGAACGGGGACATTTATTCCAACCTGAGTCAAATCCCAGTTCATTCCAAGAGACAAAAATTATGGAGTTTGAGCATAAACAGGTTAAAATAATTCTTGGATCAACAAGCCAGAAGGAAGAGATGGGCTTACCAGCCCTGCCTCAACCTCATTCTGAAATTTTCTTGCAGTAACACCGGATGTGGTGAATATGGAAGCACCATTTCCAAGCCTGTAACAATAGGATATCATAAGGTATAGATGTGAAGTATTTCAAGAGATTCTGCTCAGTGGAGGCAAATATTTAATATACATGTATAGGACTGCAAATGAACCAAACTGTTCATAAACAGCTTGGGCTTCACTTGCTAAAGCTCGGCTCGACCGAAGACCTCTCTCATATTGGTGAACCGAGCCCGAACAAACCATAGCTTTGGCTCAGATCAATTTGTTTGCAGCCACAAGCATTTCAATAGATTGTTAAAAGAGAATATGTCAATAGATAACAAAAAAGGAATCCGTGATATATGTATAGTTATAATGATAAATAGAGAGGAAGAGAGAGTAAATATGGCTCATACTAACCACAACAATCATTCCCCATTTCAGTTTTTATGCAAGTACGACCATATGAAATAAGAGAAACAAGAGTCGAGGCATTTACTTGTTTTTATTAACAGTTGTTACTGCCTCTTCTAAGCTGTCAGCCTGTAATCAAGAAACAGAATATGTTAACCAGTCTACTGCTAAAGTAACTAAATATATACATGACAGAAAGAAATTTATCAATAGTTAAGCAATACCCCCATACAAAGGAGAACTGGTCCACAGATTTCTTCCTGCCAACAGAACACAAACTGCTGTCAAGTACATGCTAAGGTTTTTCATTCAACTCTTCTCCTACTGAGAAGAGTGTAATAATCGTCTACTTGCTCTGAAACAACATAAGAATTCTAAGCATGAGCAGAGAAACCTTGTAGCACTCCATGTTGGTTGTAACATCACATAAGATAGTAGGACCCACAAAGTTTCCTTGTTCATACCCTGGAACCTATGGAAAAAAAGTTTAAATTGTAAAAGGTGGAAAAATGGGCCAAACTTCAGACTAATGATAAAGACAGCAGTCCGAAACATTCAAAACAATCAGCAGAAGCAATATAAACCCAATTATATGATATGTCTCATAACATTTCACCGAAGTGCAATTTATAAAATTGGCAGCAGTTAAGAATCTTAATTTTTTAAAGACAGAAGTCCCTAGGCCGTCTAAGACTTTACTTGTAAGATCATCTTACAGTATGATTTCTTTAAACTGAAGGATTTCAACAGTGTTTTTCTGTCAAAATAAATTCTTTATAGAACATCGTGAGTTCTCAAATGTTGCAAAATAACAAATGGCATAACTACATATCCGAAAGTAAAGCATATTGCAAGTTTGTGAAGCAGTGAACGTACTAAAACATTCATTTGAGAGACCCTATACACAACAAGGTCAGGAATGCTCGTGTATGCTGTCCCCCATTTAGAATGAGCCCAATATGTGGCTTATAATCTATATCTTTGATTTTCCAACCTTTCACCTCAACTTCCCTTTTCAAAATTTTCCAACCTTTCACTACCCAAAGCCAATTCCAGGGCAACAAAAGCGAAGCCTTTTCCCAACCCAGGGCAAAGCCTCCACTCTATGTATCCCTGAAAATTGTTCTTGATACAACAAAGAAAAGCACAAAAGCACCCTCTGAAATCATAATAGAAAGAGGGGGAACAAAAAAGAAGAATAGCTGCAGGCAAACATACTACATGTCAATTTTCGAAAAATAATAATTTACTAAGTCATAGTCTTTATCAATTATAAAATTATCAAATCACCCCTGCACACATACTTCAGATGTTAAACACTAGTATAATTATACTAGAAATACCAAAGGCAGTGACCTAGCGGTATCTCCTCTACCTCTCAAACTGAGAGGTGAGGGTTTGAGGCCTTGTGGGGGAAAATGGTTGTGTGAGTTAAAAAAATAAATAATTAAAAATAAAATCGTAGTACTAGAATTGGTTGATAAATCCAACATTTTTCCCTCGATAATAGAATGTCAAAACTTATTACCTGGTTGCACTGCGTGTTATTTCAACTCACATATTAATATGAACTACTACACTTCTCCAAGAACTTGGGGCAACAAGAAGTAAAATTGAATTATTCTAATTTCTACTTCTCCAGTCATGATCACGCTGAACAACTTTCAAACTGGTTAAATATGTTTTCTGTCCTAAAACCACAGAAACATTTCTTAGTATCCCTCGCAAAGTTTAGACAATATGTTGAAGTCAATGCAAGGAAGAAAATCAAACATCAATATTGTTAAGAGTATTATTTTATTTCTTCTAGTCTTGAAGTCAAGCTTAGTCATTATACTCTTTTATTATATTGTGGGTAGTATAGTCTTTTACTTTTGTATTAAGGTATATTAAATAACTTGTATTCCTGTAACTTTGATTATCAATGTTTTCCTACGATGAATAGAATAGCAGTTTTCAAGCTTTCACAAGAAAGTTCTCTGTACTTTGTATTAGAACCATATATTCAAGCAGATTTTATGATTCAACAAGATTTGGTAACATCTACATATATAAATACATATATATTATAAATGGAAAAAAAACACATACCACAATGTTTCTGCCATCAAGAACAAGTCTAGCACCACTTTCAACACCACTCTGAACTAATCTACATATTCGATCCTTTGCCTGTGAATTCCGAGAGTTAATTAACCAACCAGATTGTAACACAGTTTTTGAGAAGTAACAAAGGAGTTAAAATGAACAGATGATATCAAACTGACCCTGAACCACCCAAAATAACATAGCATGGATACATATTTTAACCAATGAAGATGTGACTCCTCAAGTAACCCAGACTACCATATATATTCTATTGACAAGCTATACTAACTGACAAAATTTTCTATGTATGTTAGCACCTCTTTACTGATAACTGGTCCAACTTCTGCACCAGACTCTGTTCCTGCATTTACTTTAAGTGCTTTGGCACGTTCCACGAGTTCTTCTTCCCTGGAGAAATAAAGTATCACTGCTTATGTTAGACATTTATGTGCATCAGTGACCTAAATTCCTAAGACATAATTGGTACCTCAAAATATAAAAGTAATGGTCAATACATATAAAATTGAAGAAACTATATTTTTTCTTGTCCTAGCACCTAACGTAAATAAAAGAACAGAAAGGTCTCCACAGATTGGACTTGCAACCCAGGAGAGAAGAAGCTCGAAAGAGTCAAAAACAACACTAGCACCGACTTTCATCTATAACCACGCTCCACACAGTGATATGTATGCCACCATCACTAAAAAAATCACCTTAAAGTTGTGAAAGTTGTACCTAACCCACAGGTTTCACTTGCAAATAGGATCAAGGAAACTCAAAAGGAGAAAGAAAAGCTAAACCAAGCTTCACTTATCATCTCATACCAAGCTCTACCAAGAGAGAGATCTATCATGACTCAAAATTCACCTTAACATTGTGAAAAGTGTACCCAAATTGAGAGCAGAACAGGTGAAATAAACTAATGAAAAGCTTGAGCTGGAAGTATTGGTAAAACTAAGAAAAGTTGGGTCGAACCTACTGAACTCTTGACTTACTCCCCCACACAACAATAATAAAAAATACAACATAAAAAGAAGAAAAAGAAGAAGACCAATCTACTTGATAACCATAAAATAATTCGTAAAATAGTAGAATAAAACAAGCTAAGTTGAAAATAAATAGTATGTCAAAGACATTATAATCTATGACCGCTCAGATTTGAACACAACTATTGTTATATACTTAACCAATTAATATCAAAATGCCAACAAGATACCAAATCATTCAAGTCCATATTTATCGTGGTCCTGTTAGCCGAGACAGTGGGAGAGGTAAACTGGATAGTATTAACCTTTGACATTATTTGCACAAGGTGGATGCCCAGACTTGATCCTACTGTCCTAAGAAATTGCCTCTACTAAACAGTTAAGTAGGTGAAAAGAAGTATTATACCATGGAATGGACCCTCCAATAAAAACAGCTGTGCTGAGAACCATGCATCTCTGTCCAGCAGCACCAAACCCAGCAGCAACCAAAGCATCCAGAGTAGCATCAGCACTTGCATCAGGCATGATTATAGCATGATTTTTGGCTCCCATATTGGACTAGGGTTTTGAGCGCAACAAAAGTTACCAAACTAACACAAGTAAAACAGGAGTTCCCAAAACAATTTAGCCATAATAGCCTGGTCTAAGGCAATGAACAGAATTCACCTGTACACGTTTTCCTCTAACCGCTGCCCTAGCATATATGTGCATGCCAGCCTTAAAACAGGTGAAGAGAGGAAATCTTTTAGAATAAAAAGTAAATTACGGGTGAAAAAACTTACCAAAACAAAAAGTTCAATTAGAAGCAGAATATGACCATACTTGGCCATAAACAACAACGAAACAGAAACACACTTTATTTTTCAGTGATCAGTGGTGAGAGCGTCGAATTTTGGCATATGGAACATCACTTCATAATTCCGGTCATTTTCTGTTGGTACTCCCATGAAACTACCAGTTCAATAGTACTTGATCACATCTAAAAGCTAAAAGAAGCACTTGGGGAGAATCTGGATTTAGGACACAATTTGACTCCCTAATAAAATTACAAATAGTAAACAGGTATAGCTCTTCAGGAAAGACACAATAAATTGCTTGTCCATGTAGAATGATACAGCTCATTAATAAGAAATTTCTTCAACAATTATATTTTTCTACATCATTAGCTCCAACCTGAAACCTGAAAATTGGATAAACTGTGCATCTGACAATAGGGATTCTGATAAATTATTAGAGTCTCAACAAATTTGATGTCTGCGTGCATGTAGGTGTTTATAGTAAGTGTGTACAACTCTAAGCATGATTTACCAACATGATTGGGATGTACTTACATTATTTGAACCAACAAATGATACAGCTTTTATATCATCATCGTCACAAATATGGTTCACAATCTCCTGCTCAGAGATAAAAATTGTATATTAAAATAACATATAGAAAAGCAAAGAAGGATCAAGTTTAAAAGAAAAAAAAAATGAAAAGACAATTTATAATGACAAAGACTCAAAAAAGGAGGTAGCCATTCCGGTCACAAAACCCAATTCCTGTACATTTTCCTGATAAAAAATCATAACATTCAAAAAAGAAACCTAGCTTACAACAAAATCCATTAATAGTTATCGTGGTCCAGATGGCAAATTTTAGAGGATATAGGCTGCTGGGTTGCCTAGAAGAAAAGCTTACATTGGTGCCATGAACAACGTTTAAGACCCCATCAGGCAAACCAGCCTCCATTGCTAATGCTGCAAGTATCATCGAAGGTCCTGCAACAACACAGGTAACTGAAAAAAATGTACAAAAACATAGAGATGAAAAATGCATGGAACGTAGCACAAAAATGGTTATGATAAAATGAAAAACTGGAATGGGTAAAGGAGAATAGGCAGGTGCATCTGTAGCGGGAAACATAAAGATCAAACCGCATGCAACATAATGTAAAACCAAACCTGCACCGTCTTTTTTCTTCCATCTGAAAACCTTTGACTTCCTTTTATTTTTTAATTTGAAAACTGTGCCGTCATCCCTGTAATATATTGAAGGGATCATGCCTAAGATTTGCTAATATGATGAAGTTACGCTTTGTCACTCCAAAAACATATCTTTAGATGATGGTCTAAAAGATCTTCCACCATTAGCCCGTATCACTATAAATGATGGGAGCCTGCCAACAAACAACACATTTCTCTTTTTCCACTTGACGTGACACTTAATTTAGAATTGGATCTGCTCTAATACTACCTGTCACAAGTCGGGCACTTGTAATTCAATAAAAAGCTTAAGCTATAAGGTGGTGTTAACCCCGTCCTAATATTCCCAATGAAATTGGTAAACCACAAATGAGGTTCAAAAACGAGTTGTAAGAGTTAGATCACTCATAAAGAGTATTTAAATAGGTTGAAACATGAATACCAATATTCGGCCCATATTTCACCCATGGTATAAGGACCAAATAGGTCAAAAACGAGTTGTAAAAGTTGGATCACTCGTAAGGAATATGGATCACAACCTATTTTTTACCCACTTGACCTAATCCATCCCGCCCATTTGTGGGTAGGGCTGCAACTGAACCAAGCCAAGCCGCGCTTTGGGTTCTCTGGGCTCGGTTTGTCTAGAAGAGAGTAGTGCTCGGGATAAGCTCAAGCTTGGGCCGCTTGGCCTAGCCAGGCTCGAGCTCAGCTTGCCAATTGTCGGCAACCTCGAGCTTGTGTGCCTATATTATATGTATATACATATATATGTGTAAAATAAATCAAAGACTCTGATACCATTTCTTAGGACAAAAATGGCACATCTTCTCCAAATCAACCATCAATCAACAATTTGCTCTAATCTTCATCATCTACTTTACCAGCTTACGACGCAACAAGGTTACTTCGAAGCTTGATTTCACCAGAGGAACAACTAGTGTCTTCTCTAATCTTCATCATTAAACCAGAATGGCAAGAAGCATACATGATATAGTGAGAGGATGTATATCTACATATAAAAATATAAGAAGAAAGAGAGAAAAGTAACCATGATTTTGTCGATGCTTTAGTAGGAAAAACGGCGCAAAGTCTAGAGGGGTTGCAGAAAGAAACGATCTCTTGCTAATGTGGACTGTGGTTTAGACCCTTAGTGTTTACTAATCTAACCCTGTAATATGCACACCACTTATCCTATGGCTGAGATGAATCATGACTTGGGAAATTAATGGACTTCACACATAAGATGGGCTTCAAAATATCAGTACTAATTGGGCAGATGAAATATTAATATAATCTTGGGAAAAACTTTTATATATGGGCTAGCTTTCTAAATATAATAAATTTAATATATATAAACAAGCCTGTTCACAAAAGGTTCATTTGCAGCCCTATCAAACCTAATCCCAGATAGCAGCTTCAGGTACAAACAAGTATACTTTTACAAAAGATACCAGTAGGCAATAGCTCATTACATTTGCATCAATTTGTGGAATCCTTAGATATGAATACAAGAACAAGTATCAAAAGGGGTGACAATCACCTGGATTTTTCTCAGATGGCTTCAGAATAAATGTATTGCCGCATGTAACTGCAATGGGGAACATCTGCACAAATCATATGTTAAAATATTTACAAGTTATCAATTCCTCCCATTTGTAGAGCTCAAACAGATAGTCTTAACAGTATTGTAATAAGCATAGCCGTTCATTTCCAGCCAAGTTCACATTGATATATTACCCAAGAAAAGCATACACATAAACTATGAACAGGATGTTTCAGTTTACGCTCCTACCTATTATCCGGATATACCAAGATATAGGGTCTAATGAAGCTACTACAAAATATATACTCATGGGTGGAGCAAACTCTTCTATTCTGGTTCAGGGGTTCTCTTGGCTATATGGTTCATCCTGGGGAGAGATTGAGCTTCAAGAAATAGTGGATGGTCTTAAAATTTCTCTAGCAACCACTTCAGAAAAGACTAGTCAGCCAAAGCTCGATCTACATTTTCACTCATATTCTGGATAATCACAAATGCATGATGCAAAAGGATAAATACTAATGAAAGATCAATCTGTAGCAATATACCATTAATAATGGGAAAACAGAAAACATATACCAATAGATGGGGATGTGTACAAGAAACATACCCATAATGAAATCATTGCCGGAAAGTTAAAGGGGCATATCCCTGCACAAACACCAAGTGGTTCTCTAATGCAATATGTATCAATTCCACTAGATGCATTTGGAACAAACTCACCCATTTGCAGAGTTGCCATTCCACAAGCATGTTCAACCACCTCTACAAATAAACCAAGAGCAAGAATACAAGGAGCACGGTCAAAAAATTTTTGGTTAAGATTGAATTCAATCATCTGGTAAAACAAAATTTAATTTTTTCCATATTGTGGCGAGGGATGGTATGATGGGGAAACGGACAAAGATAAAGACAGATAAGATTGCAAGTACTAACCTAAACCATGGAGGACATCACCTTTGGCACCGTTCAGCGTCTTCCCCTGTTCTATAGCAATGTTCATGGCAAGCTTGTCCTGAGATTAAGTTGATTTCTTTAACACATGAACAACTTTGTCAGTTCAATCTAAACTGAATACAAAATCAATCACGGCACTTACAATATCCCTATGGATGAGCTCTTGGAGCTTGAACATAATACGCTGACGAGTAGTTACAGATGTGTTTCTCCATGAAGGAAAAGCTTGTTTGGCAGCACTAACTGCAGCTTTAAACTCTTCATATGTAGTTGAAGGCACTTGAGAAACAACCTCTTGTGTAGCCTAATTAGAGAATATAATTAAAAACTACACTGCCATGAACAGTTCTTCAGAAAGCGTGCGAGAGAGAGAGAGGGAGAGGGAGAGAGAGAGAGAGGTGAAAGCTGGTGGCAAATAAGTGCTTACAGGATTTACAACATCAATGATTGAACACGCTTGTGAATCCACAAATTTCCCTCCAATTAGATTGGGAACCTTCAGCTATAATTGAATTGGAGGACCAAAGAGTTTAAAGAAAATTTGAAAGAGCAACAAGGGAGAGGAAAGGGACAATTAATCCAAAAAGAAAATTAATTACAGCACCCCTTTCATTCCAAATCAAACCTTACCGGACAGCTGTGTTGTGCATATGCCTCAGCAGATGTACTTACAGGAACGGATCTATTAGGTCTCCATGATTTACAATTCTTCTCTGGGAAAAAAAAGAAAAAAAGAAAAAGAAAAAAAGAATCATAAAGAATATTGTGACAACAGATTATTCGGTAATTATAAGACTAGTCTGTGGGACCATAAAATGACCATCCATTACCTGTCATTTCGTCTCAACAGAAGAAAACTTATATAAATCACAAGAACTGATATAGATGCCACTCGATCACAATTTTTCTTTTTATTTCCATTACGTAGATAGATGTCACTCAATCTCATGCACATGATTTTCTCATTTTATCACAACCACCTTGTAAATAAACACCGTTTCCAGGCAAGTCTAAGGCAACACTCACTTATCCTGGTTTTCAATGAGCTGTGAAACAGATCTGGGAAAATAAGACCTAAATCATATCATAGTATCGGAAAACGTTGATCAGAGGATGGGACCAATTGCATAGTTCAACCATAATTATTAATGTTGTAACAAATGCACCAAATTAACACGAAATCAAGAGTCTAAAACAAGCACGCCACACAAAGATTTACGAGGTTCGACACAATTCGTGTCTATGTCCTCGGCGGAGATCCGGCGAAAGTTTTCACTATGCAAGAACATGATATTAAAAACCCAAGCTCTCTCACTCTCTGCGAATTAGGGTTTCTTGTTTCTCTTGACCACTCCAAACCCTAGATGCCTTTATATTTATACTGGGCTAATAGAGAATACTAAACAGGCCCACGGCCCATAAGAATAAAATGGGTCAAAAAATTTCCTCTGGGCACTTTTCGGGTCAAGCGGGTCGCAATGCAACCCGAATCCAATTTTGGGCCACAACATCACAATTAATGCCAAATCTTTGACTTTCATCAGGTTTTAAGTGAACCTTTTTATTTGAACAGAACTCAAATTTCAAAACTTTACAATTTCGGGTTCCGGCTTATATAAAATATGAGAGGGATGAAAGATACCAGTCCCAGTTGTAGGATGGACGTGGAATCAATGATGTGTGGATTCTACTTAATTGTAGACCTTACCTTATTGAGCAAAAATTATCTTGATTGCAATGAACTAGCGATAAATGAAGTTCCGTATAGTCTGAGATTCTTGATGCTTAACCAAGAAGCATTTTACATCCCTGTCTGAGGCAGGTATTAATCATAAGGTCATTTGGAAGCAGCATTATCAAACCAAAAGGCTGACATGGTACATATTACAGCCCTCAGGCAACTCCATCAGCTATTTCAAAATATAAAATTTGTAAAAGGGTCTGACCTGGTATATGTCCTTGACGGATCTTAGCTTTAAGGTTGTACAAATGCCTTGGTGTTGACTGAAGCTCTGGATTAATTTGCTTGAGAGTCTTAAGAACTTGACGTGGCTTTGCACCAGCTTCAGTCATTACTTTAATTTGCCTGACCTCATCCTCAGTAAAACGACGACTGTAAGGATGCTCAGACATGTCTCTAAGAGGTTCATGATTGTGTTCACCATTTTTTATTGTAAGTACCCACGCGTCATCTTCCTTCTTACCTATGGCTTCAAAAGGACAATTAATAAGGCGTGAACTTGCTTTCCTTTTGCGGTTGCTTTCTTCAATCTTACGCCTATTGCGATAAACACCTCCTCTGTCGCAACCAAGTATAACTCTTCTATCCTTCCTAGACTTCTTAATTGTCACCACATATCCTTGGTTAGCACCAAATTCACGTACATGTTTGATAAGATCTTCACGATCTTGAAAGGTTCCAGCTGGTGGGGGAAGCATAACTTTTTGCCCAGTACCTTCTGAGTGACTTTGAGTTTCCATCATCACTGGCAAAAAGCAAAAACCTAGACAAAATCACATAATAAGAATAAATTGTTTTGCCTCTTGTAAATATTAAAATACCACAGTAGTAGAAAAAGAAGTATCAAGAGCATCATCAACTAGTCATAACACAAGAAATCGTGTTAATTCATGCTTCTCTCAAGTTATCAATCTTTAGCCATAGAACGTACTGAAATACTAGTAATTAGAGGAGAGAAGAAAGGAAAGAACTATCCAGAATTTAGGGATCATAAAATATATATATAACATGAGTATTCCATGGAGTGTATACATGTTACAAACTTTTAACATGTATCAAGGATGGGTACACTGGAACTTAGAGGAATCCATTAAGCATAAACAACAGCTATTCCTGATAAAGATCATAATAACAAAAAGAATGAGAAGTATGTTATATACAAGATGTTTACACAATAATGTTGCCTGATCAAGTTAAGATAAGTTTCTTCAATCATTTGATTGATTTCATTTCTTACTTTACAGCATTTCTTAAATGCATTCCTTATTAACTGTCTGCCACAGTCCTTCCTTTATACCGAAAGAATTGATCCTCTAGATATGGTTGTTAATGTTTAAGAATCTTCCTTCTAATGTCCAGAGAATACGGTATGTAGTATGTGCAATTAGTTTCCTTTAGGGTAATTAAACAGTGTATGCACATCCATAACTGCTGAAATGTGTATAAAGAAAAGTTTTAATACTCCAAATTATAATTCCATATTTTATTATCTCATTAAGTGTCCTTGAAACTCTATCTCCTTCATAAAGCCTGATACAAAATGTCACCCCTGTCGTAAGCATGGCAAATAAAGTAATAAAAGAAACGTCAAGATTCACTTCTAAATCTGCAGGTGGCAATTGAATCCCCCAAAACAAAATCTTAAATTGCAATCAGGATCATCCATTGCAACCACTCTCATATATATATCGTAGTATACAGTTTGTCTATTTCCTTTGCCGCTCTAATCTAATCTTCTATATTTGCACAAATTACCTTTTCTTATTAATTGATTACAATATTAATAGATGCATGTAGTTTTTATGTTTCTTAACAGATCTTGCAATTTGAGTTCAAAGACATAATGGTAATACCTAGACGATTTAGAATTTTGACTATAGAAATTAAATAAAATTAAAATATCACTTTTAACAGATGGAGATTAAATTGCTAAAAGAACAAGAAGCAAGTTGAGCCTGAGCTACAATAGGAACTGAACTTGTCTGGTTATTTCCAAATGAGGAAAAGAGGGGTTAAGTCGAATCTCAAAATCATGAGGGTTAACTCAAAGCAATTATATGACTTCGAGAGTTAGAAAAACTTATCCTGAATAAGAGAAAATAACTAATTGGAGTCTATGCAATTGATACTAAACGGTCCTTACAGCAAATATCAATGACACCAAATATTAATAAGATCATATGAATATAAACACACCCAAAGTTCAAAAACTAGAAACTTCCATTTGTTGCAAATTTTTGGGCAAACATCATTCCCAACAGAGGTGGGGATATCATGAGGACCATCCCCCAAACAAATTTTAAGGAGTTTTAGTTGTAGCCTTGTAGGCCATTCTTAGTAGTGATTTTGAGAAGATTTATCAACTACCCCCCCAACCGTAAGTCCAAAGAGCATTTTAATGCTGTCGAACCCAAGCCCGCAATATATCTCAACTTAGACCTTTTAATCGGGGTAAATCAAACCCAAAATATAAATGGAAATATAAAGCCCGTTATTATATCTTAATATTTGATACATCATACATAACAACACACAATATGGACATATATCAAGAGCTATACTGCAAATTAACATATTCTACAATTAACTTGTTCTACTTTTTAATTTCCTGTTCATTGAGCTCATTCGGCCCCACAAAGAGAAGTTCCTGGGTCAGCTCCCGATTCTCACTACGAGTCTATGAATGGATTGTTACAACTAAATATACTTTTGTTCAAAATCAAAAGATATTCATTCAAAGAAACCCACGGTGGGAAGGAATTACATTTCTTGTTCCAAAATGTCCTTAATCATTAAGAGCTCTTTCCTGACGTGTGAGATAATTCTATTAAGACCACTAAATCTTCTGATTCAACTGATTTCTATTACCTCCAGAACTTACAAATATCCTTTGGGTGCAAGTGATGCAGCACAGTCACTGGATTATGTACATCTTGATGAAAAGTGAAAACTAGCACAGGAGTCACATTCTGACTATAGCAATGGTATCGTAAAAGGCATATCCCCAAACCAATACCCTAATCATGCATCAACCTATGCAAATGTGTTTAATATCCATCTATTGACTGCATATATTTTTATAAATAAACTAATCAGTAAGAATTGGGGAAAAAATAGAGAAGCCAAAATTGTTAAAGAAAACAACAACCAGATAGCAAGTTATAACCAAAAAACTAGTCTTTCTATGGTGCTCTAACTCATTTTGAGTTAAGATTAATTCTTACAAGCCACACAATCACTAGTATACTACATACATTAGGTAATTGAAGGGAAAGCGCAAAATGCCCAGTTACAGATATCAACTCAGCTAACTCGCATATTTGTGCAGGTTAATTTGGGAAAAAGAAACAAGTGTTAGGAAACCAATTGTCTTCTACATTTTCTCGGCATAATAACAAATGCAACAAATTTCAAGTGTTTATACAGGACTCAAAGAAAAAGACATCAGCGTGAGTTTGACTTCAATCATCATCTGACAAACCACTTTCTCACTCTCTCTAGTCTCTCCCCTCACTCACTCCCTACAGCCACTTTTCTTTAGTATCTAACACACAGTTATTAATAACCAAAACAAAAGATCAATGTCCCATGCATCTTACATGAATACCCTTTAATAGAACTACATAATGACAACCATTAAAACTCACCCGCATAATCCGAAAAACCAGTACGAATTCAAAATTTGTTAGCTATCTTGCTAGAGAAAAAGGAGGGGTTTGCGGCAGCTAGAGGAATGTCCGTGGGGTTTTCCGATTGCAATCTTAAAACTCTAAAAATTAGCATCCAACCCTGGTCCCTAGTTGTTGGCTAAATTGTCATATACTCCCATGTAATGAAACCTTAGGAGAATGATAAGCCAAATTCCATCTATCTAATTCAATCCAAACCCAATTTCCCTCCAAAAGAGCAAGTCTCAACCAAAAATCACAGCTAAAACAACACAGACAATTTATAAAAACCACACATACAAAGCAAGACACCATTTTAAAAATAAACATCCCATTAACGATAAGCAAAAGGAAAATTACTACCTGATCAAGGTCACACTCTAACTTGTAGAAATTCACTTGTCCCAGATACACAAACCTGGAGGATACAAAATTACCAACAAAAAAAAAAAGAAAGAACTAATTGTTATAATGAGGAAGATAAAATTGCACTTAATCGGAATCAAATTGAATGGTAAGTAATCTGGTATTAGTTTCAAACACATATATAACTTAGCAGACTAACATTGCTCATATAGATACATATACACGATATACATGCAGTAATCAGAATGATACAACATATATACACACATATATCAAATACAATTATAAGGAATAAAGAGCTACCACTTCAGAACAGATAAATCGATTTCCTTTGTGGGAGATAAATGGGTCGCGATCGGTGTTTCACCGCCATTTTCCTTCGTTATTACTTCATCCACTTAAGACAGTGAAGAGAGAGAGACATAGAAGAGTGAGAATGAGCATATAGATAAATATATATATATATGTATATGTATATAGGCTTATGCTATGTTATGTGTGTGTGTGTGTGTATAGTGTGTTTGGACAGAGAGAAAGTGAGGGAAATTTTGAAGATTCGGCGATGGCTGGAAGGATAGGGACGCCCCCAAATTTGATGTACAGGACGCCCCATTCTTTCTGCTTTGGTTCAGAAACGTTCACTTCACGCGCTTTTGTAGAGCGTGAAGAAGAAAACCCTAATGGCCTTGTTTTCCGTGTTGTATCGTTCACACGCGCCGTGAGAGAGACGGAGCTTGCGATTTTCCTTTCTTTTTTCAGTATTTGTAGAAGGGCATTTTCGGGATCTCACGAACGTGAAATAAATAAGCTTTTGTGTGTGCCCCTCTCATAAATGGGAGAGATTAGATCCAGCGATGTGCGTCTATTAGCAATTCATGATTTTGGGTGACGTGTCGAGAGTCTATTGGTGGGCTGTTTTAGAAATTTCGGTTTTGTAATTTGAAAATATTGTGAGTCCCACCTTGACCTCAACAGATCCGATCCGATCCGAATCCGATAAGATCATTAATTGATCGATTCATGGTTCGCAATTGCGGTTTTGGTATCAATTGTGATATCAGTGTAATGGATTTGGACAGTATCGGTCTCTAAAATGAATATCGATGCCAAATAACAGTATCAGCACTTTCCTAAAGTGTTACGAACCGGGCTATACGTAACGGTTTTGGACGATATGACGAACTATGATCCGATCCGATCAAATAATTCGACAAAATTTCACTTAGTTGATCCAAATCCGAATTCCTTCGGATATCCGATTTGACAATCTGATTTGATTAGGTAAAAATAAAATTACAAAATTTATTAAAGATTTTTATTATTATTATTATTATTTAAAAATATTAAACACCAAATTATATAGTTTACAATCAATACTTATAATGCATGACTCTAGAAAATATAAAAATGAAAAAGCGAAAAAAATAAAATAAAACAAAATTAAGTATACTACTCAGTATTTATATATTAATAATATAGTATATATGTGTATATATAAAATTAATCGGATCCGATTAACATAAATCCAAATTCAAACTATTAAGAAATTGAATTATCAGATTCGGATCCTAATCGAGTTATCGAATTTTATTTTCAATTAATATCCGACTAATTGAATCAGATTCAGATCAAAATCTGATCAATTGATAGGTCTAATCCTACCCACTACTAGGTTAGAGGTGAGAAACCATGATTTTTTAGAATAATTCCCTCTTAATTTTAATTTGTACAATAAATTTATAAATTATTGTATTTTATAGTAAATTGTTTTAATATTTTGAAATATTTTTTTATAAACAATCAAAGTTTTGCTTTGTTATTGAATTAGCATTTTCTTATTAATAAAAATTATGAAAGACCATAGCCTCACTCCATGATCCTTTGCCCACCCAAATTGATGTTATACTTTCATCCGAATATGCACAAATATATATAGGATTTCAAAGTGAATTAATAAAAGAAATGATTTTAAGTCGCATAAATAAAAATAATTTTTTTTAATTTAAGTGATTACTTAATATTATTTATATATATCACATGAGAAAGAAGGTGCTTATTCTTTAAAAAATTATCAGTTCATGATATATTTTTTGAAAAGAATTTTTAATACCTTAAATCATTATCATTATTATTCGAATATATATTTATTCTAATATTAAAGTATATGGTGTAATTAATATTCTTAAACAAGATAAATTATTATTGATATAGTTATTCTAATAAGATTAATGTAAATGGTGTAATTAATATCTTAAATAAGATAAATTAGTATTATAATAATTATAGTAATATAAAACTTTAGGGTAAGATAGTATTTTGTAATAAATTTAGGGATAATTATAATTAATTAATTATTCAAAGAGGTTATTTATAATTATTGGGATTAGATGCAAAAGGGCAAATAGTTCAAGAATTTTTTATTTTTTTTAAACTTTACTTTGTATTATAATTAGGGGTGCAAAAAAAAATATTAAAAACAAATTCAGATAGTGGTAATGAATTATAGATTGATTATATACTTTTTTAAAAATAAAAAATATAATCGTTAAGAAAGCAAACCGGTCATTCATAGTTAACTCTTTTGGTTTTTTGTCAGTATAATAAATATCCAACCTATATAAATCAATTAAAATACTACAAACATATTTATATATATATATATATATATTATTAAAAAAAATAATCACACTACCTTTTGTTTTTAGTGGAGTTACTTTCTAACCATGTCAAACTTTTCCAACATTCTTTAGAACATGAGATGGATAAAACAAGTATGTGATATTATATAACATTATGGTAATTTACACAAACCCCTGAGGTTCAGGATTTAATCACCAAATCCTTTGTTGTTCGTCAAATTTATTTAAATGCTTCTCACATAAATTACAATTTTATCTCTATTTTTTGGATATATTATATTTTCCCCTATTTTGTTTAGATAATTACACTTCCCCCTCTAAAAAAAATATATATATAAATTTGAAAGACTTATTTAAAATTTGAACAAATATATATAATTCGAAACAAATATATATATAATTCGAAACAAATATATAAAATTTGAAATATATATAATTCGTAAACTATATATTAAATTTCGAAAAAATATATAAAATTTGAAAAAATATATAAATTTTGAAATATATATATAATTCAAAACAAATATATAAAATTAAAAAATATATATATATAATTAGAAAAACTATATAAAATTTGGAATATATATATAAATTCAAAAACATTTATATATAATTCGAAACAAATATTTAAAATTCAAAAAAGATATATATAATTCATAAATAATATATTAAATTTTTAAATAATATATAAAATTTGAAAATATATATATTAAATTTCGAAAAATATATAAAATTCAAAAATATATATAAAATTTGAAAAATATATAAAATTCGAAATAAAAATATAAATTTACCCCCATAAAAAATAGAAAAGAAAGAAAAATAAAATGATGATGCTAGTATTCAAGAAGAGACAAGCAATCAGTCCACCATCTTACCCTATTCCACTTCTTCTTGTCCAACTTTCGCACATTTATCTCTTTTTTCTTTAATTTTTTGTCCATTTAAAACAATACAATAAAAAATAAAGATTTAAGTACACAACATGACATGGGTCTCTATTCAACCTCACATGCCTGGTCTAAATCATACACCATATTACATGCCACTCATGTGGTGACATAAAAAATAAAATTCAGTTTTTCAAATATACATTTGTTTTGAATTTTATATATATTTCAAATTTTATATATTTGTTTTGAATTTTACATTTATTTTCAATATTTAATATATCATTTATGAATTTTATATATATATTTGAATTTATATATTCTTCCCAAATTTTATATAGTTTTTCTAATTATATATATATTTTTTAAATTTTATATATTTGTTTTGAATTTTATATATATATTTTCGAATTTTAATATATTGTTTATGAATTATATATATGTATATTTCAAAATTTATATATTTGTTTCGAATTATATATATATTTTTTCGAATTTAAATATTTATTTTGAATTATATATATATTTGTTATTAGATGGGGGAAAGTGTAATTATTCAAATAATAGGGGGGAGAGTGTAATATGTCCAAATAAAAAAGATAAAATTGTAATTTATATGAAAAATATTTATATTATTTTAACATAAAAATTGACCGAAATAAAATATTTAATTAAAATCTGAAATATTAGAAATTTTTGATAACTAAATCCTGAAACATCGGATTTTGTGTAAATTAACCTATAGCATTATCATCTTTTACTATAAATATGTTTAAAATGACTATAAATCATCTACCTTTTTCCTACTCATTGGAGAATTAGGCTATGTTTGGCTAAGGAGTGGAGCCATGGTTTTGGGTTTGGTTTCAAAAAATTGGCACCAAACCCATGTTTGGCAAATGGAGTCAAAATTTGGAGCCGACACTGTACCTGAACCATGGTGCAACTTTTGTGAAGGAATGAGCCAAAATTTGGAACCAAATTTTTGAAGGTTCATGGTTTTGGTTTTGGTACCAACACTGTAGCAAATTTATTTTTGATATTAATAAATTTCGAAAAATTAAATATTCTGAAAAATTAAATATTTATGAAAAATAAATATTTCGAAAAATTAAATATATTAATATATTATAATATTAATATATTAAAAAATATTAATATTAATATATTTTAATATTATAATATTAATATATTAATATTAATATTTATGAAAAATTAAATATTTCGAAATATTTAATTTTTCATAAATATTAATATTAATATATTTTAATATATTAATATTAATATTTATGAAAAATTAAATATTTCAAAAAATTAAATATTTTAATATATTAATATATTATAATATTAATATATTAAAAAATATTAATATTAATATATTTTAATATTAATATATTAATATATTTTAATATATTAATATTAATATTTATGAAAAAATAAATATATTAATATTAATATTTATTAATAAATAAAATGTGAAACCCATATATTAATATATATTAATATTTATTAATAAATAAAATATGAAACTCATATATTAATATATTTTAATATATTAATATTAATATTTATTAATATATTAATATTCAGAATTTCAACCCATACCAACTCTACCAAACATGGTTTGGTTTTTCAGCATCACTTTTTCTCACACCAAAACCATATGCACCAAACATGATTTGGAACCAAAATAAAACCACACCAACTCCAACCACTCCAACTCCAACCCAACTCCAACCAAACCAAAACCAAAAACCAAAAACCAAAAACCAAAAACCAAAAACCAAAAACCAAAAACCAAAAACCAAAAACCAAAAACCAACTCCACACCCTCTACCAAACATGCACTTAGGGATCCCATAAGCTGTAACGGTCATTTTCCGAAACGGTCTGACAAATTGAAATTTGAAAACACTCTCAAGTCCAACACAAGCAAAAGAAACGGAACTCTCGTCCACTCATCTCTTCCAAACCCTACACCCCTCTGCTGCGAAAGAGCTTTTCTCTCACTTCTCTTCAAGATTTACTCATCTTCCAAACAGACAAGACTCCTAATTTCATGGTAGACGCCCAATCCAACACATTTAGACAAGACCCAAAAACCCTAATTTTAGATCCCTCTGTTTCTAGGGTTTGTGTTCCGGAGGAAATGTTGGGTCAAGAACACAAAGATTCCGCCATGGAAGAGGATCTCCCAACTTCGATCGATTCTAGGGTTTGCGATTTTGGTTCAGAACTAGTCCCAGAAACCCAATTTTCGGATCCCTCTATTTCTAGGGTTTATGATTGGGAGGAACCGTTGGATCAAGAACACAAAGGTTCGGCCATGGACGAAGACTTTGAATCTTTGGTTGATTCCACAGTTTGCAATTTTGGTTCGAGACTAGTCCCATACGGATTCACGAGGTCCAATTGTACAGGTTGGCATATATTGTGGTGCTTTTATTGTATTTTCACCAATTTTTGCTACTGTTTTGTAACATTTTTTCCTTTTACATAGTTGGATGCCTGAAACCCTAGAAATAAATTTAGAATCTACATTTTTTTAGGGTACGGCAATATGTAAGAAATTTATGTGTGACAATGTCTGGTTTTTATTAGGTTATTTCTGCCAAATTTGAGCACTTTCTGAGCGTTTTAATAAATTAGCAAAACGTAATTACCATCTCAAGTCAAGAGATAACCGGGGTTTTGTCGGATTGAAGGGCTTAGCTACCGAGGGTTAATTTTTCTAAATGTGTTTTTTTTTTTCTTTTCCTAGTTTATATGTGACTTCGTTTGTTTGAGAAATGAGAAAATGTAGGTTCACAGGTAAAAAAATAAAACATTTACACGAGAAAGGCAAAACATGTCTACAAAAACTGGGGCTTATAGAACATCTACTTGGCTTTGTTGGAGGAAATGAAGTAATGCTAGATAGATGTGAATTTTTCAGTTTAATTTTCCATTTGCAATTTTGTTGGCAATCAAGCAGAGGCTGAGGCTCCATTCATTTAGAAGAAAGGAACGAAGTCGTTCTTCTTATCTTAAGAATTATATGTGGAGGCTTCAGAGTGTTGAAGCTTCTTTCACTAATTTATTTATTTGTTTTAGTAAGTTGTAAGTGCTTTATATATTGCGTTGGTTTCTTGGAGCAGAAGAAGTTGTGCTGTTTGTAAATGCTGGCGGTGTGCCTCCGATGGAAGTAGAGTCCAGTATGAGCTTTGTGGCTGATAATTTCTTTCAAGGGGGAGATGAATTTCTAACCGAGGAGCATATAACTGAGGGTGGTGATTATCCATTCATTTACCAGTCAGCACGACTAGGGAACTTTCAGTATCGGTTCGACAATCTCCCCCCGGGAAAATACTTTGTGGATCTGCATTTTGTGGAGATCATAAACACGAATGGGCCTAAAGGAATGAGGGTATTTAACATATACATTCAGGACGACAAGGCAAGTCAGTTTCTCAAAAACTTCACCATAATCCTCTTGTGTTTGGAAGAGCTCTATCCTTATTTAGAAGTTTTATTTTGTTGAACTATGGCAGGTTCTGTCTGACTTTGATATCTTCTCCATTGTTGGAGCCAACAAGCCATTGCAGCTAGTTGACTCCACTGTATCTGTTAAAGAAGACGGACTTATTTCAGTAAGGTTTGAAGGGGTCAATGGAAGCCCAATAGTTAGCGGAATTTGCATAAGGAAAGCACCAGATATTCCGGGTATCATTTCTTTTCCTAATCACATATGTAAGGAGGATGATATTAACTAGAACATTCTAATCTATCCCTTTGTTAACTTGATTACAGCTCCACGAGGGACACATGAATATCTTATATGTAACAGCTGTTCTGCTGAGATCGAGGTACCTTCAGCTCAGGTATGATTCAAATCAACATGAAACCTAATATTTTTTTTCTTGGTAAAATTGTTGTTAAATCATTTGGGTTTGCAGACAAAAATCATGCGAACTAAAACAACAGCCAAGTATGAGGAAAAGATACAAGAGTTGAGTACCCAATGCCACCGGAAGACAGATGAATGTTATCAAGCTTGGATGTCTTGGAATGCTGCAAATGATCAGCTGCAGAAGGTTAGGATAGACCTTGGCAACACATTGTCCAAGTCATACTCTCTTGGTAAGATGACTTTTAATGAGTTCCATAATTTAGTTATTTGAAGTACATATGTTGATAAGTTAAAATTTAGAGTGAAAAGGAACCTTAGTTCTTTATTGTCCCTTGAGTCTCCTATTTACTGAAAGATGTAAAAATATTTGGCCCAGTCTAAAGCGGTTAATGACTATAAAATGAATAGGTGGGTTGTTACATTACAGGTATCACTAGTGCTATTTTAGCATATGCATGGGCGAAGCTACCAAGTGTTGATCCATGCAAAATATTTGAAAAGTAAACACTGGGAGTCGATCTTCAATTTAGGAAATGAGATTTTTCTTTTAAAAAATAAGAAATTAGGGTTGAATTACTTAAATATCTGTTTTGGTTGTACTCTCTCTCTCTCTCTCACCCACCCACCCACCCACCCACACCCACATATGCTGGGATTCAAGGAAGGGCGCACTGCAGGGAGAGTCCTTTTAAGTAGATGACTCGTCGAATCTTTGAAAAGAAGGTTAAAAAAAATATATTTAAGTTCAAATAACTAAAATCTCTGTTTTAATTGTACTCTCTCTCTCTCTCTCTCTCACACACACACACACACACACCCGTTTGTTCTGTTGGGGACTCAAATCCTCAACATTTCAGTTGGTAGAAGGAGATACCAAAGTGGCTAAGCCTTCTATTTTAATTGTGCTCAATTTATCTAAAGTTCTCATTTTTGGGGGAAAATTGGCATGCTTCTACTAATCATTAGTTGTGGTTTTATTTGGAATTATATCAAATTTTCTTGTTTGGGATTGCACGTATGTATTTCTGTCTTCATCATTATTTGTGCGCTTTTTCTCAAGTGTTTAGTTGTGAAGTTGTGTCTGGATTTTATAAAATAAGATAATAATGTTATTAGTTAGTTGATACTTGACCTTGGTCAGAAATATTCTTTAGCTTCACCTCCAAAATGAGGTACTTGACAATATATAAGAATTTGTGATGGTTCGTAGTTTTCTAGCATTTCTACAAATCTAGAATGCTTCTGATTTTATTATAATGTGTAATTTTCTAGAGCAAACTGTGGAGAAACAAGCTGCAAATCTTATGAACATTTCTAGCAGATATGAGCGTGAAAAGAAGTTGTGGACCACAGCAATAACAAATCTAGAGGAACGAATAAAGGTATCTTATATAATTTCCTCCATGTTCTCACTCGTTTTTTATGTAACTTTTTCTTGTCCTTTCTTAAGGTAATTTTTTTATGTATTATCTTTACATCTCACTTCAATATGGCAAGCAGATGATGAGACAGGAGCATTCTCGGCTTTCCCATGAAGCACACGAATGTGCTGATTCAATTCCTGATTTGAATAAAATGGTATTTGCAGTTCAGGCCTTAGGTAAGTCTGACTACAACTTCATTTTTTTAACTTTGCATTGTCTGAATAATCATTACTCATCTGTGTGAATTATTTGCAGTTGCTCAGTGTGAGGATCTTAAAGTGAAGTACAACGAGGAGCAAGTAAAGAGAAGGAAGCTTTATAACCAATTTCAGGAGTCAAAAGGCAAGACTACTTTTTACGTATCTTTGTTTTGTAATGACATGTCTCTTTTAGTGGGAGAATATAACCTAAAAGACACTCATTATAGTTGTTCACTATCAGGGAATATCAGGGTATTTTGCCGGTGCCGTCCATTAAGTAAGGCGGAGGACTCAGCTCGGCATGCAACCATTGTAGACTTTGATGCAGCCAAGGATGGAGAACTGCTCCTTAGTGGCGGCTCTTCCAAGAAAACCTTTAAATTCGACCGCGTTTACACACCAAAAGATGATCAGGGTATCTAATATGTTTTATATAATGCTACAAAATGGGTGGATTACCTATCATAACGAAAGTTTGTCCTAAGAGTTTTGGTTTCCCTTTCCAGTTGATGTGTTTGCTGATGCTTCACCAATGGTGATCTCTGTGTTGGATGGCTACAATGTCTGCATATTTGCTTATGGGCAAACTGGAACAGGCAAGACATTCACAATGGAGGGTACTGAGCAGAACCGAGGAGTCAATTATAGGACCCTTGAGGAATTGTTTAGAATTGCTAAAGAAAGAGATGAATTTTTTACTTATGATATATCTGTTAGCGTGCTTGAAGTCTACAACGAGAATATTAGGGACCTGCTTGCTACATCACCATCATTGAAGAAGTAAGACTGCTGTACTATTTTTCATGTGCATGTTTATAGTAAAACTCAACCAAGCTTATATAGGTTAAAGGGCGACTTAGCTCTGCTTAGATAGAGACTTGTAGCTTATTCAAATTTCTCTTTCGGGGGTGTAATACTAGGTTGGAGATAAAGCAAGCTTCTGAAGGGTTTCATAGCTTAGATAGAGACTTGTAGCTTATTCAAATTTCTCTTTCGGGTGTAATACTAGGTTGGAGATAAAGCAAGCTTCTGAAGGGTTTCATAATGTTCCCGGGATAGTGGAAGCAAAAGTGAAGAACATAAAAGAAGCCTGGAATGTACTGCAGGCTGGAAGCAGTGCCCGGGCTGTTGGATCCAATAATGTGAATGAGCATAGCAGCCGTTCTCACTGGTAATGAGTTCCACAAGTTTTTCCTCTTTTACTTATCCTAGAATCTAGTTTGGTTATGCTTTGTTGTTTTGTGTTTTTGTGTGTGTGTTGTCTTTGTTCTTTTCAGCAATTAGATTAATTGTACAACTGTTTTTCTAATTTACGTTTTCTTTTTTATCTTTTCCATTTCTATCAGCATGCTTTGTGTAATGGTAAGAGCAAAGAACCTGATGAATGGTGAGTGCACAAAGAGCAAGTTGTGGCTAGTGGATCTGGCTGGCAGTGAGAGGCTTGCAAAGACTGATGCGCAGGGAGATCGGCTCAAGGAAGCTCAAAACATCAATCGATCGCTTTCAGCTCTTGGCGATGTTATCTCTGCTTTAGCAACTAAAAGCAGTCACATTCCATACCGGTAAGCTTTAGTCTTGTTATTCAGGAGAAAAAAGGCTGTCTTGCTTGCTTATTATTTGCTGCACAAGGGTTTGTATTTTGACCATTCCTTGCTTGCTGTTTTCTTTTCAGGAACTCTAAGCTGACACATTTGCTTCAGGATTCATTAGGTAAATCTAATGTATCCATGTTATTCTCTGTTTGTTCACTATGAATATTAATTGTTAACTATCCAACTGCTCTAAAAGATTAAGCTCTTAGAGTGGGTGTAATTTTAATACTTAATCCTTCCACACGTTCCCTCACGTGTGACCTTCTTTTTGGTCCAACACGTGTAACAACTTCTTTAACTTGGGTGGCGGTGAGGTTTGAACACAGGTTTTCCTGCTCTGATACCATGTTAACTACCCAACTGCTCTAAAAGCTTAAGCTCTTAGAGAGGGTGTAACTTCAATACTTAATCCCTCAACATTAATTAAGATTCCTTGCTTATTTTCAGCTGTTTCTGTTATTATTAAATATGTTGTATTTGCAGGGGGTGACTCCAAAACTTTAATGTTTGTGCAAATCAGCCCTTCAGAGCAGGACTTGAGTGAGACTTTGAGCTCACTAAATTTTGCAACACGGGTTCGAGGTGTTGAGTTGGGACCTGCAAGAAGGCAAATTGATACAAGTGAGCGTGAGCTTCAAAAGATAAAAGTTATGGTATGTTCAGATGAAATTCCATTGAAGAATATGAATATAAATTGCTTTCATATCTTAAAAATCTATTGTATTAAGGAAAGCACCTTCTTTACCATTTCTTTCATGATTTTTCCCTGAAGCTTGATAAAGCAAGGCAGGAATCTAGATCCAAGGATGAATCTCTGAGGAAGCTAGAAGACAGCTTACACAACCTAGAAAGTAAGGCCAGTGGCAAGGATCAGCTTTACAAAACTCAACAGGAAAAGATAAAAGAACTCGAAGGCCAGCTTGAATTGAAGATAGCGTTACACAACCAGTCAGAAAAGCAGCTCTCTAATTTTTCAGAGAAGTTGAAGGGGAGGGAAGAAAGTTGCACCACTTTGCAACAAAAGGTGGCTATTCTCTCATGCCAATTCTGTTAGTTAGTCAGTTTGTTTTCATTATACAAATTGGCTGTCCTAATGATATTCTTTTGTATGCTAAAGGTCAAAGAGCTAGAATACAAACTTAGGGAACGAGAGCACTTAGAGTCTGCAACTTACCAACAGAAGGTAATTATTGCAAACTTCTTCTTTAAGTTGTTTATTCGAGTGGTTCCTGTTGCTCCTATAGTAAGTTCATGGCCAATTAGATGTAGATTAAAGAATTACGCATACTATGTCAATGAATGAGAAACACTATTGGGAACTATTGGAACTCTCAACCTTCCACTTTGTTGGAGGTGGATGAGATACCACTGGGACACATTTGGGTGGTATGCTTGAAACTTATCTTAAGGCCTGACAGTTGGATACTAAAGTTGCTAAGTCTATTTTCATTGATAAAGAAGGGAAGGGGTATTTTGCACACGTTTGTTATCTGTGCACATACCTCATACTGTATATTAAATGATCCTGATTCTTTGCATCTAATTTAATAATGAAAAATAAATAGAGAATTTGCGTTTTCGAATTCTTAAGCAGGTGAAGGATCTTGAAAACAAGCTGAGAGAGCAGGGGCAAGAGTTTGAATCTCATTCCATTACTCTTCAGCAGAAGGTTGTCTAGAAATTGCGATTGAAAAAGTGATTCCTTATTGCTGATGTGGCTAGCAAGCTAAATTAAACGATGTTTTCTTCATTGTTATAGGTTAAGGAGATTGAGGCAAAATTGGAAGAGCAGGAACATAACTCGGACTCCCTACTTCGTTTGAAGGTATCTCTCTTTCTAATCTCTGTTCACATCTGCCTGTAAAATTCCTCGTCCCACTATTTAGCTTAAAATCTTTCCAATCTTTTAATAAAATCGTCGGTCGGATTCCTTTTGACTTACTTTGTGCCCCTGAACTGATGTAAAAACCGAGGCTTTTGACTATATAGACAAAAGAGAATTTAGCAGATTCTATTATACTTATTTTGGCAGATTAAGGAGCTTGAAGACACAGTGAAGGAACTAGAGCATCAGTTGAGAGGTGATAGGATTCGCGATTCTATTGCTTCATCAAGAGCCACTGCTACCACTCCTCTCGAAAGCAAAAGCCATGCAAAAGATGATTTCACTAACCGGGCTGAGGATAATATACTAAGGAGTTCAAACTCAACAAGTCACCGGATGAGTCAAGGATCGACTCTACTAAAAGGGAATGACTCCCTTCACAATGTTAGAAGGAAGCGACTCTCCAGAAATAGCGAAATTGAGAACAATATCCCGGTATCAACTTCCGTCAACGATAACAAGGGCAGGCAATCCGACCCGCCTAAACCAGTTGCCAGGGTCAGTAGAACAGCCAAGCCTATAACAACTGCTCAAAGGCCCTCCTCTACTCTTAGCAAAACTAGCAGAGATCAGGTTCAAGGAATTAAGGAGAGGGATAGCAAGAAAAGGATTTGGTCAAGATAGTGGAGCTAACAAAAACAAGTCTTTTTTTTTTCTTCTTTTTTTTTTTTTTTCATTTTCCATTGTATCATAATGTATCTGTTTGTACTCTTATCACTTTCTTGTTCTATCTTACATAGAATTAGTGATACAAATGATTTTTATTAGACATATTCAGAAGTTTATGGATTGTATAAATGCATTTTCCCAAATTCTTCTTTTCAACAGTTCCTAGACCCCAATATTTTAAGGGATTACTATAAAAAAGAATGGTCCCAATTTGTATGGAATAACTGGTTTGCTCAGTGTATGCAAAACCTTAGGTAAACACATTATGCGCGCACAAAGTGGTTGCATCCATAATTGAATTGTTCTCACCCCTTGACAATATATGAGCTTTGGTAGTTGTACCAAACAATTATATATGGGATTAGCTGCTGTTGTATATACATAGTTAATTTCTTCTCAATCTTTGTTGGGTTATGGCTCATAATTTAGGAAGAAAGGGCCTGAGTCCAAAGGGGCCGGACCGCCGGGGAGGCCTTCTGCCCGGCCGGCCCGGTTGTGGCATCAATTAATTTGTGGGGGGTGCGGTGGTAAATGATAATTTTGGTATTTTACCAGTACATATAAATTAAGTCTATATATACATCATTGTAACCTTAATTCATTGATAAACGAAATATAAAGACTAGAGGTGTTCAGGAACCGAACCGGAACTGGAACCGGAGGTTCAGTTCTGTTCCATAGGGGTTCGGTTCCGGTTCCGGTTCCAAAATTCCAAGAACCGAAAATTTCGGTTCAGTTCCGGTTCCGGCCCCGCGGAACCGGAACCGGTTTTTTTTTTTTAATATATATTTTTTATTATTAACCAAAAAAACTAGCAATAAACCTCCACTAATTTCAATAACAATACAAATCCAAGCTACTTTTCTTATTCCACTAATTATATATTTGGTTTTGGGTTTGCTTTAATTCAAATACTCTAGTTTATAATTATCTTATTTTATAAAATTGAGATTTTGTTTTAAAAAAAATAAATATAGAAGGAACCGAACCGAATCGATTTTTCGGTTCGGTTCCAGTTTTTCAAGAACCGAACCGAAATTTGTGGTTCCAAAATTCCAAGAACCAAAAATTTCGGTTCAGTTCCGGTTCCGGCCCCGTGGAACCGGAACCGGTTTTTTTTTTTAATATATATTTTTTATTATTAACCAAAAAAACTAGCAATAAACCTCCACTAATTTCAATAACAATACAAATCCAAGCTACTTTTCTTATTCCACTAATTATATATTTGGTTTTGGGTTTGCTTTAATTCAAATATTCTAGTTTATAATTATCTTATTTTATAAAATTGAGATTTTTTTTAAAAAAAAAAATAAATATAGAAGGAACCGGAACCGAATCGATTTTTCGGTTCGGTTCTAGTTTTTCAAGAACCGAACCGAAATTTGTGGTTCCAAAATTCCAAGAACCAAAAATTTCGGTTCAGTTCCGGTTCCGGCCCCGCGGAACCGGAACCGGTTTTTTTTTTTAATATATATTTTTTATTATTAACCAAAAAAACTAGCAATAAACCTCCACTAATTTCAATAACAATACAAATCCAAGCTACTTTTCTTATTCCACTAATTATATATTTGGTTTTGGGTTTGCTTTAATTCAAATACTCTAGTTTATAATTATCTTATTTTATAAAATTGAGATTTTTTTAAAAAAAAAATAAATATAGAAGGAACCGGAACCGAATCGATTTTTCGGTTCGGTTCGGTTCCAGTTTTTCAAGAACCGAAAAAATTGGTTCGGTTCCGGTTCCAGACGGAACCGGAACCGGTCTTGAACAACCCTAACAAAAACTACTCTGGTGGACATAGGTCAAATTAACTGAACCACAATAAATCCTGTGTGTTCTTGATCCTTTACTGTTTTTATTATTTACATTGATCTTTTGTTTCAACAATCTTTCTTTCATTTCCTTTCTCTTTTTGTTCCCTTCCCTCTCCTGTTATTGAAAATAAATTTTTGAAATTCAGGGAAAAGAATAAAAGGGATTTTTAATGATCTATATTTACTTTTATATTAATTATCTATATTGTTTTTGATGCAAAATAAACTTTGATTTTACACTTAAACTAGTTAATTTTTGTCACACTATAGTTATTGTTAGTTGTTATTAATCATATTACATTGATAAAGTTGACAAAGTCTAAAGCAATTAATGCCAAAATTCTTCACAGATTCGAGTTTGTCATCACTTACTACCTAACACCAAACACAAATTCATCCAACTTTGGTCAAAAGTGAGGGATGAGCAAATAATATAAAAAGCTAGTACTCCTTTCACATCTTTATGTACTTATCATTTCTCAGCTTCAATGCTTTAGTTGAACCAAAACTTATGCAAGTATTGATTAGAAAGTATTTTGGTGAACTCCATTGATTGGACGAGTCTTATTATGTTTGTGAAACTGAATTACTGAACATATCAACTATACACAAAATGTCAATTTGGAAGTAGACGGATTCCTCGTGAGAGATTTAATGAATCAATCCGGTCATTTGAGCAATCCAGTCCCTCTGAACTATAGGGTGAGACTCGATCAATCAAAAAAATAAATATGATTCGTAGAATCTCTCACTGAAACTGATCCAGTGAGAGATTAAGAATATGTTTGATAGTCATTTTTATTTAATATTTCGATTTTGAGCGTGTAATATAGTGAGACCAAACAAAAATAATTTACCGTGTGATAATTTGTGCTCATTTGAATTCTATCATATGTTTACTTCAAATCGGAAAAAAAATAAAAAATCAAGGACATTCTTTAGCATGCGACTCTCCTTTTCGTTTTCCCTTTTTGTTTTGATACAATCATTATTTTTTGGTTACAAAATATTTGATAATTGTATTTTTTATTATTATTTTATACCTGATCTTCTTACATATATATTTTTACAGGAAGCGATGAACTGTAACAAGAAAAAAGTAAAAATAAAATAGAAGGCTCTTAAATTACCTTTTGAAACAGGCTATTGAGTTTCTCAAACTTTGCAATAATTATTTTCCAAACATCTCTCAACGTTTTTATTCTCAAAAATATTATAATAAACTCGATATCGCCAAATATGTTTTTCAATTTGATTGAACACGTTCCACAACGAAAACATTGTTTTTAATTCACACCAACTAAAAATTCCAAGTATTTCCACCACTTGTGAAACATGCACTCAATGTTTCCTAATGTTCTAGTATTGTAACAAAAATATATGTACAGTAAATAATACCCAAAAACAAAACAGAAAATGGAAAAAACTTGGTCCTTTTTATATCAGCCATTCTTGTTCTCCATCCTCCCAAACATTTTAACTAATTTATTCATTCTAATATTTTTCTTACTTCAAAAAAATTTGTAATAAATTTTATTCATGACCTACTATTATAAATTTCAACTAGTTATTAAACATATTCCACAATTTTATATTATTTTATATCAAAGAAGATTGTTGTCAAGGTGGCTCTAAACGTATGTGAAGAGAGGATCACTTATACAAAATTTTGTCCATAAATACACAATATGTATAATATATATATATATATATATATAATGCTATTTTTAATGCATTATATATAGAATAATATATATATATATATATATATATATATATATATTATTCTAAAAGTGTAAGCCCCTTGGATTATTTCTCCCCACATTAATATAATATTTTAAATAAAAAACATTTGTTTTATTATTTATTAAATCTATTTCATTAAAAAAACTACTAGCATTAAATGATTCTAATAATGTAATATATAATGCATTAAAAATAATTTATTTTGCTTGTGTCATTATTACCATTTTAATTCTATTTTAGTGTGTTAATGTTAAGAAACCCAAAAATTTCATCTACAATTTTCAATATCAATACCCATGAATTCTATTTAGTATTAGAATCATATAATTTTTAACTTATCCAAATGTTATGAAGTTAAAAAGTTTTCTATACAAATTTTTCATATTACTAAATGCTCATTGAATGCCATTTATTGTCAGAATATAATGTATATTGGTTATTTGCAAAGATTCCCAAACAACACCTATAACATATCAATTGATTCACCTCCCCTAGGTTTTGCTATTTAAATTTGACAAACAACAAAATGCATGTACAAGACACCTCTCTTCTCTTTGACCCAAACCCAAAGTTACCGACCAAAGATTTTCGCCATCAAATGTCGTTGTTGATCTGTTTAACAAGGCTCTCTTTCTCTTTTTTTTTTTGTTCATTGTAGTTATACGTGCAAGCTATTTTTATAAGTTTTTATTTGTTAGAATCGAAGGATTAAACTTATTATGTTTATACACTTCTATATTTCTATTTATTTCAAGACAATATATAATTAAAGTTTTTTAAAAAGTACATATGTATATGTATAGGTACCTTGTTTTCGTATATTGTTAATTTGTTATTCAATTTTTCAATTATTTTATTTCTCAAATTTCATAAACCACCTGCATAGCAGCTCTTTGCTAGTGTATATATATATACATACATACAACCAAAACAGAAATGATGAGGGGTGGCTGATGGATGGTGTGGGTGCATGATGCGTTATTTAGAAGACGAAGAAAGCGGCCAAAAAGAAGTGACGTTCAACACCAACATTTTTCTCGTTTCCCACAGGCCACAGTTAACTAAACTTGTCATCACACACACACACATATATATATATATACACAACCAAACAACAACAACAAACATACCACTCATTACCCTCATCTCAATCCTCGGCTTCACATATACATACATATAGATATATATCCATTATACGTATGACTTGTTTGGTTAATAAATCACCAATTAATATTGGCCAGATAACGAGACCTTTTGTTTTGGAGCATCACCAATTGAAAAATGTCTCTCTTCTGTTCCATTTTTGTACGCACTTATTTTCACAGTCTTGGCCAACCTCGCAGTGCCTAAATTTAGTGATTATTAATTACTTTTAATCATTAAAGAAAATAGTAGTTAATTAAGTATTCACTCACCGGAATACCTTTTTTTTTATTTATGAATGATTAATTCACTTATTTAATAATTTTTGATAAATAAGAAATTTAAGTGAACTTCCATAACAGTGTTTATTAATTTATACTTGAATATCAATCCAATTTGAGTGGAACTTTTCCATTATGAATTTAAATTTCAAGCTGAGTTATTAATATATTATTACACGAATCCTTTTATCCTATTGACATGGCGTGCATGGAATTCCCAGGGTAAATAAGGGTATAATTAATACATGATTTTTCAATAAAAAAAAGTCCCATAGCAATTTATTTTGTTCTTAGAATTCATTACATCAAATCGGTTCATTTATGATCTGTAGGTCTTTTTCTCATGCTGATTCGTCTGACCTAGGTTGTTAATCATTTTTCATTTTGAGAATTGAGATTGAATAATTATTTAAATAAATTCATTTGATTGAAGAAGAGTCCCACCCAAAAATTTCCATTTTTCATTCTTCATTTTTATTTTAAATAATCAGAAAAGCTCAATTGATTCAACACATGATTTTTTTCATTAGACACACCCATTTTTTTTCCGGTAAATAAAATTTATATATAACCAGAAATAAAATACAATTTATATAGACACACCCATTTGTTCATTCATGATCCTATAATCACTACAACAAAATCAACCTTTATTGACGAAGTTTTATTAATGGCCTCTCTATATATATACACATACATAGATATACATATATTATATATGTATATTACTCATGAACTTCTTGCAGTATGTAATCGGGCAGTTGACAACATACATAAGTATAGAGTAGAACAAAAGTTGTCTTCCAGCGAGTCTATCACGTTAATCACGCAGCAGCTTCGGTTCTTGGCATGAGCCAGCCAGCCAGCCAGCCATCTCTCTCTATATATAAAAATATAACTATATATGTGTATATATATATATAAACTCGGTTGTAAAATACGACTAATGAGTGTTTTCAGTTGTGTAATAATTTGAGTGAGAAAAATTTACTCACCGACAATAAGTTGAGATGTTACGGATGAACAACCTCCCAAAAAAGAGGTTATTTACCGTTCTTAGTGGACAAATAAAACAGAGATATGATTAATGATTGTAAAACTTTTGACGAGTTCATGTAGCTAGATAATACTACAGAGGACTTGGGAAAAAAACAAATGTTTGATTTAAAGATGAGCGAAAGAACTGAAATAAAGAGAGTGAAAAAAGATCACCCTATATAGCTCTTATATTATGTTTTTCTTTTTTCATTTCACTTCTAGAATTTGGTGGGTTTATATACCATTAAGTTAGAAGTAATTTTTTTTGGGTAAATAAATTTAATTAAAAAGAAGGAACCGAGGACAAAAATAAAATAAAATCTAGAGGCATCACTCTAGGTAAAAGAACAACACTAAAACCACAGGACTATACTGAGTCCAATTTGCAAGATAATATATATACAAAGTTAGTAGTATCAAATATAATCATGTCTTTTTTTTTTTTAATAAAAGAGAGAACACTCATGCGCACCTTAATTAGGACGGGGTTTTCTCCATTATTGACGCCGGACAGAATAGAGATTATTCTGCAGGCTAGCGCAACGGGTAATTTGCAAGAAAGAAAAGGGAGAAATTATTCGACCCAAAATTCAGAGAACACTCTGAAATTTAATAAAATTCTTAATATTCAAAACTAATTTAAAACAACCCACAAGCCGGGTTTAAATAGCTGAAAATCAAGGATTTTACCAAAAATAGCAAAACCCTAAAAGTCTTACCAAAACAAAATACGGAAAGAAATCAAAAGATTGCCAAAAATCTGGCACAAATCGGGTTCAGAATCAATTCCTAATTGACAAATAGAAAATTACCATAAGTAGTAAAAATTAACTAAAAATAGAGATTTGAAAAGGAAAACAGCAGATTACGATTTTCTGCCATCCTTGTGTTGATCCTCCTGCATCAGTCACCCCGGGTTGGAAAGAACTCGTCCTCGAGTTCACAGCAGCATCAGCAGAATCCGCAAAACAAGGACTCGGGTGTTTCACATTAAAGACATCAGATGTTTTCAAGTGAGTAGGGAGACACAACCTGTATGCGTTGTCATTAATCTTCTGCAATATCTCACAGGGTCCAATCTTCTGCTCCTTAAGCTTATTATACTTGCCAATAGGGAAACGATCACGAGTTAATACAACCCAAACAAAATCACCAACATCAAAAAGTACCTGACGATGATGACTGTCCGCTCGAGTTTTGTACTTGGCATTGCTTTCGTGAATGGCTAGTTTCACTTGCTCATGGATGTCTCGAAGATGTTGACCATTAGACGACGGAGACATCGGCTGATTAAATGCAGAAGGAGACATCATAGAGACTGACGAAGGAAAACCCTTATTTCGGACAGCGTCTTCAGAGACTACGTTCTTGCAACTGCCACTGTCAATAATCATCTTGCAGACTTTGTTGGCCACGGTGCAGGTTGTATGGAAAATATTGGTTCTCAACCAATCATCTTCGGAATCGCTTCTGGGAGTCAGGAGGCTCTTAGGAATGACCAGAGTTTCATGGTCGTCCCTATACAACACATCCTCATCTCCTTCTGTGTCATACACTGGCTCTCCAACGAAAGTATCGGTTTTCAACCAATCATCTTCGGAATCAGAATCTTCCGAAAATATTGGCCATAACGGTGGATACGGATTTTCGAAGGTGGAATTGTCGGTATCAGAATCTTCCACATCATGATTACCGATTTCCTGCGCCGCCAGGCGCTGGGTTAACTCTGTCACTTGCCTCTGCAAATCCTCAATCATGACATCCTGAACGTTACGATCACGGTGCGGGACTTCCTCAATCGGAACCTGCCCACGACGACGACCACGACCACCGGCCATCAAAAACTGATGAAAATACCGCCTCAGGAAGATGCTGAGCTCTGATACCAATTGACGCCGGACAGAATAGAGATTATTCTGCAGGCTAGCGCAACGGGTAATTTGCAAGAAAGAAAAGGGAGAAATTATTCGACCCAAAATTCAGAGAACACTCTGAAATTTAATAAAATTCTTAATATTCAAAACTAATTTAAAACAACCCACAAGCCGGGTTTAAATAGCTGAAAATCAAGGATTTTACCAAAAATAGCAAAACCCTAAAAGTCTTACCAAAACAAAATACGGAAAGAAATCAAAAGATTGCCAAAAATCTGGCACAAATCGGGTTCAGAATCAATTCCTAATTGACAAATATAAAATTACCATAAGTAGTAAAAATTAACTAAAAATAGAGATTTGAAAAGGAAAACAGCAGATTACGATTTCCTGCCATCCTTGTGTTGATCCTCCTGCATCAATTATGTTTTCCAAAAAAGAGATGATTTTTTTTCTGTAAATGAATAAATGATTTTTTATCATTATTTTCTTTTTCTCAATTTATTAAAATTAGAAATAATAACTTTCCCTCAATCATCCGTTGCAAATTCCTTGTTGAGAAACTTGAGAGTGAGAGAACTTAATTTAGGAACAATATTTGGGTCTTCTCTTTACCCAGAAAGAATGAAGTTCGTAGATGTATTTAATACAATTTGAACATGTGATTAATTTATTTATTTTTATATAAAAAAATGGATATAAAATTTATAAAAGAACGAATTAGCATCAATTTATTTTTTAAATAGTTTTAACCACAAGTTTAGATTGTATTAAACCACTTCACCGGGAGGATGTACATCATATAAAGTCGAAATGTTTATTGACTTTTTGGTGCTTAATTCGAAATTAAAGGGATGATAGTGATTAGAGAGAGGTGAGTGAAAAGGTTGAGTTCATATTTTCCATCCACAAACTAGTAGTAAAAGATAAGGTCTCCGAGCCCAAGAAGGTGAGTAAAAATGTACAATATATATAGCCTTTTAACTCCAAGCAAACCTATAATTGTGAATTTGTCATTAAATCCTATGCAGTATATAGAGTACCCCTCTGTTATGTGTGTGTGTGAGAGAGAGAGAGAGAGGACTGGCCTATTAATTAATTTATTGGTGGATCGATGTAGCAAATATATAGGTAGCTTTGTGGACTAATGTAGGCAAAAGGGGATGATGAAGACAGAGAGCCTTGCTATATATGTTGGCCTAGTTACGGGTTCAGAGTTAGTATATGTATAAAAAGCAATCTGGTGGAAGTGCCCAAGCTGGGAGCTACCACTGTAGGTACAAGCATGAAATACTGACTACTCATCAAGATGAGATGCATACATATATATATATATACATATACATATACATATACATATAAGGGAGATATATAGCAAAATAGCGAGTTCTCCATATCACTTCTCAATCTCACACACACTACACACAAAAATCACACATGCATTGAATAGACATGATATTTAGGTTTAAAGCAAGTTGTTATTTTGTTTCCCCTTATTTTTTCGCAATTGATGTATTAAAACTTATTATTGCATCAAAACATAATATAAATAATATTAGGCATTAATCCCTTTACTATAGATATAATGGAAGTTAGATTAAATTTAATCTTAAGCTATACCACTCAAAATATAATAAAAGTTTTTCTCAACTCATTGAGTTGGTCTTTTAACCATCCTAGGGGTTCAAACTTTGGACTTTCAATTTTCAAAAGTTTACATTTCTTGCTGGTATAAATAAGCTTTCATAACTAGTAAGTCTACAATGTAATTATCAAATATAATTTTTAGTATAAATTTGAAACTATGAATTAAAAATAGAAATTCATACCATATGAAATAAACCTTTTAACATTTAAAATACATGTATTAGACACTAATAGAGGAGGAGAGAGCCTAGACAA
This sequence comes from Cornus suecica, assembly GCA_963922005.1. Classification (NCBI taxonomy): domain Eukaryota; kingdom Viridiplantae; phylum Streptophyta; class Magnoliopsida; order Cornales; family Cornaceae; genus Cornus; species Cornus suecica. Next base: position 14,256,474 of record OY998238.1, on the reverse strand, counting down.
TGTGTATGAGAAACTACATGACAAAAAAGAAAAGAAACAAAAATAGAAATGGAAAAGTGAACTTTTGATCCATTCATTATTACTCTGTGGTTAAATTAAAGAATGAACAAAGAGAAAATTAAAAGGCTCTAAAGTATTCAAGAAACTATGCCCTCTCTCAAAAAGTGAAGCATGTAGCAATTAGCATGAATTGGCTCACAACCCAAGACCCTAAAAAGCTACTACTAACAAAATAAAGAAAATTAAAAATGTTGCAATCCACATAACAACAAACCCTAAACATAAGCATTAGATGCCATCTATGTCTCTCTTTTTCTCTCCTGCCCTCCTCAGTCATTCAAATTATTTAAAGTCTGTCATTCAATACACTTTCAAACCACCACTTTTTCAGACACCACCAAATCACACCACACTGCAACTAATTATTACAAAAACCCTAATCAATGAAAGAGAAAGAGAAAGAGAAAGAGAAAGTTATAAAGACATAGCTAGTAGGATCAACAGGCTAGCTAGCTAGCTAGGTATGCAAGTGAAGATCATCTAGCTATAGCCTATAGCTACAGTACTGTGTTATTTTTCATATTGTTCAGTTACCTGATAGAGTTAGACACTGTCACTGTGAGAGTTCTGTATATATATAGTTATATACTCAATATAAAAACAAATCAAAAAGATATTCCACTTAGTACTACACATAGAAGACAGAAGAGAGACATATTCTAATATATCATATATCTCATATTCCAAACTATATACTATACCTGCATCTAATAATCAACATATATATATATATATAACATGATATTCCAAACTACTCTTATATATATTGGATTCTTACATAAAACAGCAATTAGTAGTCATGTTGATCCACCAACATCATCAACAATAACAACATTAATAACTAGCTATATAGCACTGTTTTGATCTGCATATATAGTACTAGCTAGTACAAAACCCAACAACACAAAAAAATTAAAATTAAAATTAAATAAGAAACTAACACTTTTTCCCCCCAACTTGATCACGTTGTGTATGCCTCCACAGACAACATCTAACAACTATGGATGTTGATGCTTCTATCATATATATATATATATATATATATATATATTTGTGTTTCTTTTACTACCTGGAAGACCTTAGGTCTCTGTCTACCTCATGGCAATGCATTGTAATGATTCAAATCATTCCACAATTGAATCCCATTCCAGTTGCTTGCGCTCTCATTCCCGCCATCACCATTTCCGCCGCAGTTGTTTGGATTCGAATTCATCACTCCTCCATAAGAGTTGCTGTTGTCGAAGAACCACTCGGTGGCGATATGATTACCACTGCTCGGCACAACACCTTCTTTTCCCGAATTCACAACCGCACAAACTTGTTGGGGAGGTTTCGAAATCTCGAGGCTGTGGAACGAAATGGGCTCGAGTGGCTTATGAGTCTGGTTCTCGAGCGGAACAGACGAAACACTGCTCTCTTTCTCGCCACCGAAAAGCATGGCGAGCCTTTGTTGTTGGAGCTTCAAGTGGAGGTCCTGGTTGATCGAACTCAACGACTCGATGGAAGTAGCGAGACTACTGTTCACATTCATCGAACCGACTCCAACCATGTTGTGCTCGTGATTTTCTCCTTTTTGTTGCAGTAGAGACGACGAGAAAGGCAAATTGAAGCCTAATAGAGATGAAGGATTTTGAGACGAGTCTAGACTGCCGAAACATGGAGGAGCCGTGTGAGAGAGTGAAATAGTTGGCGCCGAAATGTCCCCAAATGAAGACAACTGGTTGTAATTAACGGTAGTATTTGGTAGGATTGAGGAGTGATGGGGGAGTCTAGGGAAGGAGAGGCCGCCGAGTTGGAAGTCCATGGCGGTGGGGAAGAATTTGAGTCCGGTGCTGAATTCTGAGGAGGTGGCGGAGTCGGTGGGGATGTCGGAGAGCTTGGAGGAGGAGGAGGATTTGATCTTCTTGCTTTTCCGGCAGCCGCCGCCGATGGGGACGTTGCGGAGGGCTCCGCCTTTGGTCCAGTAGCGTCTGCAGGTCTTGCAGAAATGGCGGGGCTGTGAGAGGCTGTAGTTGTTGTAGTAGCAGAATTTGGTGTTGGGTGAGTCGCATCTAGGGCACTTTAGGGATTGTTCCGGTGGCCTCATCAGCGTTGATTTGCGGCTGCCGGAGCTCTGGCTCTCGTCTTTTTGGGCCGGTTTTGCCGGGAAATTTTCTGGGGACATCATATAGAGTTAGAGACTGTCTGGATTGTGATAGACACAAAACCCTAAAGTGAAATATATTTGTCTATATATATATGTGGGTGTGTTTGTGTATATGTAGACAGAGAGAGGTAGAGAGGTGGGGGATAGAGAAAATTAGTTGTTGGTGATGTGTGGGTTGTTCAGTTTCCTTTTGCAGAGGCAAAGATACTGATCAATTCAATGGTTTCATGCATGAAAGATATTGGAGGGATGTTGATGGGTTCTTGTGATATTTATCAACAAGGAACTTGGCATGTAAGATAATATATAAACTGTGTATATAGATTATAGATCTATGGAATAAATAAAGCTAAGAGAGAGAGGGAGGGAGGGAGGGGCAGATCTCATTAGAAAAAGGGCTTGTATATATATAACCATACGGAGAGAGAGACAGGGAAAGTAGATGATCTGATAGTGATCTGGCAGAACAGAGAAATCCACATGTAGTCAAAAGGAAAAAAAGAAAAGTTATAAGGAAGAAGAATTTAATCATAGAGAAATCCACAGTCACAATAAAACAAATCTGTATGGTATGTCTGTGGCTATATGGGATCTATATGGTTGTTGATGGGTTCTCATGGATTACATTATCCTAATTAAACATGGTAGCAAACTCGTATTACGTGGATGTTAAAAGTGAATATCGAGATTATCAATATTGTATAATGATTTCGGCATATTCTAAAAATATTAAGAATTGGATGATACACCCAATCATGATAAGAAACTAAAATGACAAATAATCTGGACATGTTTGGTTTGTATTTTCGAAAATAATTTTCTGTTTACTAAAAATTGAAAATTAGAAAACTGTAAAAAAATATATATATATATGCTTGGTTCATTTCTCTTGAAAACTCGGTTATAAAAATGGTTATTTTTATAAAAATAGTTGTTTTCAGAAAATTTATTTTTATTATTCTTTGAAAATTAATTTTTATTTTCAGAATTATTGAGAACAGTATGCCATTTGTTTCTCATTTTTCATAAATTGTTTGTTCTAAAAATATATACAGATAAAATTGTGACATGCATATATACATGAAACATTATGTTTATTTAATTGGAGTCATATAGTACTTAGGCATGAAGATTTGGCTTTATGTGATTTTTGGATAGAGAGATATAGATAGAGATATAGGTTATAACTAAAATCTGAGCAGAATGGCAGAGGGAGCAGGCATAAAACAATAGGGGAGTACTAGTAGGTAGGGTTGGGTTGGAGGATTGATCAGATTCAGTAGTGTGAACTGTGAAGGCAACAGAGGCAGTGGCACAACCAGTACTTTTGTCTCTTCCTTCTCATGTAATGTCCCTTTTAACTTAGTTTAACCCCACCTCTCTTTAATTATAGGGTCCAAGAAAATCCTAACACGTGTGAAATCAATCTCCCTCCTCCAAAACATCATTTTTTTTACTCACTTTAACTTGGGACTGTATCAACTTTCAATTTTTTAAAAATAATAATAATAAAGATTTAGGGTCTCATTGGTTGAATTTTCCGAAAATAAATAAAAATAGTTTCTGGATTTTCATAATTTTTTATAACAATTTTAAAAAAATACAAATTAAACAAACCCTTGCAAGTATAAGGTTCCATTTAACATTGAATCGTGGAGAGCGTTAATGCTTAACACTGATCATCTCAAACGTTAAAATTATTCAATAAAACATGATTTATATAAATCAAGAAAAGAATCAAAAGATGACTTTATCAAGACAGAGAGGCCTTAAACACTCAGATATAGCTTGGTTGATGCTCTCAAGTAGGGAACACTAAAAAGTGAAAAAATACATACTTTGAGCATTTAAAGTTACATGAACAAATTAACTTTACACCCATTTTAAGCTAGTATTCCTTGGACTTTACTTACCTCTATTTAGAATCTACAAGTCCTAAGAAGTGAGAGGAAGACACTTATAAATATATATATATACATATATATAACTGACTGCAAAGATACCCTCCCCTTTACACTCATACCAACAGGATATTAAAAATCTCTTTATTTTCTGTTATCTATAGTTATTAAGTCCTTTCCCTCTCTCTTTTTTAGACCCTATATTAATAGGTACATTTTCTTTTTTATTCACCTTTTTTTATTTTATTTTTCTCTTAATTTTGTTTCTAATAATTAATTTATTGCATTTTCCTTGGAGTGCTAAACTAAAGCACATGGCATTATCCAATCATTAAAAGCAAAATTCTTCAATTTCTTAAATCTAGCTGCATAGATTGATCTGCCTAGTTATTTCAGAGCTAGCTTTTGCCTTTATTATTTAGTGGCAATATTTAGATGGAAAACTATGACTTGATAAACATACTCTATACATATATATATATATATATATATATATTTGCCTTGATAACCAAGGGTAAATTGTGTTTTTTTTTGTCTTACTTCAAACTGGGATGGTGGCTCACCTTGTGTCACAGCAACAACTTTACATTGATTAGGTTGATATTGCTTATGCAACAATTACCTTGAATTGTGTAACAAATATAATATGTTGCGTAAGCAGCATATGACAGTCTTATATATGCTCGGGTAGGGTTGAGAATTGCAACTATATATGTATTATAAATAAAAAATTACAATATCAAGTGGTGTGACTAGCTAGGGTTTTCGAGTAAAATAATAATGACAATTAATAATTCTTTCCAGTCTAGACAAATTGCATGTTTTGGAAATATATACGTCAATTTATATATTAGAAAACATTTATTATATATGATTTTTGAATATTTATTTTCCGTATGAGTGGTGGGGATGTGGCAGTCACTTTGTAAGATTTGTCCTAATCATCATGTGAGATGCAGAGGAAATGAAGCTTGGTTGGAAGAGTACTGTGACATGGCACAACCGCCCAAAGGACGTTATCATTTGGAACATCCTGAACGCAACGAAGCTGATATATATACGCTGGACCATAAACGTGTAGAGCCGTAACATTTCAGTTAACATCTAGTGTATATATATGTATAAATGCGTATGTAAATGTATATCACATATATTATAATATATGTATATATGTGCGTGAGAGAGAGGGAGGGAGGGAGGGAGAGAGAGAAGCTCGTGAGAGGGGTGGCCGGATTCCCGTGAGAGGAAACCAAAAACAGAACGTAGACACTCTCTAATAATAATGTCTCTCTCTACCACTCATCAGACGTTACATCTCACGGGCCATCCCTTCTTGCCACTTCATCTTTAGTTTGTCTCTTGTTATATATATATATATATATATATATATATATACATACATACATACATTAATTAATTAATTTAATTCTTTGCATCTTATGTGAAGATTAATTTATTTATCTTTGAAAAATATTCTCGAAAATTTTGAAAAAAAAAATTTATACATGAGTTTTCTGAAAATAACTTTTAGAAAGTAGAATTTTTATACAGTTTTACGTTCCCAGTTTTTAGAAATGCATAATTGACCTCATTTGGCAATCCGTATAATCCCTGCATTATTCACAATCTATTGCTTACAAACTGAGATTGTATTAGTTTAAATTTGAGCCATTTTCAGTCTAACTTGAGTGATATGATCAAAGTATATATATAACTAAACATAAAGCAATACTCATATATGTTATAGTACGCTAAATATTAGGGCTATTAACATAAAATCTTTTATGATTTCGGTTTTTTAATAAATACTTCCTGAAGTGTCATATTGCCCCTCCGCTTTAAAAACTTTCACCAAGTCTCATTTTTCACTCTAAAACGACAGTGTTTTAAAATAAAACTCTTTATGGTTTAAGTTTTTTAAACATAAAACCCCTATGATTTGAGTTTTTTTGTCCTAAAACTACGTCGTTTTGAGACTAGAAGGGGGTTTGTGAAAGATTTTAAAATGGCGGAGACAATATTGACACCTCAGGGTGTTTGTTAAAACTGAAAGTATGAAGAATTTTATATTAATAGCCCTAAATATTATTCACCCAATGAAATATTGTATCGATTACTCCATATTAGTCAATTATATTTTTCAAAAAAAAAATAGTAAATTATAGAATAAATTGGCTAGAGCAGCAGAGCTATAATAGGCCATGATTTAATGATCAATCGTGTGGGCCTGATCTGGCTTGCATTCGTAGGAGCAGAGAATTTCTTGGCCTTCAAGCCTAATATACAAAGAGAAGCCCACTAGCCCACTATCCCAGAGCTTCTATTTAGGTGGGTCTCCCAGGCAGTGATAGAAGTAGGAATTCAGGGGCGTAATTGCACTATTTAAATTTTATGAATAGATAAAGTAAAAAAAATAAAATTAAGTGGAGACTTTAAGGATTTTTTATAAAAAAAATCAGTGGGGTAGATTCATAAATTATCCAAAATTTAGAGATGATTAAGCTAAAAAAAATTCGGCGGGAACCACCATTCCCACAATTAGGTCGGTCCATGCTCCCACGTTAGCCATAGGCGAGAAAAAAATATCCAATATGTGGAAATATGTTAATTTCCGAGATTAATTGGAGGTATCCATTGCACGCAGGTTTCTAACCACTGCCTTTAATCATTTAGTCAGCTTGAAAATCAACCAGCATGTCTCCGTTACAGTTTGGTCAATGGGACTAAACCCTCTACATGTTTAAACGGATTCTTACAATTTTAATTGTGATCAAACAACCACTTACCGTCATATCTCCGTTATATTTGGTCGTTAGTTGGTAATGTGAGATGCACATTACCTGTGAAATATCATAATTATCCTTTTTTAAATGGTAGAAAGTCCTTTTTGCCCCTTTTATATTTTATCATTATATATTAAATTTTGAAAAATATTATAAAATTAAAATTATATATATAAAATTCGAAACAAATATATATTAAAATTTGAAAATAAATATAAAAATTGAAAATAAATATAAAATTAAAAAAAACCTATAAAATTCATAAAAATATATATATAATTGAAAAATATATAAAATAAATTTCAATTTTTTTTATAAAATTAAAAAATAAATATAAAATTTGAAAAAAAAACATATAAAATTCAAAACAAATATATATTAAATTTCGAAAAAAATTATAAATTTCAAAAATAAATATCAAATTAAAAAAACATATAAAAAAATATATTTCGAAAATATCATATTGAAATAAAAAATACAGTATACTAGGCACGAGAAAAAGATATATTCAAAACTATATAACATCATCAGTTCCATGTTCTATGAACAATAAACCCATTATTGGTACAACTTTTCATCCATAAGTAAATAAATAAAAACTACCAATTATGTAGATTTGCATAAATAATTGTTGTGTATTTCGTAGTTCAAAATGGGAAAAAAAGAGTTGGTACTGGTAAATAGTTGTGCAAATAGAAATATAAAAAAAACACAAGTAACCAAAGTACAATACACCAAAATAACATTTAGGTAGAAACTTCTTCTTCTTTTTTTTAATTTTATATTTGTTTTTTCAAATATATATGTTTTTCGAATTTATATATATATTTCCGAAATTTATATTTTTGTTTCAAAATTTATATATTTTTCCAATTTTATATATATTTTTTGAATTTTATATATATATTTTTGAAATTTATATATTTGTTTCAAATTTTATATATATATATTTTGAATTTTATATATATATTATTTGAATTTTATATTTTTTTTTTCGAATTTTATATATTAACCTTTTACTTTTTCATTTTAATGTTAAATATAGAGGGGTAACAAAGTAAATTCATCTCTTTTTAATGGTATTATGATGGTAGGGGGTTGTTTGATCACAATTGAAGTTATAGGAACCCGTTTAAACATATAAGGGGTTTAGTGCTCATTGACCAAACTATATGGGTGTTTTATATCCAGTAAAGACGAATTTAAATTAACAATATGTCTTAAATTCATAAAGATAAGAACAATTTTTTTCCGTCTTTTATTATTATTATTTTAATTATCTTCTTTATTAGTTTGACTAATTGTATAGTCAAGTGGAAATATTTTTAGTTTTTATAATTAATTATTCTCTCTTATTTTTTCGAATTATCTGTGAGTGCTACAAACATTAAAGTGTCACCAATATTACCCACACAAATGGTGTAATGACACATAGCTTGCTCTGGCAGGGTTTGATAAATGATGTGTCGCAGTCACATCTGATGTGTGTCACCTGATTGAATTGAATTGAATTATTGTGAATAAATAATCAGATTTAACGGTATGATAGTGTCCGTTTTCTGCGTGAATTGTCTCTGTTTGATTTGGTACCTCGATAAGCCCAACCTGTACGGGCCTATATAGCCTGACCTTTGTACGAACCGAGGTCCGAGACATACTGCAACTGTTGGAAGAGAAGGGTGGTTCTGTCATTTCATATGTTTATGAGAAGTCGCTTTCTTTGTCTGTTCCAGCCAACTGGTTTTGATGAATATGATTTATTTTTTATTTTCCCCTCAAAATTAACTATTGTATTGCAAAATATGCGAGTTTCACAATGGAATATGAATTATGAGAGGCATATTTAACAAAATTATTAGTTTCTATAAATAAATTTCTGTCACACAAGCTAACAAACATCAATTCGAATTTAACCGGAAGAGCAAAACATTGTGCTCACTTATAAATTAAGTCTAAGATTCGTGATTATATTCTTAAATTATCGGAACACGTATTTTTTATAAATATTAATCAGATGACCAAATTATTCAATCATTTTAATAGTATTCTCTAAAAATAATTTTGTTGTTTTACAGAAAATTCCACCAATCAAATCCGTATTTGCATACATCTTTTGAGCATGTCTTTTATGCACGCTCTATTAAAAAAGATGTTCACAAGCATTGCATGTGATTATGATGGGCTGAAATTTTTTGATTCCTTTGTAACATTATTGAATCTTGCATCTGGAATAAGCGATGTCATTTCTTTCTTCTGGTGTGCTAGACTGTACGTGTTTGATTGAATTCTTTTGATTATATGCTGTGTCTTATGCCTTGTATATACAACTTATAGGCCAAAACAACCCAAAAGGGATCATAACCACCCAGTATGAGAGTATACAAGTTATAGCCCAGTTCTATACATAGAGCAGTGCAAGCCCAAGCCCAAATAAAATTTAGGCAAGAGGAAACATATTTTGATTTTTGAAATGAAGCGAAGAGGTAATCAAAGATAAAGTTGAATTTTATCTGGTATGGAGGTTGTCAAATGATCTTTAGATGGATTCAATCCAAAGCACCCTATATTCTTAATGGACAATATTTAGGTCCTTCCATGAAGATAAAATCCGTCCTCCGATACCATGTGTACATGTGGCTTAATTTTATAAAAACAAATTCCTGATTTTATAGGTCTTATGTTTATCCTCCTTTCAAAAAAAAAAAAAGTCAAAAAAAAAAATTCCTGATTTTATAGGTCTTATGTTTATCCTCCTTTCAAAAAAAACAAGTCACATGTCCACATAGTATTGGACCACATAAATGGGGAAAACGGATTTCGTCCTCATGGAGCAAGACCTAAATATTATCCATTCTTAGTTACCTATATTTTAGTTGCTTAGAAGTTACTAGATAGTTAAACAGTCAGAATCGGAATTCGTAAAATCGTAAGATTCTAGCAACTCGTATTAATTTTTTTAAAAAAATTTTAATAATTAAATATTTAATTTAAAAGTCCAAATCATATTAGAATTTTCAAAAAAAATTAATACATTGGCCCTTTAAATGTTTTCTCATAAATTTAGGCCATATATTCGGATATTGGACTAAATCATAAATTTTTGGGCATTTATATGTAGGGCGAAACCGTCAAATCATTATAAAAACATAGAAGAATCGTATAAAATTGTAGAATTATACCAGGTAGAATCGGAATTCTGACTACCTTTGTTAGATAGCTGCATGAGCCTTTTGATTATATTTTGAGCCATTTCTAGATTATTTACTTAAACATCAGCTACAAAACAAATAATCTGAAAAAATATTCTTGATTGAAGATTCTAATTTATAGATGGGCAAGCATTCATTGTTAACTTTAAAATCTCTCCCATGGCAAGGAAGACATTTTTAGGTTGCCCCTTTTCAAGACTATGGATAAGCAATAACTATTCATTTGGAATTTCTCCCATGGCAAGAAAGGTATTGGACTGATAACAAGTCGCAAAAACTTTGGAATTTTTTTTTAAAAACTTATATAAATATTTTAAAAAATGCATATACTTATTTACACACCATGACTATTGAACAGCAAAAAAAGGGAATGGTGCTTTATGTTGATTAAACATATACTTCTGTTATATATATAAATATCATGCATACAAATATAGTTGCAATAATTAAGAAGGAAACTGACCCGCAATGTCAAATTGTTAGAATGAGCAGATTAAATCCGAGCCCTGTGTGATACCACAGTTTCATTAAAGCAATATTGCTCCCTCTACGGTGCTCAAGGATTCTGAGCAAGTGCCTCCCAAGATAGAACGGATTTCGCCTTCACAATTGCAGCACTGCAATGGTGAAGACCGGCGAACTCAAGTTCTGTGATTGTACCCGAACCGAACCAGACCTATCTGTCTATATGTATATGTGTATGTATGCAGAGGGAAATTTGTATATTCTGGCAGAGTGTATGAAAAAGGAAAACGTATCTTTAATGAACTGCAATGGCCTATACATATAGAGAATGGAAAGGTATCTCAATTGTATAGGTATCCATTCCAATAGGTGTATAAATTGTGCAGGTAATGGTTGATACAACAAACTGTATACGCAACTCTTTAAAAGAGTCATTACAGTTTTGTCCAAAAATAATATAAAAAATGGGTAGAACCGATGACCCACCCGCACCGCGCCACGACCACGGCCCGGACCGGGCGGGCGGCGCGCGCGCGTGTGTGGTTAGGCTAAGGCTTGCATGGTTCATGCATGGTCTAGCTTTCCTCCCATGCCTCTAGTTATTCAAGTCACCCATTCAATGCAACCATATATAAACACCTTTACACTTCACTTTATTTCCAATGTGGGACAAACATTCTTACCCAAGTTCAAGTGGGTCACTTTGAGAGATAATTTCTCATTCAATAATGAATAGTTTTGAACATGTAATTATACCAACTTGATCTCCACATCAAGGAGAACACATTAGTGCTTGGTCCCGTTAAAATCGGAGTTCGGGTCCCATAATTATTTAAGCTCAAAGTTGGGTTTAATTACTGTTTTTCCAAACTATTTCCAACAATCCCCCACATGAATGGAATTTAACAGTTCAAAATGCAGATGAATATGAAGACACTAGTTCGAGTATAATGAAAGGTTACTGTATCAGGATAAGTAGCCTTAGAGCCTTGAACTTTCCCTTGTGAAAGACTATCGGATTTACTGGCTAATCAGTGGACGTGATGCCTTGAACTGTCAGCTGTTTGTGTAAACCAAGACAATAGACTTCACACAGTTCCCCTTCGAACACAGTTGGTTCTCACGTTTGTGTCCATTTTGGCCTTGGACACCACTTGGTTTCATGAGTATTTGTCAGAGAATTCCGCCTTCAAAAATTCTCCTAGAAGCGGCCCCTTCTACTCACATAGGTGATTATATTAGGAGTTCTTCCTCACTTGGATTTGTCCAAGTCATAGACATCATTAAAAGCATAGCTTACCCTAGAATATGCACTGTCTCATCATAGGAATGGGAAGGAGTTTTGTTTTAATCTCCACAGTGCTTTTAACTAAGTCATGCACAATTCGGTTGTCCCTTTGAACCTAGATCTTGGGATCTCCAGTCAACTAGGTTGGGTTGCCATTATGGTGTCTTTTAACCCTGAGGCTTCAAGCCCATTCCCCTCGATGATCTTTCAACTTGCTCTCTTGCCAAACATTTAGTTAACGGATCCGCTATATTATCCTTAGACTTTACATAGTCAATGGATATTATACCATTTGAGAGCAATTGTTTTACGGTACTATGTCTACGACGGATATGTCTAGACTTACCATTATACATGTGATTTTGAGCCCTTCCAATCGTAGATTGACTATCACAATGTATACAAATAGCTGGCACTGGTTTCTGCCAGTTTGGAATGTCCTCTAAAAAGTTACGAAGTCATTCTGCTTCTTCTCCAGCTTTATCCAATGCAATGAATTCAGATTCCATTGTGGACCGAGCAATACATGTTTGCTTTGAGGACTTCCATGACACAACTGCACTTCCAAGAGTAAAAATATATCCACTAGTGGACTTTGAATCATTGGAATCAGAAATCCAATTAGCATCACTATATCCTTCAAGTACAGTTGGATATCTAGTATAATGCAAACCATAATTTTGAGTATACTTCAAGTATCCCAAAACTCTTAGTATTGCATTCCAGTGACATTTACCTGGGTTACTTGTGTATCGACTCAGCTTACTCACCGAGTATGTTATGTCAGGTCGAGTACAATTCATAACATACATTAAACTTCCTATGATCCGAGCATATTCCAATTGTGAAATACCTTCATCTTTGTTCGTAGAAAGTTTAACGTTTACATCCATAGGTGTTCGTGTTGGACTTATCCCATAATTCTTAAACTTTCCACACATTTTCTCTATATAGTGAGATTGGGATAACACAAGTCCTTCTGATGTTCTAGAAATTTTAATTCCTAAAATAACATCAGCTATGCCAAGATCTTTCATGTCAAAACTACTCTTTAGCATTTGCTTAGTAGAATTGATTATATCATTATTACTGCCTATAATAAGCATGTCATCTACATATAGACATAATATGACATACGCATTATGATAAGTCTTGACATAAACACACTTGTCACATTCATTTATTTTGAACTCATTTGACATCATGACACTGTCAAATTTCTCATGCCATTGTTTTGGTGCTTGTTTTAGTCCATATAATGACTTTACAAGTCTACACACTTGTCTCTCTTGGCCAGGAGAAATGAACCCCTCGGGTTGTTCCATGTATATTTTTTCATCTAATTCACCATTTAGAAATGTTGTTTTTACATCCATTTGATGTATTTCTAATCCATTTAACGCTGTTATCGCAATTAGCATGCGAATGGACGTTATTCTAGTAACTGGTGAATAGGTGTCAAAATAATCCAACCCTTCCTTTTGCCTATAGCCTTTAGCTACAAGTCTTGCCTTATACTTGTCAATTGATCCATCAGCCTTCATCTTTTTCTTGAAGATCCACTTACATCCCAATGGTTTATTGCCTGGTGGAAGATCTACCAATTCCCATGTATGATTTTGCATAATGGACTCAATTTCACTATTCACAGCTTCTTTCCAATAAACTGCTTCAGGTGAAGACATGGCCTCCTTATAAGTTTGAGGTTCATTCTCTACCGGATTGATAACAAAATCTGGCCCAAAGGACTTGGTGACTCTTGCTCTTTTGCTTCGTCTAGGTTCTATAGATTCTTCGTCTATAGGTTCCTGACTATCTTGAGTCATATCACTAAATGACCTTTTCTGTGAGCTTGAATCTGATGTCCTTTTATATGGAAATACAGTTTCAAAGAATGTAGCATTCCTTGATTCAATTATTGTATTGACATGTACATCAGAAATCTCAGATTTATTAACAAGAAATCGATATGCACTGCTATTGTGGGCATAACCGATGAATACACAATCCACGGTTTTAGCTCCTATTTTCACCTTTTTAGGTTTAGGAATTGCCACATTTGCTAAGCACCCCCACACTTTTAAGTATTTATAGGAAGGCTTATAGCCTTTCCATAACTCATATGGGGTTTTAAAAGTTTTCTTTTGAGGCAATTTATTAAGAATGTAATTAGCAGAAAGTATAGCTTCCCCCCACAAATTCTGTGGTACTCCCGAACTTAACAGAAAAACATTCATCATTTCTTTTAAAGTTCGGTTTTTCCTTTCAGCTACACCATTCGATTGAGGTGAGTAGGGAGCTGTAGTTTGGTGAATAATTCCATGTTCTTTACAGAACTCCTCAAAAGGAAATTCATACTCACCATCCCTATCACTTCTTATAGCTTTGATTTTTCTACTAAGTTGATTCTCAACTTCAGTTTTATATTGTTTGAAAATATCAATAGCCTCATCCTTACTTCTTAGCAAATAAACATAGCAATATCTAGTGCAATCATCTATAAAAGTAATAAAATACTTTTTTCCTCCTCTAGTTTCCAAGAACTTTAGATCACATATATCAGTATGCACTAGTTCTAGAGGCTCACTACATCTTTCAACTTTTTGAAAGGATTTTCTTGTTAATTTAGATTCTACACAAGTCTCACATTTATGATTTGGGTCAATTTTATACTTAGGCAAATCATTTAAATTAATTAATCTACGTAAAGTATCATAATTAACATGACCTAATCTAGCATGCCAAATATCAAAAGACTCAAACATATAAGCAGAAGAAACTGTGTTATTAATCTTATTAGCTGTGGGTACAACAGTCATTACATTGAGCTTAAACAGCCCATCACTGAGATATCCTTTTCCTACATACATCTCATTCTTTGTAAGTACAAACTTATCAGATACAAAGACTAATTTAAAGCCATTTTTGCTTAGCAGAGATCCAGACACCAGGTTCTTGCGAATATCCGGCACATGTAGCACATTATTCAGAGTCACCTCTTTTCCAGAAGTCATTTTCAGGATCACTTTTCCACTACCTTCTACCTTATAGGATGAAGAATTACCCATAAAGAGTTGTTCTCCATTTTTCATAGGTTGATAAGCAGTGAACATCCACCTATTGGCACAGATGTGACGAGTAGCTCCAGCGTCCACCCACCACTATTTGTTATTGCCCACCAAATTGCACTCTGAAACCACAGCAGCAAGATTCATATCGCCTACATCATTTGCAAGTCGATCTGCTTCAGTCACATTCGCTTGGGGTCTAGTGTTCCTGAAGTTCCTTGGCTTTCGACAGTCTTTAGAGAGATGTCCCAGCTTTCCACAATTGAAGCACTTGCCTTTGAACTTCTTAGATCCTTTACTTGGACCTTCATCACTGAACTTTCTCTTTTTAGTCTTTGAAGATGATCATTCCTCCACAATATTTGCTTTTGACTCCATAGGATGTCGTGCACTACTTTTCTTTTCAGACTTACGATTGTCCTCTTCAATCCTCAGGCGAACTATCAACTCTTCAAGAGTCATCTCCTTGCGTTTATGCTTCAGGTAGTTCTTAAAATCTTTCTAAAGTGGTGGTAGTTTTTCAACTATAGCCGCCACTTGGAATGACTCACTAAGAGACATACCTTCTGCATGAATGTCATGAAGAAGCACTTGAATCTGTTGCACTTGGCTGAGTACAGTTTTGGAATCTAACATTTTAAAATCTAAGAATTTGCCGACAATGAATTTCTTCGTGCCAGCATCCTCAGTTTTATACTTTTTATCCAATGATTCCCATAACTCCTTTGCAGTTTTCACACCACTGTATACATTATACAGTGTGTTATCTAATCCATTAAGGATATAGTTCCTGCACAAGAAATCAGAATGCTTCCATGCATCCACTGCAACCAGTTTATCTTTATCAGTTTCACCCTCGGCCACTGATGGAATTGCTTCCATTAAAAATTTGGCCAGATTCAAAGTAGTAAGATAAAACAGCATCTTTTGTTGCCAACGCTTAAAATCAGAGCCATTGAATTTTCCAGGCTTCTCCCCATGTGGGACATTGATTGTGGTTGGATTACCAGTAGCCATTTCTGTTACACAAACAGAAATCTGCTTAATGTACCGTTTAATTTTTCCCACACAATAATAATAACAATCTCACATAAATAAAACAACTATATATATATATATATATATAATTCCGAAATACAAAGTCCAGCAATATATATAAATAATTATATTAACAGTTTATATAATTAAATATATATATATGGACTAATTTCAGAATATAATATATAAATATGTATAAAACTGAAGATATATATAATATTATATATACCGAAGATATATATATATATATATCAGAATACAATAAGTATATATATATATATAGCAGAATACAATAAGTATATATATATATATAGCAGAATACAAAAACAGTGTTATAGATATATGGCAGAATATATATATATCACAGAATATAATCAGAATATAATGTATCAAAATATATAGATATCAGAATACTATTTCTATATATATATATATAACAGTTATTAAAACAGAATATAAAGATATATCAAATTCTTCGTATATATATATATATATCAGAATGTAAAGATATATACAACAGAATTCAATTTACCAGAATATATATATATATATATATATATCTATATAGATATAGCAAAATACTATTCCAGTAAATATATATCAGATATTAAAATCAGAATATATTTATATATATATATATAGATAACAGAATATAATTTCAGAATATATATATATAAACAGAATAGAATATCAGAATATATATCTATAAACAGAATATAAATTATGTATATCTATATATCAGAATGTAAAATGATAACAGAATGTAATTATGTATCTAAGCCAGAATTACAGTAAAGATATATATAGATACACAATAACATATTTAACTTGTAATGAATTTAGGAATGTAACTGTGCATTAAATAATGTACAATATGTATCCGGAAGTGAATAATGATATGCACGAATTTGATTCAGACGAAAACACCACTTAGTAATTCAAGTACTAGAAACTCAATAGCATTCAACATTAGTGTTATATGCAAACTCCAATGCTTATATATATATCAAATCAATTTCGAAATAGATACTGCAATTTGTATATGCATATACGTAAATAACAGATATATATATATACTATGTATAAATCAGTGATATACAAAATCACGCATGTAGTATATGCAGGAATTAATATATATACGTAGACAAATATATATACAGAATATATGTATAAATTACGTACGAAATACGAACTGAAATATATACTGTTATAACAGAACATGAAACAGTAAAATATTGCCTTAAGATTGTTGAATAAACATATACTTCTGTTATATATATAAATATCATGCATACAAATATAGTTGCAATAATTAAAAAGGAAACTGACCCGCAATGTCAAATTGTTAGAATGAGCAGATTAAATCCGAGCCCTGTGTGATACCACAGTTTCCTTAAGGCAATATTGCTCCCTCTACGGTGCTCAAGGATTCTGAGCAAGTGCCTCCCAAGATAGAACGGATTTCGCCTTCACAATTGCAGCACTGCAATGGTGAAGACCGGCGAACTCAAGTTCTGTGATTGTACCCGAACCGAACCAGACCTATCTGTCTATATGTATGTATGCAGAGGGAAATTTGTATATTCTGGCAGAGTGTATGAAAAAGGAAAACGTATCTTTAATGAACTGCAATGGCCTATACATATAGAGAATGGAAAGGTATCTCAACTGTATAGGTATCCATTCCAATAGGTGTATAAACTGTGCAGGTGATGGTTGATACAACAAACTGTATACGCAACTCTTTAAAAGAGTCATTACAGTTTTGTCCAAAAATAATATAAAAAATGGGTAGAACCGATGACCCACGGACCGGGCGGGCGGCGCGCGCGCGTGTGGTTAGGCTAAGGCTTGCATGGTTCATGCATGGTCTAGCTCTCCTCCCATGCCTCTAGTTATTCAAGTCACCCATTCAATGCAACCATATATAAACACCTTTACACTTCACTTTATTTCCAATATGGGACAAACATTCTTACCCAAGTTCAAATGGGTCACTTTGAGAGATAATTTCTCATACAATAATGAATAGTTTTGAACATGTAATTATACCAACTTGATCTCCACATCAAGGAGAACACATTAGTGATTGGTCCCGTTAAAATCGAAGTTCAGGTCCCATAATTATTTAAGCTCAAAGTTGGGTTTAATTACTGTTTTTCCAAACTATTTCCAACACTTTGTTGTATCAGGGCAGTTTAAGTGCTGTCACAAAGGACATTGCAAAGCCTATACTCTACTAAAACCATGACAAATATTGTGACCATTTCACATGAAAAAGCTCTATGTAAGCAAAAATCTCTGGATCATTCACTTGAAAAGGGTCCCAAAAACCAAAACCACTCAATCACCATAACTGAAACTTACTATGGCATTTATTTACTTATTCAGAATGGGAACAAACACTAAATTGGTGATTATACAATCAAGAAGTAACATTCCATGGCATCAGAAAAAGAAAACAGGGCAGCACAACTTCACAGCTAAATCACTCAGTGTTCATCCCTCATCTAGCCTCAAGTTTGCGAACAAAACGATAATGCAGGAATGACAAACAAAGCTCAAGGACTAGGCAGCAGCCTTCAATGTATTCCCAATGTCGATGACAAACCGGTATTTAACATCCGCTTTCTGAAGACGCTCCATGGCAGTGTTCACATAGTCCATAGGAACGACTTCGATATCTGTCATTATGTTGTGCTTTGCTGCAAATTCAATCATCTCTTGCGTCTCCTTTATCCCCCCGATGCCACTCCCAGCCACCATCTTCCTCCCTGTCATTGCAAAGTTAACCCACCATGTAAACAAGCCATGAATATTAATATACATATATATATATATATATATAGATGCAGTACTATCATAAGCTAGGCCCAACTAAATTTTGTGCTGTAATTAACAATGTCAAATGATTACCCTGAAGCAAAGGCATGACAGGTAGCTCAAGTTGTCTTGGTGATCCAAGCAAGATAAGCTTTCCATGAGACTTCAAAAGAGCAATCAATGGTTGGATAGGGTGAATAGCAGAGACTGTATCAAGAATCCCATCCAGTGTGCCCATAGCAGCCTACGCGTATTCAGCACAGAAACATGAAATTTAGAACATTTTGCGGATGTTTATGTACTTATTAATCTCACGTCCACTGCCATATCGAAAAAAAAATGGTTACCTGCATCTCGTCTGCGTTACTGCTGACCAGAAACGAATCGACACCAAGACCTTTAATGGCTTCATCCTTCTTGTGAGGCGCTGTGCTAATAACAGTGACTTTAGCCCCAAAAGCCTTAGCCATTTTCACACCAACATGTCCCAGTCCACCAAGACCCACCACACCCACATGCAAACCGGGCTTGTCAAGCCCGAAATATCTCAGGGGGCTGTAGGTTGTGATACCCGCACACAAGAGAGGAGCAGCAGCATCGAGAGGCATGCTGTCAGGAATGCGAATCACAAAGTGCTCGTTCGCAACCATGAAGTCAGAGTAACCTCCATACGTGCGACTTCCATCATAATAAGTAAAATTGTAGGTAAGTACATATTTGGGACAATAGTTCTCGAGATCGTTGACACAGTTCTCACATGAACGGCACGATCCAACCATGCATCCCACCCCAACCCTGTCCCCAACTTTGAATTTTTGTACCTTGCTACCCACCTCTTCCACTATTCCTGTAATCTCATGTCTGCAAAAATAAGGTCAATCATGAGTCAGATTGATGAGGCGAGAAGATTAGACATCCCTCATATATATATATATATATGTTATTATAACATCTGTAATCGACGAATTGCTACTATTTACTTTCTGAAACTAAGTAAAACATCCTGTCCGGATATCATCTTTGAGTCTAAGTTTTTGATAAAGGGTATTTTTGTTTCCATAATTTATATCAAGGGTAATAGAGGTAGTATCCCTCCTATAAATCAAGGCGGGGTTAGCACTAAATCATCAACAAAAATGAACCCAGCAATTCATCAAACAGCATGAGTTCGCTTTTATGCCATTATAGAGATACAGCCACATTTACAAGAAAATAAGCAGAACCCAAGGCCCAGTCCTTTCCATGCCATAATTTTTCACCCAATCATCCCAGATCACCATTTCGAATCCTATCCTCTACTATCTTTAATTCATCCATCATGTCAAATTCCAAAGTTATATACAAAAATTAGAGGGCGTAATTGGAGCCAATGAAGCTTTCTACTTAATATTTTTCCCTTTTCTCAAATCATAATGGTTGCACACAAAACATTCACAATCGGGTCTACCACTTGTATATTATAATTGTGTATGCATATCCATATATATATAGAGAGAGAGAGGGGTCCAATAATCATACCCGGGGAGGAATGGGTACTTAGCAGAGCCTCTTTCGTTCTTGACACCATGAAGATCAGAGTGGCAAATCCCACAGTACAATATTTTCAATTTCACGTCTTCATCACCCGTTTCCCTGCAAAATCACATCCAACAAAAACAATGGATCATGGTCAAAAAACGGCAGATCAAATAAATCAGTATGCCCTCTTTCCGAAAAGCCATACAGTAACAACCCAAACAATAATATAAACACATGTAATATGTATATCATGTACGGTTTGATTAAGATGGTGAAATGAGTATTGACTCATATATAACAATAAAAAAATAAAAATATAAAAGAAGTACCTTCTGGAGAAATTGAATGGGGAGAGAATTCCAGATGGGTCCCTCGCTGCCCATCCAAAGGCCTTCACTGGGTGCTCTTCCTCTGGTGATTTCGCCATTACTGTGTGTTTTTAGTGTTTTGTGCGTGTCTGTGTGAGATATAGAAAGAGAGAGGTAAGCAAAAAAGGAGGAAGGAGAGAGCACTGCTATTGAGTGTTGAATGTGATACTGTATTTATATGGGTTGGGATTCGGATATGATGACGTAATCGATGAGCTAAGCAATATACAGTACAGTTCCATTTTTGTGTTAATCGAAAATTGGACTCCTTTGCTGCAAAACCGATATATGCGACACGTGTATAACACAGCTCTATAAAGCGCACATGTATTTTTTAAGAGAGAAAATACACTTTGCACTACCTTAAATTTAGAGTATATTACACTCACAGCCCTCCAATTTGATTAAAAACTCAAATGTCCCCCTTCAAAATTTAACAATACCATTTACCTTTCATTGAACACACTTAAACCATTTAAAAACCGTAACAAATTCATGTTAATTTTTTAAAATATAACAAGGCATTATCATTTGACGGTTTTGATAGTATTTGATTTGGACATAGTTGTTGGATGATCTTTTGGCAATTATGAACATTTTATACTGACCTTTGCATAATATAAAGAAATTTATTTGACTTTATTTATGCTTTATGGAGGTGTGTGTTTTGAGAGATGTCAATCATACCATATGACACGGGGGCAAATTCAAAAAAAATAGAAGATGACAGTATATGAAACAATATAATTTTTTTTTATATGTATATTTAATTGCACAAATACTTCATTTATCACTTAAATAATGAGAACCAATAAATTTATAAACAAATAGGTTAAATGTAATGTCTCATATGTTCAAAATTATTCATTTCACTATTATTCAAGAAATTAAATCCATTTTCCCAACATCGGACATCTAAGTATCTCCCTCGTTATATTGTAAAAAAATTATTGATCGAAGACAAAGATTGAATTGTACACATACTAAATCTTCAGCTCTTTGTGATGATATCTTGTTTCTCTCTATATAATTAATAAATAAATATGTGCTCCAATTTCTCTCACAAGATGAGGAGAAACAAAGATGTTCAATTATCTTCAAAGTCAAATATTGAATTAGGAGTGCTCAAGTTCTATAAGTGATCTACCAAATTAGGGGCTCCATAAATTCTTTATCTTTCATAAAATTAACTGACCCACCGCGTGTTCTCCGTGTGTCCACTGTGTGTCCAATTTCAAAAGATTCAGAACATGTCATTTAGTATGTCGAACATGTATTTTTTATGTGTCCACGTGTCCGACACGGGTACGACAACCCTAAACGAAATGTCTGTGCTTCATAAATTATACCATTTGAGTTTCTAGATGATTAGAAACCTTATTGCACATATATGACATAATACTTTTTACAATATAAAATGATGGTAAAATACCCTTATAGTACCTTTAATTTTACCTTATCACATACAATCAAAAAACATTGAATTCAATATAATGACGCCCTTTGTTGATAACAAACCATTATTAAATCCCTAATCGTTGTTTATATCACATTAAAATGTTATTTGTACCTTTTAATATGTATGATTAAAAGTAAAAATAAAATAATATTTGTTTTACATCTTCTATATTCGCTTCACTCCCATTTTCAATCTTATAGTTCTAAGATAAGTGTCTTGCTTCAAAAGTTGATTCACCATCTTTTTTAACATCCTACCAAAAAAAACACACAAAAAACAAAAAACACGATGTCACTATCCAGCATAGAAGGATAGATTTCAAATTTTATTCACTACTATTATAGTGAAAATTCTACTCCCTGTCTCAAATTATAAATTTTTTTTGGGAAATTCAATTTTTATTATAATGTTAATAAATAAAATATCAATTTTACCCATGATTCCATCATAATGATGTGATAATTTATAGTGTATATATTTTATAACTTTAATATTTAAATATTAAATTGATAAATTGATCAAATAAAGTGCTTTAAACTTTTCAAAAATGGACACTTATCATACCTTAGGCAAATGGAGTATTATACATATTGACTATAATTCTCATAAAGTTTTTGCAAAGCAATGTATTGTGAAAGTTCCTTTCCAATGGAACAAATTAAGAAAATTAAGGACTGTGGAGAAAAAAAGTTAATATCAAGATAAAATTCTTAGCATGGATTATAAATTACTCCCTTCTACCTTAATATACCGATTTTTGAGAATAATGTTCTGGAAATCATTATGGTGCATTTGACAACGCTTTATAGGATTTATGATATTAGAATTGGAAGCTCCAATTACAAAAAAATTGAATACTACAAAATAAGTTGTGATTTCAATTTATTTATTTATATATATATGTATTTGTGTTTTTATCAAAATTTCAACCGAACAATAACCCCTATATATCACTCACCTCCACTATACCATCTTTTTATTAGTGTGTATATGAATACATAATTTTATTTAGAAAAAATAGCCAAGAAATAGATATAAATGCATAAAATTGTACACATACAATTGAATTTTATTATGAATTTTTGAGCTATGTGCGTTTGGAAAATCTGTTTTTTGTATTTATTTTCTGTCTTAAAATATGAAAACTGTTTTCGTATTTGTCTTTATTTTTTTTAGCAAAAAACTAAAAACAAAAAAACGTTTGGATGAAAATTTGTATTGAAAAATAAAATAGTATTGGTGGGTTGCGGTGGTGGGCGGCGGTGATCGGCGGCGGCGGGGGGCGGTGGTGGTGGGTGATTGGCAGCGGGCAGAGGCGGAGGCGGCGGCGGCGGCGGCAACCGGTGGCGGGTGGTGGTGGTGGTTGGTGGCGGCGACGGTGGGGGCGGTGGCAAAGGTGATACCCTAAATAGTGAAAAAACTCAAAAAACAACTAAAAGTTGTATTTGGTGTTTTCACCACTTTTACACACTATTCACATAAAACAGTTTTCTTGGAAAAAAAAGAGTGAATAGTAAACGCGCTTGCCAAATGTATTTTTTTTTTGAACCGGGTGAATAGTAAAAAAACAAACGACCCGTAATATTAGTTTTGCAAGAGTTATTTATAAGCCCAGACTCCCTTATCATGCTTATTCTGATCCAAAACATACTTCTATCTCGACCCAACTTCCTTGTGGAGCTTATCTTTTACACTGGGCCTTAATAATTATTGGGCCGGGAATTTGGGCCCCTACAAGAGCCACAGGACTGGTGTAAAAAGGCTATTAATGGCTTTCTAATTACTAATTAGGGAAAGGACAATTCTGTAATTAAGTTGAACAACACAAATGAAGTTATCAAGTTTCAAAGATGGTTTTTCATTCTATTTTATTCATTATAAATAATGTATATCATGTGAATAAATAAATATATGAATTTATATATAAATCGAATGCTAATACACAGGTTATAGCTAATTACTAGAATAAGCATTATGTTTGCAATATTTTAAAAGCAAATCTTAAAGGTATTCAGAACACATTTAATAAGTATAAATAATTTCCTTCAAACCAAACCCCCACCCCTTTTTTTTCCTGCCATAATACAGAACTGATACCCTTTCCTTTGTAGTGCATATATAGAACATAATAATTAACATATAGAAGATTGAACCAAAATCCATGTTCTAATTGGTAAAATATTACAATTCTGTATGATTTTACGATTTTACCATGATTCTACTACATTAAAATAATGGTTGGACGTTAAGCCCTCCATATGAAATGCCCAAAAACTTAATAATTCAGTCCAATATCATAATATATGACCTAAATTTATGAAAAAATATTTAAATGCCCAATGTATTAGAAAATTTTGAAAATTCTAATATGATTTAGACTTTTAAAATTAAATATTTAATATTTAATATATATTTTTAAAAAAATTAATACATTTAGGTAGAATATTACGATTTTACAATTCCAATTCTACATATCCAAAACGATTCTACCTAAACTCCCGCTTCTTACAACCTACTAATGGAAGCTCGCAACCTTGAACTTTATCATGAATCTTTCAATCCTACTTGTAGGGCCCAATTTCGTTCAAGACTAAAGCCCATTAGGCCCTGAAACCCAAAGCCTCGAAGCCCAAAATGAAAAGCAGCCCAGGCTCACAGCTGCCCATAAATCAATTTAAAGATAACGGCATCTTCCTCCTAGAGAAAGTAGGCAATGGCAACAATGTAGCAAATATGCAATACAAATATATAGACACAACTAACAACGCATATAGATGATAGAACAATCTTGTGAAACATAAATTAGGCTAAAATGAATCCAACTTGAGACCAGTATCATTCAACTGCATGTGAATACACATAATCTTATATTAGTGCCGGAATCACTTTTAAGGCCACTCCCTGACCAGAATTGATATGTCCTCCCAAGGAGACAAAAGACAATGTATGATCACCCTAAATTGACAAACTAATGCAAGACCTTCGATTCTTATAACCAAGACAGAACGCAACATTACACAAACAATAAAAGCAAACCATAGAATCCGACAGCAACACCACCAGACATTCATCCCTCGACTCACAATAATCCGTTCTTACAAAAGAAACCGAAATTCAAGAGCCAAAAAGGCACAGATTATGCAGCTTTCAGTGTGTTCTCGATGTCAAGGACGAAGCGATATCTGACATCGGCTTTCTGCAGACGTTCCATTGCAGTGTTCACATAGTCCACTGGAACGACCTCAACATCTGCTGTTATATTGTGTTTGGCGGCAAAATCAAGCATTTCTTGTGTCTCCTTCATTCCCCCGATGCCACTCCCGGCCACAATCTTCCTTCCTGTCAATCCACGATCGATATTAGCAAGCATGAACTCAGGAGGCAAAGCCAAGACACCAAATATACACATTATGATAACCTATGCAGTCCAATATATATACTGACCCACTTTCAACAAATAAAGACTAGTGATGTTGAATGCTTACCCATAAGCAAAGGAAAGACTGGGAGCTCAAGTGGTTTCTCCGGTGCACCAACCAAAACAAGCTTACCATGGGACTTCAACAGACCAATTAATGGTAAAAGTGGGTGCATTGCAGAAACAGTATCAATAATACCATCCAATGTACCCACAGCAGCCTATACAAATTCAAGTGAACATGAAAATTATAACGCTGAAGAATCTTCATAAAGCTATTAGTCATAATCAGCATTGCCAATTTATGGAAAAAAAGAAAAGAAAGTAGTACCTTCATCTGATCTGCGTCACGGCTGACCAGGAACGAGTCTACCCCAAGATTTTCCATGGCTTCCTTCTTCTTGTTTGGGGATGTACTAATTACTGTCACCTTGACCCCAAAAGCCTTTGCAAACTTCACAGCTACATGGCCAAGACCACCTAGTCCAACTACACCCACGTGCATACCAGGCTTGTCAAGTCCAAAGTATCTCAGGGGACTATATGTTGTGATCCCAGCACATAAGAGAGGAGCGCCAGAATCTAGAGGTAGGTTATCAGGCCACCGACAGACAAAGTGCTCATCAGAAACCATTATATTCGAGTAACCTCCGTATGTGATGGTTCCATCAGCAGGGTAGATGCCATTGTAGGTGAGAATACTTTTGGGACAATAGTTTTCCAAATCCTTGTCACAATTATCACAGGATCGACACGACCCAACCATGCAACCCACACCAACTTTATCTCCAACTTTGAATTTTGTTACCTTACTACCCACCTCGGTCACTACGCCCACAATTTCGTGCCTGAACCAATTTAGTTGTCGATTATGTCAAAAGTAATTGATGAAGGATTCAGGAACTTTTCACTTGTCCAGATTCCAAAAGTTTATATAAAAACAGATGTAAACAAAAGACAAGAAATATATGTTCATAAACTCAGAATATTATTCCAAATGTACAGAAAAGACAAAAGGAACTAATAATAGCTGCTATCCTAGAAAAATACATCAAGAGTTGCATATGAGACAAGGCTTCTTAGGAAATAATTAATGGTTCTGCCTTGTGGCGAACTCTGTTAAATTGATTGAGAATAATTAACAAGTGCCTGCAGATTTGGAACCCATTTTAGCTTAGGATGAAATGGTCACGAGCTTCTTTAACTGGCATTTGATACTCCCACTTGGAACACTGGCTGCAAGGTCGACGCTCCCTGGCAAAGGTTCAGCTAGATATGGTTTCTTAATAAATTGGTTATAGCCACAATTGCTTGAAGAGCTTCATGATTTCAATGGAAATCTCTATAACCATATTATTAGCAGATTAGTATTCTCCACCATGGGTTATCTTGTTTAGGAGAAAAAGAAGAGAACCATTACTAAAGAATAAAGGATGTAGATGGAAAGAGACAAGTGTCCTCCTTGTAGCCTCTAAAGTCTAGGAGCCAAACCACTGCCCAAATTCTGCTTCAAAGATGGCTGGAATGTAGGTGTCTAAAGTTTATTGTTGTTCCTGATTAATAGATGGTGTGATCAACCTATACCTCTAAGATTGAAAGCGAAAATCTATAAACAACAATTAAATATATGAGACAGAATATTGGCCAGCTAAGAAAAAATTGGTAGCAAAAATCCTAAAGTGAGATGGATGGAGCCGTAGCGAGACAAGAAATGATAAATTTACAATTAACACATTAGTGAGGTGATTGTACCCCAACGGTCTGCCATTTAGCCGGGTTTCTTACTTTTAATTGCCGTTAATTAACAGGTCGTGGTTTCTTATTCTGTCACTTGTTCTTGAAGGTGTGCATCGTGGTTAATGCCTATGCATTTGATCATTTTGCCTATTATGTTTCATGTATTTTGTTATTTTGATATGAAATTGTAGCATAGAGTTGTAGCAGCTACCCCAGAAAAAGCGAGAGAGAAAAAAACAGACATTTAAATTGTTAGTTTTACAAACTAAAAGCTGACTAAACCCAATCCTATTTTTCCACTTCTTTTACTTAAATCCTTCTAGAAAATAGCATCAACTTTCTGATTTTTTTGGTGCTTTAGAAGATATCTAATTCAAAATATTAACTAAACACCATTTAAAGTTTTGATAACCCGATTTTCTCTAAAGCGGAGTTGCAAATCCAAATAAAACATTTCAAGGACGGGTTTGGCCTCGTCGAGCTGTTAGGGAGTTGAGCCAGTGTTGTACCTCCAACCCGCCCGAGTTGCAGCCCAAATTTGAGGTCACTTAATATGCATGGATAATAAGAGATAACGAATCAATTCTCTATCTCCATTCTCCATTAAAACTCCCAACTAGAAATTGAAGGCAAGAAAACATCCTTTACTAGACCTCATAATTATGTGCTCAGAAGCAAAAAAAGGCTCAACTATCTCTTTCAGAAACAAGAATCCCCAAATAATATCTCAAGAACACCTCTACCCACACCAGGGGCGTTCTTGATTGAGTTTACAGACTTTCAATCAAACATATACACAAACACACAGACAGATGTTATATATATATATATATATATCATCTATAAATAACAAAGACCTGCATATAAAATGTTATCATTATGCCGTTCTGAGGATTTTTTTTATCCAATTTTGTCCAACAAATTTCCAAATATGTTCATCGATTCTATGATTTCTATCAGTAATCAAATACTCCAATGTGTGTTTATGTGTGTATCAGTGTGTGTGTGTTTGAGAGAGAGAGAGAGGTTGAATCATACCCAGGGACGATGGGATATGCAGTGAAACCCCATTCGTTCTTGACACAGTGAAGGTCAGAGTGACAAATCCCACAGTACATCACATTGAACGCCACATCTTTCTCCCCCGTTGCCCTAAAACACCATTTTCAATCATAATCACAGCCCACAATCAGATTAGCACAAATATATATATTACACACACATGTATATATATATATATACCTTCTGGAGAATTTAAATGGAGAGAGGACACCAGATGTGTCTCTCGCTGCCAAACCGAAGGCCTTAACGGGGTGCTCCGTCTCTGGTGATTTCGCCATTTTTACGGAAATTCTATACTCAACAACCAAAAGACAATGAAAATGGACTGACTTTTTCTCCATCTTCGTGATTCTCCAACTGAATATATATAGTAAAAGCACCTAGAACTAGAAGCTTGGACAACGTCATCGATGACGTGTCATTCAACTTTTTTTTATTTTTTTTATATTATTATTTTGAAATAAGTTGAATACATGAATGTACAGCAAATTTTAATCGCTTTCCATATCTCAGCGAAATATTATTAGCATTCCAAATATGAGAAATGACAGTAACGGCTTTAATTATATCGCATAATGGAAGATGCAAAATTCACATATTATTTGTTTCAACAAAAGATTAAAAAATAAAAATTCATACGAAAAATCGGCACAAAAAGATGCTTACTTGGTTGGAATATACTTGTCATACTAGTTCACTGTTACAACATTTTAGCTATTTTTTTTTTACTTTTTCGGTGAATAAATGAAATTGAATAGATAAATGAAAAGTTTGAAAAAAAAAAGGCAATTAAGCCCAAAAAAGAAAAAAGGGTGCAAAAGAAAATTAACAACCCTTCACAAGAATCACAACAAAACCCTAGTCCCCAAAATATAACCTAATGAAATCAACTCAAGTCCATTTCAGCATCGACTTGTTCAGCAGCCATTTGACTTTGTAAATACAATATTTGCACAACACAAAATATGTCTTTCTCATTACTTTTCATTGAATTATATACATTTTTCCAATGGGCCTTTGGTCCATTAGGACAACATTTTCAACTTTACATGATATCTTCCTTTACACGTCAGCTATGTAGATCCTATATCATGTCATTGTCTTGAGCTACAAGTATCTTCTAGAACCTTCGAGTTCCTTCCAAAAATGCTCTTCGGGTCGGGGCAACAATGGATATGATGGTCGGGTCATGATACGTCTCGGACCATGGGGGTGATGTATCGGTCGGATTATGATGCAGGCACAATGGGCGGGTCATAATCTCGGGTCTTTCTTGACTTGATCAGGTCAGGATGGACTTTTCCATGAATCGGAAAAACTCACATGTACATACTTTAATTTCAAATTCAATTTCAATCCCATCTCTATCTCACCATAGTCGTCATTCAAGAGCCTCCTTGTAAATCTTCAAAAGTTCATAAATGCTCTCAGTTTGTATTCTTATAATTTAATACAAAATTAAAGAAATACAAATTTGTTGGGAAATTTTTGTATAAACAATATTTAGAAGTATTAATTCTGCACTATAAATTAAACATTGCAAAAAAATAAATAAAAAGAAGATAAAGATTAGAATAGAATAAATTTAATTGAGTGGAGAAATGTCAAAACTATTGTACACTACATAAAATCAAAAGCACAATAATCTTAAATGTTTCATTTCATACATAATACTACATTTTAGTTTTCTACATTTCATTTGCCCTATTTTACTATAATTAATAGAGTGGCAGGTTAAGTGTCAACTTGAATGAAATGTATACAAAGTCAGAATAAATAAAGGAAGAGGGAGAGAGAAAAAATATATATATATATATATACACAGATATCTACCCACACAAACTAATTAATAGCAATTAAGTTGCAATACGGGGATGTACATAATTTGAATGAAATGTATACAAAGTTAGAAGAAATAAATAAAGAGAGAGAATTTTTTTTTTTATATATACACATACATATCTATTATCTACCCACACAAATTAATTAAGTCGGTACAAGGGCATGCACGTAATTTCACAGTCTCAGAGCTATGGTAGTGTTTCCAGCTCATGTGGAGCTTAGCGCAACGCGGAGCGAACGTAAAAGATGCTTAGATGCTACAAGCCAAACTTTTAATCCGACAATTATTTTGACTTTCTCTCACAAATTGTTAGTGTAATTAACCAATTATTACGTTACAAGTGAATTAAAATAATTCTAGACACAATGAATAACATAGTTTATCCCTCAATTTTATTTTATTTTATTCATTTTAATAACATGTCAGAAGTCATAATGTCTATCAAGTACCAACCCAATTCAGTTATGACAAACCAACTCTTTATAAATAAAACTCGTACCACTCGACTGAATATAATATATTCAAGGGTAATTTACACATAACCCCATCCCCTTTAATAACCAATTTTTTTTGCTGTCAAATCTGATATTTTAAATTTTAATTAAATACCTTCAATATTTCTCATATAAATTACAATTTCACCTTTCTTTTTCAAACATATTATACTTTTCCATCTCTTGTTTGAATAATTACACTTTCGCCCATCTATAAAAATATATATATATATAATTCGAAAAAATTATTTAAAATTTGAACAAATATATAAAATTCAAAAAATATATATATAATTCGAAACAAATATATAAATTTTGAAATATATATATATAATTCATAAACTATATATTAAATTTTGAATATATATATAAAATTCAAAAATATATATAAATTTTGAAATATATATATAATCCAAAAATATACATAAATTTTGAAATATATATATAATTCAAAACAAATATATAAAATTTGAAAAAAAATATAAATTAGAAAAACTATATAAAATTTGGAATATATATATATATATTCAAAATATATATAATTTGAAACAAGTATATAAAATTCAAAAAATATATATATAATTCATAAATAATATATTAAATTTAAAAAATATATATAAAATTTGAAAATATATATATAAATTTCAAAAAAGATATATAAATTTACCCCCAAAAAATATAGAAAAGAAAGAAAAATAAAATGATGATGCTAGTATTCAAGAAAAGACAAGCAATCAGCCCACCATCTTACCCTATCTCACTTCTTCTTGTCTAACTTTCGTACATTTACCTCTTTTTTCATTATTTTTTTGTTTATTTAAAATAATACAATAAAAAATAAAGATTTAAGTATACAACATAACATGGATTCTCATTCAACCTCACGTGCCACTCACGTGGTGACATAAAAAAATAAAAATCATTTTTTGAAATACATTTTTTTTTCAAATTTATATATATATTCTGAATTTTATATATTTGTTTTGAATTTTATATATATATATTTTAAATTTATATATTTTTTTGAAATTTAATGTATATTTTTTGAATTTTATATATTTTTTTCAAATTTAATATATTATTTATGAATTTTATATAAATTTTTAGAATTTTATATATTTGTTTCAAATTATATATATATATTTGAATTTATATATTTTTCCAAATTTTATATAATTTTTCTAATTTTATATTTTTTTTCAAATTTTATATATATATTTCAAAATTTAATATATTGTTTATGAATTATATATATTTCAAAATTTATATATTTGTTTCGAATTATATATATATATTTTTCGAATTTTATATATAATATATTTTTTTATAGATGAGGAAAATTGTAATTATCTAAATAAGATGGGAAAAAGTGTAATATGTTCAAACAAAATGAATGAAACTGTAATTTATGTGTGGGACATTTAAGTCATTTTGATATGATTAAAATCTGAAAATGTCAAAGGATTTGAACAGGGGGTTTGGTAATGAAATTGTGAAACTTTAGGGGATTTTACGTAAATTACCGTATATTCAATGTGAAAGCAACAGCAAACCTTAGGGATTTTAGGAGGTCCACCAACGCTGGAACTCCAGAACGAGATAGAATTAATACAGAGAGAAAGAGTGATGAGTGTGCTGTGAGCCTGTCAGCCTGTCACCCATCTTTAATGGTTTTGAAATTTTGGATGAAATGGATGGGAGGGAGAAAATGCATTCTTAGAAAATGGAAAGATTCTCCTTCACTTTTTGTTTGATAAAATTTAATAGATAATAAAAATTAAATGAGATATCAGTTTTCTTGTTTGGTTAGAGTAAAGGAAAACAGTTTTTATAATACTCTTACTAATAGTTGTGTATTGTTAACAAAGTGCTTTATACGCAATTTTTTTAAAAAAAATCAAATGAATAATTTAAAATTTGTGGTAGGGTAAAAAAAAAAATTCTCTCTTCATCCATCTAAAATTGAATGAATAGAAAACTGTGAGAGGAGTGACGAAGAATTTCTCCTAATTTCCTCATTCTCTTCATTTCTTGTTTGGTAGAGGGAGTGGTGCCCTTTTTTTGGGTTTGGTTTGAAAATTTTGCTCCACTTCATGTTTGGCAAACATGGTGTTGGACAAAAAATATTTGAATAGTGTCACTCCATTGGATCCAAATCCATCAAATTTCACACAATCTTAATAGATGGTTTGGTTGGAGTTGGGTCCAATAGTTTGACACTATTCATTTATAATATTATATATATAAAAATAAATTTGAAAAATAAAATATTTATGAAAAAATAAAATATTTCAAAAAAATCAAACAAAAAAATATATTTCATAAAAAATAAAATATTTCGGGAAAACAAATATTTCTAGAAAAAATAAAATATAATAAAAAAATATTTATTATTATTTTAAAAATATACAAATTATATGAATTTTTATTGAAATCTTTTATTTTTTCAAAATATTTTATTTTTTTGAAATATCTTATATAAAATATTTTTATCTATAAATATTTTGAAAAAATTAAATATTTATGAAAAATTAAATATTTCAAAAAATAAAATGTTATTTTTAAATAAATAAAATGTCAAACTATTTCAAGTTACCAAATATGATTGGTTTCAGAATTTCATCTCATACTAACTCTACCAAACATGGTTTGGTTTTTCAGTTTCACTTTTTCTCACGCCAAAACCATCTGCACCAAACATGGTTTGGAACCAAAATAAAACCACACCAACTCCGATCAATCCAACTCCAATTAAACCAAAACCAAAAACCAACACCACACCGTCTACCAAACAAGCACAGAAAGTGGCGAACTTTTGGGTTATAGATTCTGTACAATGGAGAGAAGAGAGACACCACATATATTTTAATTATTTTGGAAATAATATGTGAAATTTTAAAGATGATTTTTTATTTATTTTCATATATCATAAAATTTAGTTGGTAGGTTTTATTACACATATTCTTTTATTGGTAAGTGATATAATTTAGGGTTAACTTTATTTACATTCCCTGAGGTTTGTCTTATCATCATTTTGACCTCCTTAGATTTGAATATCTTCATTTACACCATTTACTGTTCAATATTCTCATCACTTAGACCCCCTGAACGATGACATCATCCTGATTTTTTTTTAAAATCCCTAAACTACCCTCAATGTGTTATTCTTATTCTGTTTGGAAACAAGGATAGTGATTTTATCAATTAAACCCTCTCTCATCATTTAATAATTTAATTTGTATTAAAATTTTAAAATATATATAAAATTAAAAAATATATATATTAAAATTTGAAAAATATTATAAATTCGAAAATAAATATAAAAATCGCAAAAAACATAAAAAATTTGAAACAAATATATAAAATTAAAAAAAACATATAAAATTCAAAAAAAAAATTAAAATTTGAAAATAATTATAAAATCGAAAATAAATATAAAATAAAAAATATATATATATATAAATTTCGATTTTTTTAAAAAATATATATATTAAATTCAAGACAAATATATAAAGCTTCTTGGAAAATGTAATAATGGGTATTTTTTACTAAGTGAGTGAGACTTGGGGGTTTTGCAGAGAACTAAACCCTAACCCTAGCTCACATTTCCAGTACTCCATCATTGCTAATCAAATCTCTCTAAATCCATTTTCGCCGCGAATTCCCCCCCCCCCCCCTTCCCCCCCCAAATTACCTCTCCTTCACCCCTCAATTGTTGCAACATGAATCGAATCACATAAATCGCAAGATCAAAACCCATGAGTTCATCTGTGGAATCATTTGCTTCCCAATTCCTCCAATGCCGATCGGTGAGTGGAACCGGCAAAGGCAAAGGCAAGACCAAAACCGCCGCGCCGTTGAAGCGATCCATCGTCTCCACCAAGAAAGGTGCCGCCCCGAAACCCTCGGCCAAAGGCGGTGAGCACTGAAAATCGGAGCTCGAGTAGATGGTCGACGACTGCCTGAACGCTTCGGCCCCGGTCCGACACCTGAAGCCGAAAGAAATCGCGCGGGAAGCCGAGAGAGGGAGGATGGGTTTGCTCAGCAAAGCAAGAAAATTGGAAATTGAGTTGCTGAAGAAGAAGAAATCGGAGGCGGGTTCGGGTCAGGCCTTGATGGGTACTCCTGGGTTGGATTTGATCACATTGGGTTTGGTTGATGTTGAGAAGATTCCAAAGTATGAGCTGACGGTGGAGGATGGGCGGAGGCTGGCGAAGGAGTACAGTAGGGTGTTAGGGTTTGGGGTTGGGTGTTTGGTTTGAGGGTTAGATTAATTCTAAGGGGTGTTTGTTTAGGAGTTAAATTGGTTTAGGGATTAAATTGATTTAAGGAGTGTTTGGTATAAGGGTATTTTAGACATTTCATATCATGAGGGGGTGTGATTAAAGATATACAAACCTGAAAGGGTTAAAATAATGATAGAACAAACCTGATCAGGTGTAAATGAAGTTAACTCTATCATTTAAGTCGAATAATATAATATCACCGTTAGGTAATAATTTCTGTTGCATGGAAGAGCATTTATGGATGCAGTGGTACAACTCTTAGTTGTTAACCCACCTAATGCTTGTTTTGTATGTGACGGTCAAATCTATAAAATCGAGGGGAATTGAAACTTACAAGTTACAAGACCTCTCACTAGATACAAGACATTGAGGGTCACATAAGGTAAAAAATTAGAAAGTTACATATATTTATATATGGGAGAATGGCAGTAAACACCCATGAGGTTTAGAAAATGTGCCAAAAACTTTCCTAATATTTAAAAACACCCCTCAAGTTTTAAAAAGGGGCGTTAAATACCCTCAAACACCTTTTCCGATGACGGAAAAGGGAAATTACTTTTATGCCCTTATTTAAACTATTTAAATTAAATAAGTAAATATCTGTAATTATGAAATGTCGAAAATGTATAAAATTTGAAAAATATATAAATTAGAATATATATATTTCAAAAAAAATATATATATATATATATTTTCGAAAAACATATATAAATTTCAAAAAATATATAAAATTTGAAATATATATATAATTCGAAAATATATATATAAAATTTGAAAAATATATAAATATATATATATATATTTCAAAAATATATATATAATTCAAAATATATTAACTTTTCAAATTTTCATGGATGAAACCCAGATGGGTCTTTCAGAAACTGAACTCTTACCTTCCTTCTCGGGCCTCCTCTCTCATCTCTCACTTCAAAACCCTATTTCAGAAACTCCAAAGGTCAATCTTCATTTGGGTTCTTCCCTACACGCATCAATCATCAAGAACACTGAATTTTTCGACATCGGGGGGGATCGATATAGGTTTGAAAATGCCCTTGTTGTTTGGAATTCTCTTCTCTGTATGTACTCAAAATGTGGTGAATTATTGGATGCACGCAAAATGTTTGATCGAATGCCCATGAGAGACACCATCTCGTGGAATTCAAAATATATATATTTTTATATTTAAATTAAATAAGTTAATATATTTTTAATTTTATATATATATTTTGAAATATATATATATATATTCGAATTTATATATTTTTCAAATTATATATATATTTTCAAATTATATATATATATATATTTCAAATTTTATATATATATTTGAATTTTATATATGTTTTTCGAAATTATATAATTTTTTGAATTTTGTTTTTGAAAATATATATATTTTGAATTTTTTATTTTTTTTTGAAATATATATATATTCGAATTTATATATATTTCAAATTTTATATATATATTTTCGAATTATAAATTATGTGCATTGGTATTGGCAAATGAAGTGGGTTTTGAATAAAATAGCATTTATTTGACATAAAGTGCGGTGGGGGCGCACTGAGAGAGAAAAGATATCCTAGTTGCGGTAACAAAAAATGGTGAAAGCAGTAAAAAGCATAACTTCTGAGCTGAACTGACATTTGCTGGTCTCATTAGACGCGTGATGCAATCAGGGACGTTGGATGCTCAATGTCTTGTATCCAGTGAGAGGTGAACTTGAGAGAATTATTTCCCTACAAGCAGGGGCGGAGCCAAAGCCAACGAGGGCCCTCACAATTTTTATTTGGATAAATAGCATTAAACCCCCCTCAACTATTATTTTGACACAAAACTCCCTAAACTATCTCATTTTTTATAAAGTAGTCTTTACTGTTAGTTGCCTGCCGTTTGTTTCATGCGTGTAACTCATGCGACCCGTTAGTTGACGAATTTACCCCTTCTTACCGTTGAGACCTAAGACCTAAATTGCGAATAAAACCCCCAAATTGAACTGAAGCAAATTAGGGCTCATATCTTCTTCGCGCGCTCTCTCTCTCACTCTCTCTCCAACGTTTCGTTTAATAGGGTTTAAGAATTGACTCCCCATCACAACCCTTCTATGGGTTTGATTCTAATTGAGGGTCTTTTACCTCTCCCTCTCTTTCGATTTCTTTGTCGATATATATATATATATGTCACAGCAATGGGTGAATCATCATGGAGTTCTCAAGGAAGTGGTTCACTTGCTAACATAATGTGTTAGTTTCCAAGAAGGGCAAGTATCTTCATTTCTGAATCGCAAAGTAATTCTGGGAGGTTATACTTCAAGTGTGCTAAATGTCAGTTCTGGGTGTGGGCAAATGAGAGATCACCACAACGACGATCATCACAAGTTGTTATTATCACGCCAACATAAGCTGATATTGCCACGCTATCACAAACTGCCATACTGACACCATCACAAGTTGTTATTGCTAATGCTTTTGATGTTTTAAATTCAATGATTTCATTTGTGAAGTTATTGTTGGTTGGTTCCATGTGCTTTTTTGTTTTAGGGGTTATGGTCTTGTTGGGTGCACTACTGCTTCGGTGACACTACTTAGTAGAATGGGGCAATTTGTAGGGTTGTGGTTGGAGTGTTTGGGGAACAAAGTATTTTGATGTGGGTTGTGGTTGAAGTGTTTGATGTATTGAATGTGGATGTGGTTTTTGGGGTATGATTTGTATATTACTTTTGCTTTGACAATAGAATTTTCATTTGCATCTTTTTTGGGTTGTGGTTGAACATTGGAATTGAATGTGCTGCTGAGCTCAATGTGGTTGTAATGGAAAGTGCAGTATTTGGCATCTATGAATCATGTGTTTGGCATATCTCTATTTTTATTTTTTTTGTGTTATTGGTTTTCACTCAAATAATGAATTAAACTGCAAATTGGCATTCACTTGGCAGTGCAAAATTGTCATTAACTTAGCAGTGCAAAATTTGCAAACCAAATGGCCAAAATCATTGATCACCATATCCATTCAGTTACAATAAAGCTAACACTGAGACATTAAAACTCACTAACACTGCAACCATTCATTCCTAAAGACACAAAATTTCAAAGCAAATTTGTCACCTAAATAAACAAACTGCAGACACAAATAGCATAAGAAGCAATAGGGGTGTTGAGCAACTGCAGACACAAATAACATAAGAAATAAACTGCAGAAAATTAAAGAGTCATATATTTCAGAACAATAGCATAAGAATTACTAAGAAGTGCTTTCATAATCATACTTGTAAAGTGATACATAAGTCATCAAAAGGGGGTTGCATACATAAACTGATTTCAGAATTACATTACATAGTACATGTAAGTGTAGAAAATGTCTTGACCCACCAAAGCCTTTCCGGGTTAAGCCCATCAGGCTACTGGCCCAATAAAATTCCTGTAAGCCCAATGGTTGGGCCCATTGTATCCGTGTATTTATTTAATAAATGAAATGTTGTCTCAATGGGCTTCAAGCCCATCAAGAAAATGTATAAAAGGAAAATCAAATATTGAATAAAGGATTCCTTTTTGTGTTGTGCAATTTTGAGCATCTACAGTACACAAATGGCCTAGAAACATTAATATTACATAGATATGTTCATTCTTAACAAAAGATGGCCTCTATTCACCACTTTAGGCAACAACCCTAATATCAAATCAAGCAAAATGGTCCAAAGTGGGATTTCACTTAACAAAATAAGCAAAAGGGATATCTCAAGCATCATAATCATTATCCCAATAGCAAAACCAAAATGGTCACCAACAGTAGAAGCAAAAGGGCGACCATTCTGCAAAAAAACTTGGTTCTCTTTCACCAAACAACATAGTCATTATCCCATATCATTGACCTACATTCCAACAAGTGAGATTAAAACAAAAATTATGATATCAGATGAAATATTAATATATATATATATAACTGTAATCACTTGGAGTCAGCCTATACATAAATATAAAGTTTCCTCACCTTGATAAACTAGCTTGGGTATTGAGCAACTCAGTAAATGATATGTTTTGAGTCTAAAAAAGGAAAAAAATTAATGAAATAAGTCAACCAAATTGAAGTTATAAAATTGACAAAATGTTTTGAATAATCAAGTAGAGTACTTATTGAGATTGCCTAATTTGAGCTTGTGATGCTCTTGGGTATCATCTTGAACTCATGTCATTTGAAGCTCCATCTGATCTACCCCTGTTAGATAACAAGTTGAATACTTCTTGAGATTGCCCAGGGTACCCTATTTATCCTATGCCACTTCCCACTGAGTTAGATATAGTAGTCTTGCCTTTTTCCTTTGATTGTTGCCCAATACTTATGTGGTTGCCAGTGCCTCTAGCTTGATTATTACCACCTCTGCTATTGACTCTACATCCCCTTCTTGCTCTTACTACTGGTTCAAAAGATGATGCTGGCCTACCTCCCTTTTTTGGTGCAGGTTTGTCAACTACTTGTGTTTCACTGGCAGTGCAAGTCCTTTTGTTATGTCCAAATACTTTACATTTACAACATTGCAATTCATCTCCTTTTTTACTCATCTTTGTTGAAAAAACTTTCTCATCATTTTGCTTCTTTCTTGCTTTTGGTGGCCTTCCAATAGGAACCCTATAAGAAGGTGGCTCTAGTGGATCAGTAGGAGTTAATCCAATAAGGCTTCTCATAGGAATTGAATAGATTAAACCTCCATATACCTTTAAATATGTTTCCCTATGGTAGTAGTTATCAACATATATTTTTGGATTTTCTCTCCTTACAAAGAAACATGTCACTACATGATTACAAAGACTCCCAGTTACATTCCAAACCAAACAAGTGCATGAGTTGAGATTAACATCTACTGCCTCACTTATTCCCCTACATTTCACCTCATATTTATCATCACCAACATAATGAACTCTACACATTCTTGCATCTTTCTTCCTCTTGTTCAGCTCCTTTTGAATTTCTGGACACAACAAGCCATCCTTTGAAATCATGGACTCTTTTTTCTTCTGTAACCTTAGCATCAAATGCTTCCTTATCCATTCCAGCATATATATTATAGGCTTA
The DNA here is from genome assembly GCA_963922005.1 of Cornus suecica. Taxonomy (NCBI): domain Eukaryota; kingdom Viridiplantae; phylum Streptophyta; class Magnoliopsida; order Cornales; family Cornaceae; genus Cornus; species Cornus suecica. The sequence goes on along the minus strand of OY998238.1, from coordinate 14,216,444 downwards.
TCTCTTGCTTCAAGAATGACTGCATTCCAAGACTCACACATATTATTTATCACAAGTGAAGTTTTTGAAGTGTGAGAAAAGTGAGATCTTGTCCATACACTTGGATCCACTCTTCTAAGCTAATTATATGCTTCAAGTGAAATGTCTTTAATCCTATTTATATGAAATTTGAAATCAGTTTCAGTGTAGGATAAAGTTGCTTCCCATAATTCATTTTTCAAAGCTTGACCCTTGAATTTCAGCTTGAAATTCTCATACAAGTAGACCTGTAAACGGATCAGATTCGGATCGGATCTGTCCTGATCCGATCCGAATTTGATAACCTTATATCCGATCCGATCCGACCCAATAACCTGATGGATTTTCACTTAATTGATCCAAATCCGAATTGTTTTATTTTCGGATATCCGATCCGATAACCTGATCTAATTAGGTAAAAAAAAATACAAAAAACTATTAATTTTTTTTATATATTATTTTTTAAGAATATTAAACACTAAATTATATATTTTATAATCAATGCTTATAATATATGACTATAAAAACATAAAAATGAAAAAGCGAAAAAAAAATTGAAACATAATTAAGTATATTATTTAATATTTACATATTAATAACATAATATATATGTGTATATATAAAATTAATCGGATCGAATTATTATCGAATCAGATTAGCATAATGGATTATCGGATTTTGATCCTAATCGGATTATCGGATTTTATTTTCAATCTATATCCGGCTAATCGGATCGGATTCGAATCAAAATCAAATCCATTGACATGTCTACATACAAGTGTCTAACATAGAACCTATGCTCAGCCCCATACAAGATGTTATCAAATACATCAATCAAACCCTGATTTGGTAAAAAAATTTTTTTGTTAAATTCTAAATTTAGCCAATTAAATACTGAATATTATACTAATTGTAAAGCAAAATGAGTTGAACCAAACCTTGATTTGGAATTTTTTTTTGTCAAATGCTAAATTTAGCCAATTAAATACTAAATATTATACCAATTGTAAAGCAAAATGACTTGATCCAAACCCCGATTTGGAAAAAAAAATTTGTCAAATGTTAAATTTAGCTAATTAATACTGAATATTATACTAATTGTAAAGCAAAAAGGTAAAATGAGTTGAACCAAACCCTGATTTGGAAAAAAACAAAAAATAAATTGTCAAATGCTAAATTTAGCCAATTAAATACTGAATATTATACTAATTGTAAAGCAAAAAAGCAAAATGAGTTGAACCAAATCTTGATTTGGAATTTTTTTTTTGTCAAATACTAAATTTAGCCAATTAAATACTGAATATTATACTAATTGTAAAACAAAAAAGCAAAATGAGTTGTTACCAACACTTACTTTTTGTCTATCTGAGATGAAAGTAATGTGATAGTGAGGGCCAACACATTCCATTAATTCTGACATGAACCACCTCCATGAATCTTTTGTTTCAGCTTCAACCACTCCAAATGCAATAGGATACATTTGGTTGTTACCATCACATGTTATAGCTGAAAGTAAGTGACCACCAAATCTGCCTTTTAAAAAACACCCATCAACCCCAATGAATGGCCTGCAACCTTCCAAAAACCCTTTCTTCATGGCAGCATAGCAAATGAAAACCCTTTGAAATTTCTTAACTTCATAATCATAAGAATCATGATCAACTGAAATTGTTGCACGACTTCTAGGATTAGTGTTTAAGAACAGTTCACAATAATCCCTTAATTTTGCATATTGTTCACCTTCATCACCCTGAATCATGCTTAATGCCATTTTCTTTGTTCTATACACCTTGAATCTTGAGACATCAATGTCAAAATCAGCAGCTATAGTACCCTTAAGCGCCCCATATGCCATGTTTGGATTCAATTTAATTTGTTCCAAGTACCTGTTTGCTAGATAGGTAGAGGTCACTTGGGTGTTTCTATGAAACCACAAGCAGTTCTTATGTTCTTATGTTCTTTATTGAATGTCTTGATTTTAAAACTTTGTTCATGTCTTGACTTACTTGCATGTATCCTCCAACCACAACTATAATTACAAATAGCAGTCACTCTAACCCCATCATTTTTTCCCAATTTTATATAATATTTATCTTTTATAACATAATCCTTAAGAGCAAGCCTAAAATCAGCAACTGAAGCAAACCTCATGCCAATTTCCAAACTTTTGACACCTAAATCTCTAGACACTATGAAATCTTGATTATTAGTGACAACTCTACTATCATTCTCTCCATTTCCCTCTACTGAACCACATAGAATTATCAACTCATCAGTTGGAGAATAATCAGACTCTACTTCTACAAAATCCATATAAGTTTGTTAAACCTCTCATTCATCAACTGAAGACTCAGTAGGCATGTCATCTCCTTCATCATCCTGTTCTATCTCATCAACTTCAACTCTCTCTAGTGCAACAATGTATATATCTATCTCATTTTTTTCATTGGAGCCTTGATGCCCAGAAAACATGTTGATCACATCAAAATCAGACCTAATTATTTGAAACCTATCCAAATCATTTGGCATTTTGAAGTAAGCTTTAGCAATAAAACCATAACCTAAACTTCCTAGCATATCCTCAAGATCACAGAAAGACCATAAATCTGGGTCTACATTGTCAATTTCTTGTACATTTCCTCCCACATATGAAGTATGGGGTATACTCTCAAATACAACCCTAAAGTGAAATAGAATAGTATACTTCACATCCATCTACAACCAAACAAATAGGGTCAACATGGATGGACAAAATTACTCTTGAAAAACATAAAATTATTGAGAGTTAAAGCCTATTGAACATTAAACATCAATTAAACAAATATATATACTAATGCATTAAACATCAAAAGAGAGAATAACAAAGCAATAATTCTGGTATTGATGAAGAAACTTCCATATGGCTTTACATTAATGAAATCTAAGTACAAAAAACCAGAGCATAAAAGGCATTGTTGTGTACTAATGCATTAAACATCAAAAGAGAGAATAACAGAACAATAATTCTGGTATTGATGAAGAAGCTTCCAAATGGCTTTACATTAATGAAATCTCAGTACAAAAATCCAGAGCATAAAAGGCATAACAACAATTAATATAGGAGTAAAGGCTTACCTCTGTGATGGACAGTAATTAGTGCTCCTTTCGTATGTGTTTTCCTTCAAGCTTCTGCTGTTGTGTTGGATTTATTTTGCAATGACCAGTACAATCATGAATGTATATATAATGGTAATGTATATATAAGTGGCGCAAAAACCTTCCTATTTTGGCGCCAATTTCAGACCCATCAAACCACCTACAATGTAGCTGATGAACTAATACACTATGTTGTTGTACATTGTGTAGCTGTCAAATTTTAGCGCCAATTTCAGAACATCAAACCACCCTACAGTAACAAGATGAACTGGTACACTTGTGTTTCTGTCAAATTTTCATTATTTGTTGGGATTAAACTGCCATGTCATCAAAGATAAGCTCCAACAGTGCAGGGGCAATCAGGTAAATCACTAATTCCGTTAACAGAGCAATGACAAAATGGACTTGTTTGTAACAATTTCATATTTTCAGGGATCATTTGTTAGTTGAGGGGGTTAGTTGGGAGAGAGAGTATAGTTGAGGGGGGTTTAATACTATTTACCATTTTTATTTTTATTTTTTAGCACCCTAAAAAAATCATGGATACTAATAGGTGTCGAATGTTATTCATTCTAGGTTCCTAACTCACTATTGTTATGTCTTATTATTCTATTATTTGGTATTTTTATGTGGTTTGCATGTCTAAGCGTGTTTCAAGAGCTTAATAAAGAAAAACGAGTTAACTTTGGTGAATTAACCAATGATGTGCTTGTGTTTATCCAAGAAGAAAGCAAAAGAGGAGTTTTCAAGCAAAAAGTATTTCCCGGAGGGTAAAAATGATATTTTTCGGAGCCAAAAATTTCGAAAAACATACCAACGGAGTTAAGGGGGTTCTAACGGAGCAATAATTAAAAAAAGTGATTTCCATAAATTTTACTACGCTTGAGCTACGCATACAGTAGCTAAAAGTGGCTAGAATCATCAAAACTACACTTGAGCTACGTCATGCGTAGGAGCTAAATTTTGCAGAATTTGAATCTTGATTCGATCCGACTTACATTAGATTGAAGGGTTTGACTCAGAATTGATGAGAGACACATCAAAGAGGAATCATAATTCAAGAGGGACAAGTTCAATACAAACAAGACTCTTCTCAATCACTTCTATAAATACCATGGTCTAATACAGATCTGAGGAACTTCTAATTACATAATTTTCATAGCACTATTTTTGGAGATTCATATCTTTTGAAGAAGGGAGCCTGAATAGAAGATCATGGAGGACGTTTCTACATCAACGATGCAATCTCCTAACACCATGAGCAATTAAACCTGTATCTAGGATTTTCTAGCAAAACCCTAGTAAAGTAATATAGTTATTTATTTGTTTCAATTGTAACGAGGGGAAACTGAAGACCACACCTGTGATGATTGTGTAGATCTGAGACCGTAGTAATTTATGATAAGGGGTTTTATATTTATTTTATTTTTGTCTTAGATTGAATGAATGCATTATCTCAACCAATCATGTGTATCTGGTGTTTTCCGATATACCTTGATTTTTTACAAAATGATGCTTAACACTTAAAACCCTAGATTTACACAGGCCATGCCTCGGCGAGTTGACATAGACATGTTTTAGTTTAAATTCATGTTGTAGGAATAGATTAGAGGAAAATAGATGACATGTATTAATCACACTTTGTTCGGAGATGAGTTGTAGCGAATCCGGTGGATGATATCATTTTTTGGGATGTATTCTACTATTTGCGGTACGGTTTGATTCACGGTGATGGATCGCCCTCTTGCAATTGACCAAGTAGATAGCTATATTATGTGGTTAGTGATGGAACATGAAAACCCTAATTTTTTTCTACTCTGAATCACAATCACAATTTACATATTGTTTTTAATTAGTTCATTAATTATAGATCTCAAACAAATCAAAACATTTTTCAACTATAATTCAATACTTTTATATTGTTAGAGTGAATAATCCAAGTTTCTGTGAAATTGATATTCCCTTTCTTAAGTTGATTTGTACTATAATACGATTCGTGCGCTTGCGATAGGTAAAACCTTGTCGTCATAAGGGTTCATTCTTAACCATTATTTTTAATCCCCATTGACTCTCATCAGATACAATTAAAAAAAAATGCCAATGGCCCCTCCCAAAATTAAAAAAAAATCTTTTAGTATCTTAAAAAGTATGTATTTTATAGATAAATTTATAAAATATTGCATATGACCCCTCAATTTTTTTTAATAACCCACAAATATATATATATTTTATAAATATTATCTATGACCCCTCCCAAATCTATTTTCTGGCTTCGCCCCGCTTACAAGGATAGTCTAGAATTTAACTAAAATCTGCAATAAACAGAAATTTATAATAAGGAATTCAAATAAAGAGATGTTTATTGAACTTTTAATTATCTTTTGGTAATAACATTGAATTCTAAAAATTATAGATTTAGAATTTTGCAGTTTGCAGTTTACAGAAAATGTAGGGATATAGTAGGAAAATAAAATAAAAATATGTAATATTCAATTATAAATTTTTTTATGCCATAATGTTATTGAGACTTAAAAAAATTCATAACAAGATGTGTTGGAATATTGTTTTTTCTTTAAAAACAAAAATTAGAATAAGTTTGAAATGGAAAGGCACAAAACGAAAGAAGCTACGGGTGCGTTTGGAAATTAGTGTTTTCGTTTTGTATCTCTTGAGAACAAAAAATTTTCTTGTTCTTTTCCTAAGGGTAATCCGAAAACAAAAACACGTTTGGTTGGAAATTATGTCTAAAAAATTTTCAGGAACAAAAAAAAAAAATTTGGAGATTAGGATTTGGAAGTTGAAGATGGAAGTTAGGGTTTGGAGGTTGAAGATGAAGGTTAGGGAATCTGCAACAATTAATTAATTTTTTTGCTAAGAACAAATAGTGCCGAAAACAAAAAAATATCATTTTGATGTTTTCAAATTTTGAACTAAGGGTGAGAAAAAGCATTTTTTACTGTTCACAAAAACAAAAACCATCAAAGGCTCCCAAACGCGTTTTTGTTCCCATGAATAGTAAAAAAAATAAAAACAAAAACGAAAAAACCCCTATCCAAACGCACCTTACACACCCCAAGTATAAAGCTGCGCATATAAGCTTAATTTCCAAAGTACTGACATGAGTAATTTATTTCAGTTCTTAAGAAACTGAACCACTATAGGCAGAATACACAAATAAATGTAACTATATGTAGGAGTTAATTTGTTGTCACATGTACATTGAAACGATGCATATATAATTATTCAAATCACAAGAGAGGCGAGGGTAAAATCATGAGCAATGGTTGATCCAAATTCCCATTATCCACCTGAGGCTGAACCTATTGTTAAAAAAGTTGAGGATCCTCCTCCTCCTCCACATCCTCGGCAAATCTTTCCAGACTTGAACTCCTCAAGCTACTACTAGAATCATGAGTTACAGCTTATTTTTGATAAACCACAAATGCTGCAATATTTTGCTCAATATTTACTAAATTCCCTTCCTTCATCATCCTTCCCTTCAAGAAAGGTTTGCTGAGGTTCTTTTTCCTGTGCTGAAACCCATTACCATTCAATTACTTCCTCTTGAGTTACTATCTGATTTTCCTAGTCAGTGGCAATAACAAGGCTTTACACATCTTTACTAAATTCCCTTCCTGCCTTTCAGTTAAGGGATTTGTGGTGTTTTTGCTGTCACTACCACCTATGTTGTTACCCTCCACTACCAGATGACATACCGACTGCTTTGATATGAGCAACATCAAAGGACCACTGGAAAAACCACCAAATTGCAGTGTTTGTAAAAGAATCACCCAGAAAAGCTTAAACAGTCATGGCTTTGATACCAAAAGCAATTGCCAATAATCATTCTTCACAATCCCGACTCTCCTTCAAACTAAAAAAAAAAGAAAGGAAAAGGCTTTTGTCACCTTAAAAGTAGGGTTGAAAATTTGTATCGGTGGATCGTGTTCGTGTCGGATCGAAAAATATCTGATTAATATACGTGTCAAATATACTCAACCCTAATTTAACCCACATGTTATCCGTATCGACCCACGTAATTCATTTAGTCTATTTATTATAATATACTAAATTAAATTTGATACAATCCAATACGAAATGAACTATTTAACCTATTATCAATAAAATTAAATTGAATTTGACACGAACCAGTAATAGTTTATTGATATATATTTCAACCCATAATCAATTAATAAAGAGAAAAATTAAAAAAATAAAAATAAATATAAATATAATTGTGTCAAATATAATCCATTGCATTAACCTCAACTTGGGCCCGCCAATGCTGCTCCCACCCACAATTCTCCGTCCTGTGTTGATTACATATATTATCAATTCTAAACTCGGAAAGCACATTTTCAAATATCTAATATTAAATATTTCTATTGCGCAATAACATCATTTATTGTCATGATGTGGTTACCTATAATCAAAGGAAAGACTTGCAGTTCTAGTGGCTTTTCTGGTGCTCCAACTGTGATGAGCTTTCCATGAAACTTGAGAAGATTTACCAATGGCATGATGGGATGAAAGGCGGAGACTGTATCGAGGATACCATCCAGTACTGGACCCATAGCAGCCTTCACAAATAAAACATCCAATTTATCTCCCAAAATAATGATATAAACTACATTAGAAAATTATCGGTAGGGCTTGCTTTGTTTGCAAACTCCATTGAAATATCAAATTCTAAACGCTTTTATTCCCCAACGTACTCTAGCCGTTTTCATGAGGTTTTTGGTTTGCTTGATTAGTATAACTCTAAAAACAGATAATAATAAAAAACAGTTATTTGAAAATAAATATTATTAAAACGGTAAAACAGACTTTTTGTACAATTTTTTTACTTTTCAAAAAACAGTTGCAGAAATACAAACCAAACATACCATTTGTCTTCTGATAACTTAATAGAAATTCCTATAACACGAGAGTGCAATTGAGCACCTGCATTTGGTCAAGATCGTGGCTAACAAAAAACAAGTCCGCCCCCAAATGATTCACAGCTTCATCCTTCTTGTTAGCATAGGTACTGATCACAGTGACTTTGAGGCCCAAGGCCTTGGCAAACTTGACAGCCACATGACCAAGCCCACCTAGCCCTACAATTCCCACATGCATACCTGGTTTGTCTAAACCATAATACTTCAAGGGACTATACACCGTGACTCCAGCACAAAGCAATGGAGCACCACCATCGAGTGGCAAGTTCTCCGGGAATCGAACACGAAGCGCTCACTTTATCTCCTAATTTGAATTTTGCTACTTTGCTTCCCACCTCTGTCACTACACCTACAATCTCATGCCTCAAAAACCCAAAAATCAAAGGTCAAACATGATTAAAGGTATAGGTCAAACAAGATTAAAGGTATAGAGCAGTAAAACTCGCATATCTTGTCACGATTAAATGTATTATCTTGCGTAATTGCAATCATGATCCCAAAATAGAATTGACATGATATGTCACTACACGGAATAGTGGTGGTCGCAACTGCCACTAAAGTGGTAAAAATTTGTGCTATAATTTTTATTGGCAGACTCTAAATTGTCAAGCTATAGTGATACTAATAAATGTTGTTATAATTTTTAAGGACCATATTGTTGTTTAGGTCCAATGGCCAATTTATTTTATGTGTGATATTTGAACTATCTTGCACTAACCTAATCTATTGCAAAATAAACAATTTGTTTTATGTTAACATAAACATATATATATATATATATATATATATACACACACACACGCACATGCAGAATTGCTACTCAAATTTCAGTAAATGGGTAAGTATTTATAGGAAGGAGTAATTTTTACCCTGGCACAAGAGGATAAGAGGTGAAGCCCCATTCATTCTTGATATAGTGAAGGTCAGTGTGGCAGATCCCACAGTAGAGCACCTTGAATCTCACGTCATCCTCACAAGTCGCCCTACAAATATTTCATTATCAAATGACAATATCACAACAACAAATCATAATAATCATCCTCATACGATAAAATTACTCCTCTGTCCTGGTTCTGTTTAGGCCTTTCATGGTAATTATTCTTAATGCATCTTTTTATTCCAATGAAATCAAATTTAAGTATCATTGTGGGCTCAATCAATTGGCAAACATTATTAATTAAATTGACTGGTAGTGGATGCCAATTATTACATTGTTAAATAATAATTGTCCTTTAAATAAATTTTTTTTAGAAAGGTGGATATTTAATTACAAATATGTCATTTTAGAAATTTGAACATCTATTGTTAAATAATTATTGTCCTTTAAATAAAAAAATTTAATGATAAAATGTCTTCCACTAGAGTCGAGTGTCAAGTTTTATGAACCTTTGAGATAAGGAAAAATAGAAAAAGTGGGGCGCAATATCATAAAAGCAAAGGCTCAAACGCCTTCAGCTGTAGATTTGGGAGAAAATATCAAAACTACTTTTCATAAGCTCTCACAGGAATACGAGTACAAAGCACCCACACACATTAGGCAGAGATCTTAATTCAGTCAAATTTTTATTTCACTGAAGCATTTCAGTGTCAAATGGCACGCTTTTATTGGTTCAATTGTGACGTACACACAACACCGGTATTGATCTAGTGATATGCTTATATGTGCATGCGTGTTTTCAATTGATGCGGGACCATTTGCGGATGAGCTCCCGAATAAAACCGTGCAAGATTTTATTTTTATGAATTTCAACTGTTGCTTGTTGAGAAGATGAAGAAAACGACAAAAAAGTTGTAAAATGAACTGGTTGTATATGTGACAGAATCTGTGTGTGAATTACCACATATTTAGATATCTATAGAGGGGAAGAGAAAAGAGAAACTAATATTTTGTAGAAAGTATACAAATTGATATTAATGAAGAGATAAATTTTGGTGGCCGGCGGCTAGAGCGGATGTGAGATATTACCGGGGAAACTATTATAGTGAACTTATTATTTTATTCAATGTAGTATTTTTTATTTATTTGGTATTATAAATTTATATGAGTCTATACTTTTATTAAATAACTGTGAGTTATATATATATATATAAATATATATCGATTCGGTTTAGTTTAGTTCAGATTGATTTCAGACAATCTAAAATTACAATCAAATTAAATTAGAACGATTTCAATTTTTAAAAATCAAAATTAAATTAAATCAATTCAAAACCCAAATCAAGCATCAATTTAATTCGATTTGAAGCAATTTTACGATTTACATTTTTTTTATCCGCTCCTCGTCCTAATGATATATTCCTCGCATGAGCACTCTTTCCCTTTTAATAAGGTGAGCAGATAAAGTTGATTTGATATATTCGGTTGGATGTTTGACTATAGTCTATAGAATTCGAGGTTCATGACTGATCTATGATCATGACTAAAACTCTACTATAATACATGTCCACATAAGCATATACTGTTAAGTACAAGAAAGATAATGCGTATGCGAACAATATTATAATATTAGGGTAATTTACAGAAAATTTCATCACATCTCATGATTTAATCATCAAATTTTCTATTATTTGATAAAGTGCCTACATTAAAGATTTTAATCAAATATCCCCTCAAATCAATTTTTATATCAAAATGAATTAAATATTCTTCATATAAATTATAATTTCACTTATTTTTTTTTAAATATATTATACTTTCCCCATTCTTGTTTGAATAATTACATTTTCTTTCCTCTATAAAAATATATATATAAAAATTCGAAAACATTATTGAAAATTTGAAAAAAATATATATAATTCGAAACAAATATATAAATTTTGAAATATATATATATATATATATATATATATATATATATAATTCGTAAACTATATATTAAATTTCAAAACAATATATAAAATTCGAAAATATATATCTAAAATTAGAAAAACTATATAAAATTTGGAAAATATATATAAATTCAAAAAAAATTATATATAATTTGAAACAAATATATAAAATTCAAAAAATATATATAATTCATAAAATAATATATTAAAATTTGAAAAAATATATAAATTTAAAAAATATATATATTAAATTTCAAAAAAATATATAAAATTCGAAATATATATAAAATTTCATATATATATAAAATTAAAAATATATATATAAATTTCGAAAAACATATATAAATTTACCCTCATAAAAAATAAAAATGAAAGAAAAAAAATGATGATACTAGTATCCAATAAGAGACAAGTAATCAACCCACCATCTTACCCTATCTCACTTTTTCTTGTCCAAATTTCGCACATTTACCTCTTTTTTCTTTAATTTTTTGTCCATTTAACAATACAATAAAAAATAAAGATTTAAGTACACAACATGACATGGGTCATCATTCAACCTCACGTGTCTGGTCCAAACCATACATCCTGTCACGTGTCATTCACATGGTGACATAAAAAAATAAAATTCATTTTTTGAAATATATATATTTTTTCAAATTTTATATATTTGTTTTGAATTATATATATATATATATTTTTTTTCAAATTTTATATATTTGTTTTGAATTATATATATATATATATATATATTTTCTTTCAAATTTTAATATATTATTTATGAATTATATATATATATATATATTTTATGAATTTTATATAGTTTTTATAATTTTATATATTTGTTTTGAATTTTATATATATATTTCAAAATTTATATATTTTTTCTAATTATATATATATTTTTTCAAATTTTAATATATTGTTTATGAATTTTATATATATATATATATTTCAAATTTTATATATTTGTTTCGAATTATATATATATATTTTTGAATTTAAATATATATTTTGAATTATATATATATATATTTATAGATGGGGAAAGTATAATTATCCAAACAAGAGGGGGGAAAGTGTAATATGTCCAAACAAGAGAAGTGAAGTTGTAATTTATGTAAGAGGAATTTAAATTATTTTGACATAAAAATTGGCTGAGAGTATTTGATTAAATATCATAGACTTAGTGAACGAGGGTTTGATGATTAAATCCTGAATCTTCTGAAAATTTTATGTAAATTACCCTTATATATATATACCTTCCGGAGAATTTGAAGGGGGAGAGAGTCCCAGAGGTATCTCTAGCTGCCCATCCAAAGGCCTTCACTGGGTGTTGCTCTTCTGGTGATATATCAGCCATTTTTAGAGAGAGAAAGAGAAATGATTAATGAGAGAGAGTGAAAGACTACTGGTGCAGATTTATTATTACTTATTAGGTGTCCTATAAATAATAAAAGAGGGAAAGGGTGTGTGGTTCCTTGGTTCTTTGCTGACGAAATATTATTGAGCTCATTAATCAAATAAACAAAATTAAATTAAGGACATGTTACACTGTCGGTGCTTTTTTACAAAAAATAATTTGGTAGTTTTGACATCCCTCCATCTGTAAATTACAAAATGTCCTTTGATTTGAATTTAATTTGATACTCAAATTAATATTTAAATAAGATGAACTAGCTTTTCATTTGTGTATCATATTACCTTATACCCAAATAAGTATGTCAACAAGAGGAATTAACCTTTTATTTGTGTATCATATTGCCTTGTAATTGGCTTGAATACCTACAAATTATAGTATTTTGGCTTTATTTTATCCAAATAAGTTACATTTGATTGTGTGATTTTGACCATTTTTTCTTTAAAATATTTTAAATATACATTATTTAGATTCTATGACATTAAAGTATTGTTTGATAAAATTGAAAATTTTAATATCTGAATTTTAAGTATCGAATGTTTTAAGTGGTGTTTAAAAATATATATATTTTATGATATTTTTATAAATTTTTCACTTTTCAGACTTCAGTATTAAATGTCGACTATGTTACTTAAAACTATACCCTAATTTAAGTGGTGTTCAATTTTTTTTTTATCAAAAATACATTTAATTGAATATGTATTTAATTTAATCAAATTTAAATGATAAATAAGTGTTATCAAACATAATAGTTCTATTTGTACTACCCATTTTCTTGAAAATCAGGACATTCTTATCAAGATTGAGCCACCCAAGGTCTAATAAAGCCTTGTTTTATAAGATTATATGATATATGTTTTCCTCATTTTTCTGTTTGGATTGGAAATCTGTATTTTTCATATCCATACTATTCAATTTACCAAAATAAAATAAAATGAAGTTTTTTATTTCGAGTCATTGCTATTTAATTATTCTAAAAGAATAGAACTATTTCGAATTATTTGTTGACATGGACAAATTCATGTAGACCTTTGAAATTATTTCAATTGCCCCTCTACAGATTTTGTGTTATCTTTTTTCACCTTAAAGAATATGTAATTGTAACAAAAATTAAAATTTATATATCCTGGCTCGGCTATGGTTTATATGATTTGAGCTTGGAAGTTTTTTTATATGTACAATCACCAATTCTCTTTATCTTAATCCAAAAAATCTTCCTAAAATCATTATTGCATCTGAAAATTGGGATTTTCGGATTCAATAGAAGTCGTAACCGGAATTCTGCTATTAACTCACTAGTGTTATACATCATCAATAGCTAGCACTAGATATGTTAGCAAATGGATATACCTCATTCTTCTTTGAAGGGTTATACAAAATATATATGGAAAAAAAAAATCTAATGCATCATATATATATATATATATATATTTCCAAGGTTATGTTGTTCGAGGAGGCCCTTCTAAACGAATATAGTCATACATGATTCCTCTGAAAGGGCCTTGACCTCTCGATTGTGTCAGGTAAATTATATTCGTTCCCATGACAAGTTGAGAGCAAGAAATACCAACACTATAGAACCAGTACAATCCATGAATTCCATGTCTTGCTATTGCATTGTCCTTACCAATAAGCCCTGTTGTGAAGTTGGGTTGTGCCTTGTGTTCATCGTTGATCCAAATCTTTAAAATTCATAATAATTTTCAATTAGGAAAAAACTTTTTATTAAAAGCACACTTGAAAATTTCTAGGAAAATTAGAGTAATCAATAAAAAAAATTAACTTTAATGTTTGGAGGAAATATTAGGGCCCAAAATATAATCTTTCCAATTTTAGATAATAGTATAGTAATTAAGAAAGGCTTATTTTTTTCTTCAAATTAACACTCCTACTCATAATAACCTTCACAAAATAATAAGAAAGTTTGAGTTTCATACTTGTAATTCAGCTTCATGAGCTGATGCTAGTGCCACTTGTAGTGTATAATTTCCCGTACGTGCAACATTTTTTAGGTCAAACAAAACTTGCCATGTGGTTGGTTGATATGTTTTGTTTCCAATGTTCCTGCAACAATAATATAGATAGACTTAATTACAACCCAAACTCGCAAAATTAACAAAGATAGAGGCACAATAAGATAAAAAAATCACCTATTAACATGAGCGAAGAACCAATCTTTTTGGTAATTGCTAACACCAACTTTGTACACTAAATCTTGCGTAGGATATAATTCTGCATACCTATCCCATAACCCGTATTGCCTAAACCTGTACCAATATATATATACATATATATATATATATAAATATATATATATAATGTTTAGATGTTGTGATTGGAATATTAAGGAGTAAGTAAATGTGTTGATCAATAGGGCTCACTTGTCCAACTTCTCATTGTATAATTGGTTCATCAGCGTTGGACTAGGGTCAGGCACATAGAACTCAGCCGCGGTTCGATCCGGGACTCCGATTTGCCATAGGGTCGGACCATTTCTTGGAGGATTATATACTAGAACGCCCAGTTTTAATTTGGTTCCTGCTCATATCAGTTACACATTTTACTAACACACACAAAAAAAAAATATATATATATGTACGTACCTTAATTTGTTAAAAATGGAGATTAAAATTAAATTTGATATACAAACCTGGTGTGATGCTGAGATTAACATTATATTTGTAATCCCCAACAATGCCAGGGACCCATCCATATAAATTATAGTTACCAGGTCGAACATTCTTGATCAAAAAATGACCTTGATTATCAGCTTGAGTCCAAAATTGATAGCCCTGGTGACAAAAATTCAATAATTAAAATATTATTACTACCATATTTAAATTTCTTATAAATCTTCAAATTTTTGTTGATAAATTAAATAAAAGACCAAAACTAACCTTGTTTTCTCTTTGCCATGATCCCACCTCTCCTAGCGGAGCCAATCCCACGTACGCAGATTTTGCAGTCATAGGGTCTTTTTTTATGAACCTAGAAGATGAGAATACAATTATCAAACATTTAATTTTATCGCAAAATTATTAAATGAATTTGAATTACCGGTCAATTGGTAGTTCAATTACATTAAATAAAATATTTGCTATATATATATATATATTGTTAAACCTATGTGAATTACCTGTCACAGACTTTTAAGTGGCCACTGACTGTGCCCCTTTGATCTGCATGAGAAAAGTCTTCGGAGCATGGAAAATCGTATGGCCATTTTTTTGTTTCTGTCAACATCTTATGAAATTATTGAGGGTAAGTATTTTATTTTTATTTGATATGTATGAACAAATACGAGTTCTTCTACAAAATTGTGCAAAATGGTACCTTCGTTTTGGCATCTTCCCATAGTGTTTGGATATTGGAATTAGCTTGACCAGAGTTTAGATAGACCAAAACTGGACCAAAAACCTTTTTCCATGCCTCTCCATTTCGAAATTGTATTCCTAAACTCTCCCCAGCATAATGCGTACTAAAAAACATCTGAAAAAAAATAAAACAAGTATTATGATCAAAATAAAAATAAGTGAAATTGTTCAGACATCAAGTTTAAAATATTTGTTCTAAAATAATTTGGCTTGGGAACGTTGTTTTGATATAGACACATTATCAGATTCACTAGTTTAAATTTTTTTTTGTGAATATATATAGTTATCTAAATTTGGATTTGAGATCAAACTTGTTAAAAAAATCAAAGAGTTTCTTGAATACTTATTATTTAATTACTCTCAGCCATTCATTGTGATACTGAAACTTACCTAATGAATTATTTAATGTAACGTCTGAAAGTGATGGAAGAGTATATTGTTTCTCATATTTCTCGACTATTTTAATTTCGTCATCTTTGGCAATTTCTATGTGATGGGCATTTAATTTTGGGCCAAGGAAGACACATATATCAGGCCTGCAACTCGGGCGGGACGAACCCGAAAATTTCGGGCTTGGATTAGGACAAAACCCAATCCGGGCCGCCAACCCGATCCGATCATGTCGGGTTGGGTCTAGCCTGATTTGAAAATCGGATTGGGTTCTTCTACATTAGGGTTGTACCGGATTCGGGTCGGGCTAGCCCTAACATATATTGGGCCTTGTATAAAGATACTTACAGATATAGTAGTTGGGCCGACGTGAGAGGTGAGGTCTTGCTTAATGGGCCCACCAGTTCGGAACTCATCAGTGGGTGTGATCATCCAGAATCCAACAAGCGGGTTAGGGGATATCCACCCATGAACCCGGTTGTCTTTGTCCTCACATGAATACTGGTACTTGTCATCAACCTACACCAAATCACATTAGACCCCAACTTTACACATTGCTTGTTTATATATATATATATACATATATGTATATATACCTGTCCTTTGAGGGCTGGATTGGTTGTATTCGTCAACAGAACAGCTTCCGGGTAGTCAAGTACTTGACCCGTTTGGCGGTCTTGGGCTGTGGGCATGATCCTTTGCCTTTTGTCCGATATAGCCATGTATTGAAACCTAACCATAAACCATGTAACATGTTTTATCAATCATTAAATAATTCATTGAATATATCACATTAACATAAGTAACGTTAATAATTTTAATATTATTAAGTGAAACAAGTTGATCACTAAATTAATTTTAAGACTGTAACTTAGTAGTATTTAGGTTCTCTAAAAATAAACGGTTGAGGATTTTAGAGAATAGTAGTGGATGTGTGAGTGTTATTTGACATATGTGATGCACGTGTTTTCAAATTTAAAGTATAATTGAAAAATAAAAAACTTAAAATAGGTTTTAAGTGGTTACCACATTTTGATCAACTATTAAACTTATTATTGGAGATTATTTAAATCCTTATAATAAATGATGGGCACTAAACCAATTAAGTTATTGGGCACACACTATTGTTGACAGACACGGACGTGCCTTGGGATTAGTGGAGGCGGTGATCTCATTGATTTATTTATTTTTTAGTATTAATCTTTAAATTTGTATGAATGACGCTTCTACTTCCCCTAATTTTTTTTTAAAAAAAAATTAGGGGAAGTAGAAAAAAAAAAATTCGGTTACCTTATATATTAAACCTTCTGGAATTTAGGAAAAGAGACAGAGAGAAAAAAAAATTCCTTTTTTTGTTTTTTTTTTTGTCTGAATTCACGGATTATATATATATATAATATATATGATTAAGGCCAGGTAATATATATTACAGTTCTTGACGAAGCTTGAATACTATCCTTCCTTGGTAGATAGTTATATCAGGCCATTCCTTTAAGCGTTCAAATATTCCGTAAGCGTAGAAACCAGGGCACCCACGCAACATTATGAACCTGCATGACAACAATTTAAACCCACATAAATAATTAATTAATTTTAAGAGACCTTAAATTATCAGTTTGATTACGAATATATTTAAATGTGATATTTCAAGCCTTATATACACTGCACCTTTTGTCTATATTTAAAGGAATTACATTGTCACCCATTGAAGGATTCCATGTTCTTGTAAACGAAAGCTCTACTTGATTTTCATTTTGCTTTATAACCGTGTAATTTCTCCCATATAGCCTGCAAAGCATCCATTAAATTAATTAGATATATATATATATATATATATATATATATATATATTTAACATATTTTCCAATTGAGTGAGCCAATTTTACTTTGATATAAAGAGAGATAGCTTACAAGTCATATATTCCTTTGGGATGTCCCGAATCACCCCAAACAAAATCCCAATACCTGCATTTACTAAATTAAATCAAAATATGTAAAGCAAGTAATCAATTATCATGTTCAATTCCTACAAAATATAAATATTTTGTTGGAGTCAAAACCATGAACATTATCTGAGTTTTATCCAATTCGTGCTTTGTACGAGTCTCGTGAATTAATTGAGGAGAACATCCTCGAATACCAATTACCTAAATGAAATTGCAAGAAAATGTACTTACCCTCTATTATTTTCTTTGTTATTAATTTCGAGTAAATTGTCCACTCCATTGTACTGTATACCCGTGACCGTACCATTTGGGGTGGACAGTGTGACGTTAACAAGGCCATTGCCCAATATCACCTGTAAAAATAAAATGTGCTTGTCACTTTTTCTAAATAAGTTTCATCTTATGATTTAATTAGTTTATTAGATTGACATTTCATTTTCTTATTTTCTGCTGAAATTAAATTCGTGTGAAACAAAGTTGCATTAAGCATATATAGAGCAGAAGGGGATTTGAATTTACTTGTTGGTCCAGTACTTGCAAACAGACAGGAGGATATGACCGGAGTTCTTTATTATCGATGTTCCTAAAATAATTCTGCATTTCAAAAGCCAGAAATAGGAAAGTCAACAGATTTAAAAATTAAAATGAGCATAAAATCTTAATCAAAATCAAATATATATTATTATTATTTTACAATTATAATATTCAAATCAATTTACATGCACTTTAATTAATTCACAGCATTCGTACGAACTTCAACTAATTCACATAATTCGTGCACAATCCACGTAATGGAATAAGGCTCAACTTATGTGGAATAGTGATGGAATCATATGGAAAGTTTCTAGTGACTAAAATTGACTTTTTGTGAGGACAAGTTCACGAGTGTGTATCGTGTAGCGTGAAGTTTGCATATGGTAATATCATCACTATATATATGGCATATGCTCCATACCGAAAAGGCCATTGAGCTACTTATGAGGACAACTTTGTCACTTTACACTCCAAGTAACAGAAAGTCTGAAACTAAATATGAAACTGTTGAAACGATAGAAATATCAAAAGGTTGAAGTTTGAACCTCTAAATCCGTGCTTTATCCTTAATGAAAACAATACCAAGATTACAGTAATAACCGAAGCAAAACCAAAACCCACACACACAGCTAGATACAACTTACAAGTCACCTCTGAAAGGTTAAAAAAGTCCCTGTTTTTTCACACAGTTTTATGAAGTACCTTCATATATATATATATATATATATTTACATAAATACATTGAATTTTCAAGTTATAATGAACTCATAATGGTGAACTTTGTCTAATCCATCATTCCTGTTTGGATACTCCCACACTTGCATGTTTCAAAGTAAGAAATAAGTATTATACATATATAGATAGTATATATTTAATCCAAAAGCCACCACAGGAAAATCCAAGAAAACTAAAAGAACCAAAAAAGAACTATGGTTTTAAAGTCGTTTTTACACACCTCTTGTTGCCCTTTTCAGTAGATTGCTAGAACATCCACTCACTCCCCATTAATCAGTGAAATGTCTCTCAAGGGTGCACAAAAGCAAACAACATATATATATATATATATATATATATATATATATATATATTTATCATTCACGCACACAAACACACATGACACACAGTGTATGTATGTATGTATAATACACACACATATAAAGAAGGTAGAGATGAGGAAGAACCTAACTGGACTCTTCAGAGAACATTCAATCAGCAACAAGAACTCAACTACCACCCAAAACAACCCAAACAGTAAACTCCATTGCCGCTTCCACCCCGCTTCCATTTCCAAATTAACACTTAATCCTGCAAACAAACGCTACACGCACAAATATAAAGATAGATAGATAGATATGTATATATATATATATATATATGTCAAGAAAATATAATTGTAGAGAAAAAAAAGGACTTGAGCGTATGAGTGATGAATTAAGATGAAAGTACAAGAATAATTTTGTAAGGACATTGACAGGCATTACCCTATTTCTCAGACGTGTGTGTGGCAGCGTTGTCTTTTGATTATTTCAACCGTTGATTTCTTGGGCTTGATTGTTATGTCCCAAGTCCTTTGATTCTGCAATATTATAGACAAAGCCGTTAAAGTACTAGTATGAGAAGCTGACTCAAGTGTATGTATCTGGTTAAGGTCTACTTAATATATTGGTAAATGTACTTGTATATTTGATTAATTGCAAAACTAAATTAAATTATGTCTTAAAAACTAAATGAAACGTGTATATAATAACACCACATTCACAAGTAATGTGTGGTGAAAAATGGACTTTTAATAGCTCCACATCAATGATGAATTAAAACTTTCTACCAAATTAATTGACTTTTACTTGTCTTAGGTATTTATGGGTGATTTTAAGAATATATTCTTAATATGGTTGTGAGATGGGCCCATTTCAATTTTTTTATAGGCATTAATTTATAGTTAATTTCTACAAAATAAAATTATCAATGACACCTAATTGTCTAAGTTAGAGTTTTGATCTTAATTAACATTTTTGTGCAAAATGTAATACCGAATACATACCATCAATTTTTATACAGATTATAACAATTATATACATTCTGTTTGTTGACCATTATTATACATGTTTCTAAAAGTCTAACAGTTATTTTTTAGAACCTAGCCACAACCCGTGTAATTAGGCACGGAGCCACTAAGGCTCTCCAATGGGGCAGTTTCCACCATTCAAAAAAAAATTGGTCTTTTTTAATGATAATTTAAGTATTTTAAAAAAAGTATAGGCAAAAATTGAGATTTATTCCTATTTAATTTTTAAAAAAATTAAATTTATTACTCCTAATATCATGAATTGCCCTTGATAAAAGAATTTTGGTTCCGATTTCATCCTTGTGTGTAACATTAAGTGACTGACTTATTGAGGGACGAGATTTTGAACTCACTAAAGATTCTTGTAACCATCTCCGTTACTCACGCAAAGGCTATTATCCTAGACTACTTTAGAAGTAAATATAATCTCAAATTAGCAAATTATCACTCTTTTTGGAAAACTAGCTAGCTGGTTACCAATTTGGTGTTGACCACCTGAACAAGTAATGGACCTATTTTATTTATTTACTTTTTTTCCTTTTTGTGCATTCCTGAAACTTTCAACCTACTTTTTGAACAATTGATTCTTAATAAGCACTTGCCCTTTTAAAATTCTGAAAGTGTAAAGGAATAAAAGTTGAATATTGTCTAAACACGTTAATTAAGAAAATAATACATTGATAAAAGAAATAAGAGATAAAACATACTTTATTACAGAAATATAAAAGCTTATCACCTCTTAGCATGCGTTAAAGAGATATATCATGATTCATGACCTGCTCATGTTGATTGCTTGCAATTATTCTCTGCTTTATATATTATTACACTACAACAAAATTAGAAATTGATGGGAGATATTTAGCAACTGTTTTTAAATTTGTTTTAACAAATAATATTAGGCAGCAAAAAAATTTGTCAGCTGGTAAAGGGATATTTTTATTGCTGCCAAAAAATGAAAAATAAAATTTGGGGGGGTAATTATGTAATTTTGAAACGCCCATAAAAACCCTAATTAGAAGAAGACATGACACGTATGATACTAGGATGTCAGATACTATTAAGCTATAACGAACTTTTATATTTGTAAATAATTCAGTCAAAGCGATATAATGTTCATAGTGAAAGCGCATTAATAATAGCTTAATTATATTTTGTTCATTCTTAAATATCTTTTTCCTCTTCTTATTTTTTCTTTTTTTTTTCTATTATTTTTGGATATTAAACACATTTCTTCAAAAACACGTACCATATTTTATTTTTCTATAAACATTATTTTCCATTTCTCTATATTATTTTCCATTTTTCTTCTTTTATCAAATTTGCTTCCCAAAATTCATTAGCATCTAACTCTGAAAGCAATACTTATGGTAAAAGCTGTCCGTAATTATTTACAATAATAACAATTTTCTGTATTTATATTTATCACGCTTGTGCAACTTTTGAAAATCAAGCCAAAGAAACCGTTGTTTTTATTTTCCTTGCGTCCGCATTGTATTCTATTTGAATGGTCCATACCAATAACTAATTTAATGGTGTCACAGTTGTAAACTTTCACGTAGGGGATTAATATGCAGAAAGTAAATAAATATTTATTTACTCCCAATACAATAAAGTTAATTAATTAATCGATTTCTTTTCAACCCCGTATTAATAGTACAATACGTTTTTATTATGGAGCGCAAGTATTGTAGACATTTAAGGGATTTCAGTTTTCAGATCAATTCGATCTGTGATTTTTTTACATCACTATATGTGTTTCAAATAAATTATACTTCTGAAGAATTATAGTGTATCTAAAAATGATATATACAAATTTACAAAATTCTATAGGTAACCATATAGTCTAATTTGAAATAAAATCAGTCATTGCGGCTGTAGCGGAGTTGATTGGTAAAATGAACCGAGTGTGGGTTCGAATCCTCGCTCCTCCGCAACGAGTTATGAAAATTCTCCTTGGGGTTAGACTTTTTTTTTTAATTTGAAATAAAATCACATATTTTGGGTTACTAGTTTGCCTTTTGACTAATTAGTATTAATTTGAAACAAAATCACATATTTTGGGTTGCTAGTTCGCCTTTTGACTAATTAGTAGCTTGCTAGAAGGGTAAAAATGTCCTTAGACATGCAAATATATAGGCCCCATTTGAAAGCATGTTTTTGTCCTTGTTTTTGTTCTTTTGGTATTGTTCAAAGAATAAAACATGTTTGGGAGACCCAAATACTGTGTGTTTTGTTCTCAACCAGTAAAAAAGTAAAAATGCACAGTGTTGAGAATATAGGAACAAAAAAAAGCTGCCTCTTTTGTTCCCAACTTGGATTTTTTTTTTAAAATAATAATAATTGCAAACCCAAACTTCTCAGCACCACCATCCTCCACAACCTCACCGCCACCTCCAACCATCACCGACGACCACCAGGACCAGCACACACACATACATGTATATATATATATATACACCACCATCGAACGCTTCAATCCCACCCCACCGACGACCACCACGACCACTTCCAACCACCATCACACACACATACGTATATATATATATACACCACCATCGAACGCTTCAATCCCACATCTGCAACACATATATACATATATATATACACCACCATCACTCCCAAAGATATCCCCAAATCTCCAAATCCTAACTTCTGCAACTCGACACCCCCAATCCAAACCCCCAATTGAACCCCCAAACCCTAATTGAATGCTTCGATCGACACCCAAATCGCAAGCCTTCGATCGATTCATGAGCGAAACCCCTTCAAGAGCCAATTTGTGCGTTTAGTATGTGAGAAGAGAGAATGAGTATATCAACACCCCAAATCGCAAGTTTCATGTGTGTGTTTAGTGTATGAGAAAGAGAGAGAGAAGTTACAGATATGTTTTCAGTTATTTTGTTTGCCAAACAAGGATTTGTTCTTGTTTTAAGGGTGATAAAAAATAAAGACAAAGACAAAAACTAAAATATTCTTGTTCTTACACAAACAAAAATAAGAACAAAAATATTAGGGGTGTTCAGGAACCGGAACCGGTGGTTCGGTTCGGTTCGGTTCCATAGGGGTTCGGTTCCGGTTCCAAAATTCCAAGAACCGAAAATTTCGATTCGGTTCCGGTCCCGCGGAACCGAACCGGAACCGGTTTTTTTTTTTTAATATATATTTTTTATTATTAACCAAAAAGACTAGCAATAAACCTCCACTAATTTCAATAACAATACAAATCCAAGCTACTTTTTTATTCCACTAATTATATATTTGGTTTTGGGTTTGCTTTAAATTAAATACTCTAGTTTATAATTATATTATTTTATAAAATTAATATTTAAAAAAATATATATATATAGAAGGAACCGGAACCGAACCGATTTTTTGGTTCGGTTCCGGTTCGGTTCATTCCCCTTTTGATTCCGGTTCCGGTTTTGATTTTTCAAAAATCGAAAGAATCGGTTCGATTCCGATTCCAGACATAACCGGTCATGATAAACCCTAAAAAATACTAGGTAACCAAACGGGGCCATTGTGAACACAACTTGCTATTTTCATATTGTTAAGCACCAGTGGTTATTAGTTGGATGGTACACGAAAAATACTTGAAAGATGATTGGGTTGGTGTGCCCAACTTTGACAATGAAAAATCAATTTTATTTTGTAAAACCTGTCACGTCAGAAACTTATAAGCTGTAAGAGTTAGTGGGTTACTTTCCATTTAGTGCTTGTTTGGCTAAGGAGTGGAGCCATGGTTTTGGGTTTGGTTTCAAAAATTTGGCACCAAACCCATGTTTGGCAAATGGAGTCAAAATTTGGAGCCGACACTGTAGCTGAACCATGGTGCAACTTTTGTGAAGGAATGAGCCAAAATTTGGAACCAAATTTTTGAAGGTTCATGGTTTTGGTTTTGGTACCAACACTGTAGCAAATTTATTTTTGATATTAATAAATTTCGAAAAATTAAATATTCTGAAAAATTAAATATTTATGAAAAATAAATATTTCGAAAAATTAAATATATTAATATATTATAATATTAATATATTAAAAAATATTAATATTAATATATTTTAATATTATAATATTAATATTTATGAAAAATTAAATATTTCGAAAAATTAAATATATTAATATATTAAAAAATATTAATATTAATATTAATATATTTTAATATTATAATATTAATATTTTTTAATATATTAATATATTTAATTTTTTGAAATATTTAATTTTTCATAAATATTAATATTAATATATTATAATATATTTTAATATATTAATATTAATATTTATGAAAAATTAAATATTTCAAAAAATTAAATATTTTAATATATTAATATATTATAATATTAATATATTAAAAAATATTAATATTAATATATTTTAATATTTTAATATTAATATATTAATATATTTTAATATATTAATATTAATATTTATGAAAAAATAAATATATTAATATTAATATTTATTAATAAATAAAATGTGAAACCCATATATTAATATATATTAATATTTATTTAATAAATATTAATATTTATTAATATTTATTAATAAATAAAATGTGAAACTCATATATTAATATATTTTAATATATTAATATTAATATTTATTAATATATTAATATTCAGAATTTCAACCCATACCAACTCTACCAAACATGGTTTGGTTTTTCAGCATCACTTTTTTTCACACCAAAACCATATGCACCAAACATGGTTTGGAACCAAAATAAAACCACACCAACTCCAACCACTCCAACTCCAACCCAACTCCAACCAAACCAAAACCAAAAACCAACTCCACACCCTCTACCAAACATGCATTAATTCTTTTATTTTGGTTGACGCTTATAAGCTGTAAGAGTTAGTGGGTTACTTTCCATTTAATTCTTTTATTTTGGTTGACGAATGACATGTTTTTTGGACATCCCAGTTTAAGTACCATTCCTTAATGCTAAAAAATTTAATGTCAAAAGAACTAACAAACTTGGCACTGTAGATTTGCCTTGTGTTTAGTTGTTTGTCAATATAAAAAATGGTAGGGCACGATTGACCTTGGTCCTTGGTGGGTGGGTGGGTGTCATTCTCATACTTACCTGTCAATCTCTTGCAATTTTATTTTAGGAACCAATTATTTAACCCATTTCTCTCCTAACCCTAGATTATAACAAACCATGTCATTGTTAGTTCTCATAATTGCCCACTAACATAATGTTTCTTACACATTTCATTTTTTATTGTATGCTTTGTAATGTTTTTGAGTTGTGTCAATATCGTTATGCAAAATTAATATTAATGTGATATTTATTTTTAAAATTAATATTATCTAAAATCTATTACACTGTTGCAATAAATGCGACTAGAATTAATATTACAAAGGTGAATCATATTTATAATGTTTTGCCAAATAAAAAGTATTGCAAATTTTTTAAATTAATTTTTTTTAGCATAAAAGTTGATGACTAATTTGAAACATGTCATGGTAAAATCAGGGCCGGACTTGAGGCCAGGCAGCCGCCTAGGCCCCAGGTCCAATAGGGGCCCCAAAATAAAATAAAAAATTCCCTTTAAGTAGTATAGGTCCAAAATAAAAATTTATAATTAAAAGTCCAAATAAAATGAACCCAATAGGCTAACTCAATCTTTGAGTAATATAAGCCCAAAAGAGTAATATAAGCCTAAAAAATACAATATGTCCAAATTATATATTTATTTTGGGTGTCCAAATTATATATTTATTTTGGGTCTTCGATTGGATTTCTGTAACCTAATTTTTAAGATGACCAAATCCATTATATTGTTACAAGATTGTCACCAAAACCTATATTACAACTACGAACCTTGCTATCAAGCAACAAATTTATATGAGTGGGTATAGGGATCATAATATCTCAGTACTCAATTCTTGCAAAGACAAAGAAAAGAGAAGATTTGTGTGGTTTGCAGGTAAAACTAAACTACCATTTTTATATACTACTAGTGTGTGTGTGTATATATATTGTTGAAATAGTGAAAGCTGGTTCTTGGTTGAGCACAGCCACATGAGTGGTGACCTAACAAGAACTCACGGGCAACCTGATTAAGGTCCTTGTGGTACATGGCCTTTCAGATTCTTATTCCAAAAGGTTGAAGTGAAGTGAACAAAAAAACAGCAGAATTCACAGGTCAAATAAGAAATGTTAAGGGTCACATCACATACATGCATTGTCTCAACTCTCAACTGATACATTCTCTCTCTTTTTGAGTTCAAAACTTGGACATGTGAACAAACTTATACTTTGACATCAAACACAATTTCTCTCTCCATTTTCCATTAAACTTTACGGTGCGGTTGGACATGGGTGTTTTCGTTTTTGTTATTGTTTTTTTCACTGTTCACGGGAATAAAAATTCGTTTGGGAGCCTTTGATGATTTTTGTTTTCGTGAACAGTAAAAAAAACGTTTTCTCACCCTTAGTTCAAAATTTGAGAACACCAAAATGATATTTTTTTTGTTTTCGGCACTGTTTGTTCTCAGCAAAAAATAAAAATTAATTGTTGCAGATTCCCTAACCTTCATCTTCAACCTCCAAACCCTAACTTCCATCTTCAACCTCCAAACCTTAACCTCCAAAATTTTATTTATTTATTTTTGTTCCCAAAAATTTTTTAGACAAAATTTCCAACTAAACGTGTTTTTGTTTCCGGATTATCCTTAGGATAAGAATAAGAAAAAAATTTGTTCTCAAGAGATAAAAAACGAAAATGAAAACACTAGTTTCCAAACGCACCCTTAGTTTTTCTTCCTTGTCGAAAAAACTCACTATTTAAGACACAGTTTTAATCTTTTAAAAAACATCCTTCGGATAAAAAAAACCCTTTAATTATCCATATATTGTGAAAAACAAAAATTCTAAGCTGTTCAATTTTATTTATTTATTTATGCTAAAGACTGAAAGCGTAATGTATTGGGTCATTGGGTGGGGAAATGTACAGGCCCAAAATCTAGAGTTAACGGAAGGCCCAGGCCCAAACCAATCATAACTCAAAACTCAAAAGACCCATTCAGCCTTGGATCAATTCACCATCTACACTACAACCAATTAAATTTTTAGTTATAAAATAGGGTAAATTACACAAACCATCTCTCAACTTTGACCTAATTACATAAAATACCCCTAATGTTTCATTAATATCAATTACCCCCTGAACTGAACCGGAACAGTGATTCAGTTGTTAGAAGTAGGAAAATGACTGATATACCCTCATATATGTGGAAATATTTAAAGAGTTTTCTAGAGCCACGTGAATTTACACAATTACCCTCAAATTATAAAACAAAAATAATGTATAAAAATATATATTTATAATTCGGAAAAAAACTTTTTATATACTTTTTATAAAAATATATAATTTCGGAAAAAAATATTCGGAATATTTCCGAATATTTTTTTTCCAAATATATAAATTCCGGAAATTTCTGAATATATAAAAATATATAATTATAAAAAGTATTTAAAATTCGGAAAATATATAATTTTGGAAAAAATATATAAATTCGAAAAAAAATATAAAATTATAAAAAGTATATAAAATTCGGAAAAATATATAAATTCAAAAAATACATTTATATTTTTATAATTTTATATTTTTTTCCGGAATTTATATATTTTTTCCGAAATTATACTTTTATATATTTTTTTTCCGAATATATAAAAATACTTTTATATTTTTATATTATTTTCCGAAATTATATATTTTTATAAAAAGTATATAAAAAGTATTTTTTCCGAATTATAAATATATAATTTTATACATTATTTTTGTTTTATCAAATTAACAAATTAAGTAGGGGTATTCTAGTAATTATCATTATAAAGGTAATAGTTAAAATGTAAATGTATGGGTAGTAAGGGTAAAATAGGGTTTTCAGTTCCAAAATATTCAACTTTGCCCAATATTTGAATTTCCTGGCATTGACTTCTACCGGAGGGGGGAAATGTTACAACGGAGCAAAAGTTAAGGGTGGTAACTGATATTAATGAAACGTTAGGGGTAGTGCCTGTAATTAGGTCAAAGTTAAGGAGTGATTTGTGTAATTTACCCTATAAAATATTGTAATAAAATTTTTATTTTTTATAATTAAAAAATATTAACTCAAACTATATATAAATTTATATGTGTATAAAAAATCACGACTTTATAGCCACAAGTGCGTGAAAAATTATATTTATGCTCAAACAATTTAGTATTCTTATTAAAAAAAAGTCATTTAAATTAGGAAATGATTTTTGTGATAAAAAAACATTGTGGCTCAATCCAACATTTTTTAATAATGATATGTACTCCAACACAAGGAAAGATATGTATTCACCACCTACAAGCAAGTATTCGCTCTTTATTTTCTAATTTTTCATCACTTTATTCTTTATTCAATCTTTGATGGAATCACTTTGCCGGAAATAAATTAATTTAGTGGAATTTATGGTTCCCTTCTATCTTGTCAAAGTACAGGAATTCCCACATTGTACCCATCAAAACAAATTAAACATACATTAATACATATTATTTCAATCTCAGCATCAAATAACTAAAAAGCCTTGTTTCCATATTCTACATATATATATATATATATAGTGTTTAATTCCCAACTTTGTAGATGGTATCATGGTAGTAGGGAAAATGTCTGCTGCTCTGAATCAAAAGGGAATGCAATTATACATATAAACAAGTAAGATTATCCAATTAGATTTCCTTTCACGCGGACTGGACTTGATTGACTCCCCCACTAGCTATGTCTTCATATATTCCTTATTGCATTTATGATGCATATATATATATATATATACATATATCCTCTGTGTTTAGGAACAATGCCCTATTTTTTAATTAGGATCCTCTCTCCAGCTGTTTTTTGATAATATTAAATATATTATATTTGTAATTTTGTTGAGTAATGATACATATACACTCCATTACAGAGCGTATGTTTGTAACGTTTTTGGAAAATGTTGATATCGTTATTTAGCACTGATGTTTATTTTTAAGGCTCGTAATGTACGAATTTGTTATACTGATATCGTGACTAGGCACGGAGGAACATAACTGCCCCAATCAATTTTATTTTTTTGATACTTTTTAATGGTAATTTAAATATTTTGAAGAAATTATAGATAAAAAATGAGATTTGTCCTCATTTAATTTTGAAAAATTTAGATTTACTATCCCTAATGTTATGGATTGTCCTTAATTAAAAAAAAAATCTGACTTCGTCCCTAACCACAACAGTTATCAAAACCAATACCGTTACTGTAAATTATGAAATACATTCAATAAAAGCCATGCACATCTATTGAACACGATGTCAAAACCCTAAAAGTGACCGAGGCATGTGGACATAGGTAAACAGAAAGGGACATACCTCTCACCTTCCAAAAAAAGCCATATCTCCTTTCCTTGGATTGATCAATACAAAATCGACAATTATGATAAAGTTCATGTGCTAATCTTCTTATTAAATTGTCTATGCAAACATCAAAACAATTCAAACAACTAATTTCAATGGTGTGATGACTCAGTAAAGTGACATTTCTATTGTTGGGATGATAAACTATTGGATTCGTATGTTAGACGACCTTTCTCTCTGTACTTGCATGATTTGTTGATGATTGACACCTGTCTAAGCCCTAGTCAAAAGATTGACACCTGTCTAAGCCCTAGTCAAAAGTACAAGAACTACACTAATTAATTTTGTTAATCCCTTTATTTTGCGGTCTTTTTAATTCAGATTAGGGGTTAATTAATCATATGTTTGCCCGTTAAAATCGAATCTTATTGGTTTAAGAAATTGAGTTCACGTGTTCATCAACCAATGGGAGGATGGGTTAATTAGTAGACAACCATCCAAATCTTTCATGATCGTTTCATGTATGGACCAGCCTCCAACCACCATTAATTAAGGTCAGTAGCTTATATATAAATAATATAATTAATCCCACTTTTAAAAAAAACCCTGAATTTTGCCCTAATCCTACTTTGGCATATTCAAATTTTAATTATTTCAGTTACATCTTCTGAACCAGGAAACCCTTAATTTCAGAAACGATAATTTGTATAATTATCTCTTTATCCTAAATATTACATTTAAATAAAAAACCCTACATATTTTGTGATAGCAAAATATTCTGGCCAAAGGGGGGCGTCACTCACTTAATGGAAAATAGACATGTTAATCAATTCATAAAAACAGTTTAAAATTAAGTACTTGCATCAATTTTGATCATTGCCTTTCCTGCAGTGATGGAAGACAAATGTCACGATATGAAAGGAAATGATTTTGACCTTGAGATCATGAAGAGCAGATGGCACACATACCCTCTTAAAGATTTTGAAATCTATAATAAATATACAGTTCTGCACATAATTCAAGAAGAAAGTTAATTTAATCTACAATCATTTTGGGATACTTCGGATATATGTAAATATATATATACGTATATATATATATAAATATATTTATGTGAAAATATCACTTACCTCCCCTGAGGTTTGGCAATATTGCACGTTGACCCCTTAGTTTTCAAATATATTAGTTACCTCCCTTAGAGTTGTAAAATTATGAAATGACCCTCAATAAAACCCCTAGACTATTGAATTTTCACATTGCTCCCACCCTAATGGGTAAATTACAGTCTCACCCCCTAAAATTCTAAAAAATATTTAAAATTTAAAAATATATATATAATTCAAAACAAATATATAAAATTCAAATATATATATAAATTTTGGAAAAATATATATAAATTTTGAAATATATATAAAATTCGAAATAAATAAATAAAATTAGAAAACATATATAAAATTTGAGATATATATAATTCCGAAAAAACATATATAAATTTCGAAATATATATATCTAATTCGAAATAAATATATAAAATTCGAAAAAGATATATAAAATTTGAAAGAAAAATATAAATTCAAAAATATATATTTTAAATTAGAAAAAATATATAAAATTCGGAAAAAATATATAAATTCAAAATGAGTTAATTTGAAAATTCAAACATGCATATATTTGAAGAGGTTACATTATAGGAAGATGTTCCAATGTTTGTTGTGCAGAGGGTGAGAAGTCTATCAAATCCTAAGCACTTCTTTTTCTAATAGATCTAATGGGTTCTGCTAGTTATTATGCAGTTTTTTGCTTGGAAGATTGAACCATCAAATTTTCAAATTATATATATATATTTCTAAATTTTATATGTTTTGTGAAATTTATATATATATTTCGAATATATATATTTTTTGAATTTTATATATTTGTTTGAATTTTATATATGTTTTTTGAAATTTATACATTTTTTCATAAATTTATATATTTTTTCTGAATTTTGTTTATTTTTTCTTATTTTATATATTTATTTCTAATTTTATATATTTGTTTCAAAATTTATATATATTTTTTGAAATTTATATATATTTTTAGAATTTTATATATTTTTTCCGAATTTTGTTTATTTTTTCTTATTTTATATATTTATTTCTAATTTTATATATATTTTTCAAATTTTATATATATTTTTTATTTATATATATTTTTTCAAATTTTATATATATTTTCCGAATTTTATATATTTTTTTGAATTTATATATTTTTTCAAATTATATATATTCAAAATTTATATATTTTTAAAAATTTTAAATATTTTTTTGAATTTTAGGGGTGAAATTGTAATTTACCCATTGGGGTGGGGGCAATGTGAAATTCAATAATTTAATGGGTTAAATTGTAATATGAATTTGAGGGGTATTTAGGTACTTTACCCTTTGACCGCATTGACTTTGGATGGAGGGGGTGAAAGTGATATAAAAAGCTAACCTTTAGGGATGTAATTGATATATTTGAAAACTAAGGAATACTGTGTGCAATATGATCAAACCTCAAGGGAGGTAAGTGATATTTTCCCTATATTTATTTATTCTTTTCATTGCTCCTCAAGTAAGCAATATCTGTATAATGAAACATGTGTTATTTTATACAATTGAATTTTGCATGATTATAGCACTTGGGTGTTGCATTCCACAAAGAAGAAAATTCTAAGGAGCTGTTTGGCATGTACTTTAAACTTTTGCTTCGGTACTGGTATTTTTAGGAATCAAAACATGTTTGGTGCAAATGTTTTCAATTGTGGAGTAACCTAGCATGCTACCAAAAAAAAGGGTGAAAACAGGAAGTCCCAAATTGGTGCTTTTATGACTTCAGCTACTGTAGCAAAACAAAACACTGTAAGATACATAATTTACTGTAGCATAATTATCAATAATAAATAAAAATAATGAGCAATAAATACATAAAATAACGAATAAATAAAATAAAATAAAATAAATAAGTAAAATAAATATATAATAAATAAAATTATTAGTTAATAGATTATTACATTGTTGGTACTGTTCTATTACAAAACTGAACAACGAATAGAGGTGACAATTTCTTTTTGTCCACAGGTAATTGGTATATGCAATAGGAGAAGTTATTATATTTAAAATAAGGATAAAATACATCAACCTTCGTTGACGTTTTGTTCAATTAATTTACCGGAAAAAAAAAAGTTTTGTTCAATTAGTCATGGTGATCATCTTTGTCATTCATTACAGTGTATACCTTGAAGTTTGATGCAATATTTTAAATTTCCTTCCATTTATTTTAAAGTTGGTTCCAACATTAATTTTTTTTTTATGAAAATTCAAACATCATAAAGGTTGAGTTATACATTATAATATTGTTGAACACCCGGTATTTAAATATGACTTAATTGCGTACGTACTTAAAATATATACCTCGTGTTCATTGAATGGTACATCCATGCTAGAAACTAAGTAATATATTGATAAAAGGAAAATATTTTATCTTAATTAGTTCATGTAAGAAGGAAATTTCTCTTTACATATGATGTAGTTCAATACAAAATTTATATTTATGGGATCACATCACACGTAAGAAGAATTCCTTCTTACATAAAAAACTTATATTTATTTTATTTTAATTTTAAATTCTATAAACGAAAGTGTTAACTATTTATTTTTGAAAATTGGTATCTGAGGAAAATATTTCTTTGGTAATTATCTGAGGAACATATTGATAAAATTATCCCTCATCATTTCTATTTACAAGCAATATATATATATATATATTAGATTAAAGGGTAATTTGCACTAACACCCCTGAGGTTTGCATCTATTCCACCTAAGTGCTGATTTTTGAAATTTTGACACTAACACCCCCTGAGGTTTGATTTTGCTTGCCATGACATCCCAAATGACCAAAATACCCTTCATAAAATTTGAAAATATTAAGGGTAATGTGAAATGACATTTATGCCCCAACCCCAAATATATAAAATTTAGAAAAACATATATAAATTCGAAAATATATATATAAATTTCAAAAAAATGTATAAAATTCGAAAAAAAATATTTAAATTTTGAAAAAAATATATAAAATTAGAATAAAATATATAAATTTCGAAAAATATATATAAATTTTTTGAAAAAATATAAAATTCAAAAATATATATATATTTTGAAAAATATATATAAATTCAAAAATATATATAATTTGAAATATATAAATTCGAAAATATACATATTTTTTGAAATTTATATATGTTTTTCGAAATTATATAATTTTTTGAATTTTGTTTTTGAAAATATATATTTTGAATTTTTTATTTTTTTTTGAAATATATATATATTCGAATTTATATATATTTCAAATTTTATTTATTTTTTTGAAGTTTTTATATATTTTTTGAATTTTATATATATTTTTCGAAATTATATAATGTTTTGAATTTTGTTTTTGAAAATATATATTTTTAATTTTATATATATTTTTTGAAATATATATATTCGAATTTAAATATTTTTCAAAATATATTTATATTTTCGAATTTTATATATTTTTTGATTTTATATATATTTTATTCTAATTTTATAATTTTTTTTCAAAATTTAAATATTTGTTTTCGAATTTTATACATTTTTTCGAATTTTATATATATTTTCGAATTTATATATATGTTTTTCGAAATTTTATATATTTGGGGTTGGGGCATAAAGGTCATTTCACGTTACCCTTAATATTTTCGAATTTTATGAAGGGTATTTTGGTCATTTGGGGTGTCATGACAAGCAAAACCAAACCTCAGGGGGTGTTAGTGTCAAAATTTCGAAAATCAGCACCTAGGTGAAATATATGCAAACCTCAGATAGTGCAAATTAAAATATGAAATATGTTCAATTCAAGTAAGCAATTGGATCATCTTCCAAACGGTAGCACAAAAGTGATCAATTTTTTTGGCACTTCCAACTTCCAGCTACTAACCAAGCAATTAGTGAGAACAGAGAAGAAATGTTGTCCTCTGTAGGTTTGATTTCGTATGCACCAGATTACTATTTTTACCTAATCCTTGCCTTTTTTAAGTAAATACTACTTTTTACCTAAATTGGGACTCTTAAAAAGAAAAGACAAAAGGGCATAATACCTGTGCTTTGGTTCGGTTGAAAAATACTCATTGTGCTATTTTTTGTCCTAAATCGCTCCCTTAAGCTTTTCAAAAGTTGTAACATACCCCTCGTGCTTTGCATATCTCCAAATCACTATCCTATACTTTTTAAAAATTATAAAATACTTCCTTGGTTATGTTTTACACAAAAATATTGATCATTTTGCCCCCTTATCTTGTAATAACCCATTTTTAGTATTTTTGTTTACTTTTTTTTTTCTTCTCCTTTCAATAATATAATTAATAATTCAAAACTTCACACACACATATTTATTTATAGGGGTGTTCAAAATCGGTTCGGTTCCTTAAAAATAGGAATCAAAACCAAACCGGAACCAAAACCAAAATTTCGGTACCGGTTCCGATTCATACTATCATTTTTTTAAAAAAAATTAAAAAATATCAAATATCAAAAGATAATATCCATTTTATATATGTCAATATGTTGGTTTGTAGACATAAGGAGGAAAAAGTGAGAAAAAAATGAGGAGGAAAGCTAAAATTTAGTGAAATCCGTAATTCAAAATAATATTACTTATAATTTAACAAATTTATATATTGGTAGCTATTCACGAAATTGTTTTGGTAGCACTTTTAATTATATTTTTGGTAGCTTTTTATTTGTAGCTTTAAATAGTTTTTCACGAATTAAATATAGAAACATATATAAAATTAAATTATCTTTTGATATATGGTGTTTTTTAATTTATTTTTAAAAATGATAGTACGAATCATAACCGGAACAGGAATTTTGGTTTCGGTTCGGTTCGATTCCGATTCCGATTCCTATCTTTAAGCAACCGAACCGGTTTTGAACACCCCTATAAATAAATATGTGTGTGAAGTTTTGAATTATTAATTATATTATTGAAAAAGAAAAGAAAAAATACTAAAAATAGGTTATTACAAGACAAGGGGGCAAAATGATCAATATTTTTGTGTAAAACATAACCAATTGGGGTATTTTGTAACTTTTGAAAAACAGAGAAGAGTATTTTGCAACTTTTAAAAAGCATAGGGTATTGATTTAGGGCAAAAAAATAACACAGGGGTATTTTGCAATTGTTCATAAGCACAAGGGTATTATCACTTTTGCCAAAAAAATAAACATACGAACTCTTTCTCTGGTATTTGTTTGACACGTAGAAGTACATTCTCTAAGAACAAAGTCCTCACCTTTTTTAGCTTACCAAAAATAAAAGGAGAAAAATGAAACAAAAAAGTGAATAATTATTTTACACCGATTTCATTTGCAAAACCAACATGTTTTTTATTTATTTTTAATCGTAATGTCCGGATCAGTTTAAGCGCACTTCAACTATACACGGAATTTGTACAAGGCAACTCCACACAAATCGAATTATATCCACGATCATGACCATAACAACTTTATGAATATTTTTTCCCTTTCTAGTTGGTCGGTTAAATATTATCTCTAATTTCACAACAAAAAAAATAGTTTATTTTTTTAATGATTTTCCATACTTTTAAAAGTATGATAAGTATCAAGTCGATTCTACTGTCAGTAACAAATAAAATAATAATAATTTTTTTTAAAAAATAAGTTGTAAAGACCTCGCTCTTATATATTATATCTATATATTAAACCTCTTAAGGTCCTGCCTCGTATATATTTACTTTTATTTGATAGAAAAAGAATCATCAAATACGTTATCCATAAATTATTAGTCTGATATATAGTATAATCTCTTTCCACACAAAAGAAAAAAGGTCAGGAATTCTAACGGATGCTGAACAATTTGTGAAATATGTTTATGAATATATATTCCAAAATAATAATAAATAAATCACATGGGTTGAAAGTTTAAAAGAGGTGAGATTAATAAATTATGTTGGAACACTTAATAATGTACAATGTAAAAAGCTAATGCAAAGTTTAGAGAACATAAATAAAGATTTAAGTGCCACGAGTCATATTAAAATTTTCAGTTTCAGTAAATTATAAGTATTAAGTTCCCTAACCAAGCTATCAACTTTTCTCGAGACTACTTCCCAACTTATAAATTTCTACTTTTAGCAATATTAATCAAGATAATTAAGACTCTAATTCCCACGTGTCAGTAAATAAGACGGCGGACGGCGCCATCGGAACAGTAATTAAAGAAGTCATTTCTTAATTCAAGTAGTACTGGTTCATTTCTCGATCTCTTCACTGTCAAAGTTAAAAATAATTAAAAACAAATTTTTTATTTATTTAATTTAGCTGTTTTAGATACCAAACAGCTCAGCTCAAAAAGCAGTTTTATGCACTACCTCAAAACCACTCTTTTTTGCTTATAAAAAGACTCTCTCACTCACTCCTCAAGCATATTAGTTCTTGATCACATCACAATCACTTTCAAAGTTGATCATGTAAGCTTTAATTTCTTCATCAGAATTCCATGTCTAGTACTGATCTTTTACTTCATTTTTCTTAAGATCTAATACTATTTATGTATGTATATATATATATGTATTTGGAGGCTGACTTTTTTTTTTTTTTTTTTCTAAATAAATTGCAGAAACCCTAGAATCTATTTGGAATAGTGAGGATGGGGAGAGGGAAGATTGTGATCCGAAGGATCGATAACTCAACAAGCAGGCAAGTCACTTTCTCAAAGAGAAGGAACGGATTGTTGAAGAAGGCCAAGGAGCTAGCGATTCTTTGTGATGCAGAAGTAGGGCTTGCTATATTTTCCAGCACTGGCAAGCTCTATGAATTTGCAAGCACCAGGTTTTATACACATACATACATATATATATATATATATATGTATTGTCATTCTTTTACTTTATTTATATTCTTAGTTTTGTATTTTAATTGAATAAATACTTGATCCGATGGAATTTATTAGTTTTCTCCTGAATATATAGCCTCTTTAATTTCTATGGTCTCGAACTGTTTGTGTACATGTCTTTTTACGCATAAAGATCATATATATGTTGGAGTTTAATTTTGAAGTTTTGCATTGTACCAGAAGTCTATGAAGAGAAGATTAGTACTCCACTTTTCACTAATTTAATGGTGTGAAAGA
Organism: Cornus suecica; assembly: GCA_963922005.1. NCBI lineage: Eukaryota > Viridiplantae > Streptophyta > Magnoliopsida > Cornales > Cornaceae > Cornus > Cornus suecica. The sequence goes on along the minus strand of OY998238.1, from coordinate 14,178,219 downwards.
TTTTTAGTTTACTCACCCTATATATATATATATATATATATATATATATATACTAGCACAAATAAAGCAATTATTAAGAGCTAATATATAAAATTAACATGTTCTAACATGACAAATTACCAAAAAAAAAAAAAGAAAAAAAAAAAAGTATGCTCTAACTTGGAGTGAGTATGAACTTATTTTCAGTTAATGTAGAGCTAAGAAAGGAAAAATATAGATCAATCTAATTTGGATTATTAACTGATCAATTTGTATTATTTTTTAAAAATATGGTCTTATTCCAAAAAACATTGAAAAAATTAAGAAACTTAGTTTCACAGTTATAAGGAGTAAGTTACCGGGGAAAATGAATGTTGCAAGGAGTAATGAGCTCCTAGCATAAAACCCCTAGCTAAGTGTCTAAAAAAAGATGGAAAAAATATAGAGTAATAATAATAATAGTAGAAATTCAATAATAATTCTTTGAAGCACATCATATAAAGAGTAAATCTTCAATGATGAGTAATTTTGAACCTCAGATATGTAATTAAGGTATTTAGATCAACACACAGTTACATTATAATTAACATAATCAGCTTTTACTAAGTAATTAAGATAATCAATTATCCTAACATTGCAAGCCTTTACGTCATCCTATAATTAAACCTCAAGATTCTATTTGTTGTGGCAAGACCCAGGCCTCCTATATTTCATTGACTTACAAATGCAATATTGTATTTTCTTTGTTCTTTTTCCATCTCATTTTCAATATTCGTGTGTATATATATATATATATATATATATATATATATATATATATCCTTGGACCTTGGCAAAATGTAGAAGACACCTTGACCTAGTAACTCATCCCCTAAACAACCTTCATCTATCCATTTACTTACAAAAGTATTATTATATATGATTATTTGCACACAGAGTTGTTTTATCCAATTTTTAGAATGGAAGCCATGATAGATATATAATTGCTGATGCTACATCTAGAGATACATATTATATCAATTCCCATAGATTAGTCACTAAGTAGAGCTAAAATAATCCACTAATTAGGTAGTATACCACTAGTACTTAATTCCATTTGGGGTCACTAGGAATGTCGAACTTATCTTGATCAATAATTATTTTAACCAAAAAGTCTCTCCACTTAAATGAAGGGTCAATAAAAATATTATAAATAATTTTAATCCAATCTTTGTATGTCAAGTCCGAAGCAATTAACAATGTCAATTTTACAATGGAAAAGTTTGGCCATTGATAATGGAGCACCTATTTGCAATTAAATAGGCCACTTAATTCAGATAAATTTGCATTAATATGCTATCTTTCTATCTGATTTTTGAATGATATTGCTAAATTGCCCTCCTCTTTTATATATCATTCTTTTGTTAATTAAACAATTAATTATAGAGCTTTTGTTCCTGATTTTATTCCATTTGAAACTTATTTCAGAATATACCAAATACTTAAAAAACCGATTAGTGTATTAAATAAAGTGAAATCACACATTATATTTGCTTTTAGGCGTGTGCTTTGAACTTGTTTATCACTAAATTTTTCTCACTATAGACACTTTTTTTTTTTTGGTACTGTCTTACTAGAGTTCTCTTTTTTTCACTTGTTATCTCATTTTCTAATTGGTGCAAAATGTATAAGTATTAAAAGAATAATGGTGCATGCATGTGGAAGTTAGTGTTTTGAACATGATTATAAGTGAAATGAAGAGAAGGCAAGATATGCAAGAGTGAGGATTCAAGAATCTGAATAACAGATCAAAAAATTAATGGAAAATAGAGAAATTATTTCCAAAAGTTATTAAACAAAAACCATTTAGCTAGGAAGTTTAAGAGGAAAAAAAAAAACTTAGCAACATAAAGTTTTCTAGCCCCGCATGACAAGCTTGAATAATAAGATTATTCGTATTTTCTTCTTAGATTAATGATTTAGGTCTTACCAGAAAATAGAAACTCATATTTACTGGGAAAAAAATAGAAACTCACATTTACCGGAAAAAAAAAATAGAAACTCAATGCATACCAAAACTGTTGCATTATATATTGAATCTATATTACTTACTCTTAACTTTCCCAAAAAAAAAAAAATAAACTGTAAATTTCACTATGTTTTCTTGTGTCTGTTATAACCCCACATATATATTGTACAGAGAGAGAGAGAGATAGGGTTTTGTGTTGTGCATTCAGTGTTGAGAATCCAAAACATAGAAAGATTTGCACATTTTGTTGTTTGGCAGTGTGTAATTTTTATGTTTGGTGCTGGTAGTATGGTATGTATTTTTATTTTGGTTGTTTTCCCACTCATTGTTAATATAAATATATAACTTATGCTAATTAAATATGAGTTATAATAAAAAGATTTGAAAATTAAAGCATAAGCATAAGCGTCTCTATTTTCTAAAAAAAAATTAATGTAAAAAATAATATATATATATCCAAATTTCCGTTCCTTAATTCTTATCAGGAAGGTAATTTTGTTTCAGATACTCGAAGGAGCTGTTATTCTAAAATGTTTGATAAATGTGTAGTTAAATTAGACTTATCAAATCCGAGATTAACGGCATCGAAATCCATACTAAACACCATGGGTAAAAGAGCATCTAACACATATCACCAAGCAAAATTTAAGAATATTTTTCAATGAAAATCCATACTGATTTTTCAATTGGTTTCTTTACATGCTAATCATAGTGTATATCTTCTTTACGTGCTAATCATAGTGTATATCTCCTTCTTTAAAATAATGGTAGAGTTTATATAAATAAATACAAACTATATACAGACATGCTCCTCCGCATTAGAAGTTTGTGGAGGCATATAACAATCCAATCAATAGTTAAGATTTAATTTTGAGAGTCTAAACTTTACAAGTTATCGATATTTTAGCATCCTTACAACACTCCATACTCTATACTAATATTTATTAGTCTTTTATACTATAGAAGTGTTAAATGCTGTGTAACATATTTAATCAAAAATTTCTAGAAGCTTAAAACTGAGAGTTTCATCTTTCAATATTTTATGCCAAAGTCTTTTACTTTAAAAAAAAAAACAAAAAACAAAAAACTTTATCCACACGGATTTTTCTTCTTTATTTTTCCTTTTTTTCGTCAAAAACTTGGTAACTTTTGCTTTTTGACAATACTTTTTATTTTTTATTTTTCATTTTTTAGATAAGGCCTGAATCTTAGCCGCCGGCGTGGCCCAATATAATTTAGAAATATGATTAAAATTAAAATTAAAATTCCAAATTAATACTGGATTCCCTTAATGCAGATGGAAACAATGGATAGGTATTCAAACACGTATTTCCCTCAAATCAAAAACTCTTTGGCAACACTACTTTCAACTTCATGCATCCTTTCCATAATATATATATATATATATATATATATATATATTCCATTTGACACTCTTTTTGTCGTGGGCTGAAAGCTAAGAGCTCATACCAGTGTTCCCATTGTTAGTTATAGTGTTGTACTGTTGTCTATGCTGAAGCTTGTAGCTTAACTACCAACTCAGATATTAAATGAAAAACATATCGAACTGGTGAATTTAATAGTTGATTTCCATCCATTTTTTTATAGGGTAAAAAATATAGTGTTGTTTATGGTGAATAGCAATGTCAAGCCTCATACAGCACCTTATAATTCACAACCATACATCTGTTTTCCCAGCTCCCACATACACCACGCGATAACCAAGAAAATTCCCTGGGAAAATAGCGAAATTATTAGGGTAAAAAATGACAAAAGCTAATTAACAAATAAATAAAAACTTCTGCTTACAAGATCATACAATATAAACTAAGGGTCCGTTCAGTTGTGCCGTTTTAGAATTGCATTGGAGTTGCACAAAAGATCAGTTAAGAACTTGAAAGAACAATCTTCACAGAACTGGTATTTTGTTTGTATATTTGTGCAAAGAAGGTGATTGATTGATAATGCTAATGATAATAGATGCATCTAACATATATAGCAACTGTGTTCTTGACCTATATAATCAGTGTAGTCCCCGACTATGCAACGAAGCCCCTTCCATAGGTGAAAGGGTCAATTTTATGGAGATAACTGAGTTAGAAAAAACCATGAGCTTACAGAGTTACCATTTACACCAAGGAGTCGGCAATTTATGTCGTAAACATGTTGGAGTACCCGAGCCTCAAAATATTGTAATGTATCAGCTGGTCAGACCACAAGCAAGCAAGCAAAGGTGTTAAAACTCCATTTAGCAAAATGATGGAAATAAAAAAGGAAAGGAAAGAGAAGAAGAGAGCGAACATGATGATATTTACCGAGTCTTGATCTGCACCAAGTTTGTATGTTTTATGAATTCATCAGGAACAGCATATACTTGCACAAAACAACAGAGTTAGCAGTCTTATCTATATTCTGCTTTTGCTTTTCACTCTTCCCTATTTGTTGTTGTCTACATAGCGATGCACTTAAGCGATTTATGTCACACCACCCGACCATTAGAAGTTAACAGATGCAGTTGAACAAGAATCTAATCCGGGTTCTCTTTCTTCTCTTAATCAGCATGAAATCAGTGATTGAACGATATAATAAAGCAAAAGAGGAACGTCACCACCTACTTAATCCAATATCAGAAGTCAAGGTACGCTTCCCTCAAACCCCCTTTAATCTTCACCTGCAAATTTCTAGAAAAACAAAGTTATATTGTAGAAAACCTTTGTTGCATCTCTATTTCATTAGTGAAGGTTAGAAAGTTATATAATAGAGTCTGCATATAAATTTCTGATTGTCGTGGAGCACCTGCAAAGCAGGTATAACCATAGATATTGCTTGAAAAAAAATACATAGTTAACACCTGTCAGGGTTGCTTGAAAGGCAACGTCTAGGTCTTACTACCTCGAGGTACCGACTTCAAGCCCTAGTTTAACCGACATCTTTACCAAAGCAATTGAGGTTATCTAAGGGATGTTCAATGTCAAATACTTGCTAAACTAGATAACTGGAGCCATCTAATGAGTCTAACAAGGGTAATGAAAAGACATAATAACCAAGACGCGATACTGAGAAAAGGTAGAGCGTGCTTTGAGGGGAAATTATACAAGTCTATAGCAGAGTGTTGTAGGAGGAAAATATAACTATGTAGAACTGCTACTGAATATCAAACAACATAAATATGACTGCAGTTCTTCTAATTAAACTAGCATTTGAAGACTTCTGCAAATCACTCGAAGAATCTATTAGAAATATATGTAAGAAAACAAAACCTCAACTAAGAGCTATGGAGATGTACAGTGACAACCAGTAATAGTAATAATACTAATACTAAAAAATAAATAAAATAAAAAGGTGGCAATCCGCATTAAGGTTCTTGCTAGGAAGACGAATATTAATAGCTTTTAGGATGGCAAGGAAGAGTGTGATAGCTTGTGATTCAAGTGAATTAATGGCCCAACAAAAAGATGAAGATAAAAGAAGGTTCACGCATCTAAACTCAAAATAGTCGGTACACAAACTTTTTAGGGGTTCAGTTCATTTAGGTCAGTGGATCGTTTATATCATCATGTATGTTTCTGTTTATAAGAGATCTATTTTTAAATTTTATCGGTACAAATATTACAAACTCACATTTACAGTAAAGGTCCTTTTCCTGCTTAGGATATTGAGCAACAGAAATTGAACCTAACTTCTAATCTCAAATAAGAAAAAGAAAAAATCCTGATCCATACTCGTTGTTTCGAGTTCATCAAGATTTTGAACATAATAATGACCAACTTCACTTAAATGTGGGTCACTTATCAAAGCAAAGAGGTATTATTCTGACAATTGCTAAATAGTATATATATATATAGAGAGAGAGAGATTTATTTTTTAAAAAAAAAAAAAAAACTTACTGGTATATTTAGTGTGCATGAAAATTGAAAAAACATTTGTGTTGTGTCAATCAAAGTGCGATCTTTCATTCAGATGGCATGCGTACAAATCTAGGTGCTCACCTACATTCGTGCGAACAAATATTATGCAAGTCCATACAAGATCTGCGTATATGTCTTATGTCCAGCATCATGCGAAATTATCTTATAATGATGTAGTCTCATTTGCCTATCAACCTTGGGATGACAGGCATGGGAAATAGGATTTAACCAAAGTTCTAAAGGTGCATCTACGCATTATTTACTGGTTGGAAGCCATTACTGAACCATAATGAAATCTCAACACTGAGTTTCTAAACTACCGAGAAGAAAGAAATCAAATAGCAACATTCTAGAATCCTTATTGGCCAAGATAAACGAACTATTTTTTAATGGAATTATGTCACAAAATTACAGAAATGCTGTCAGAAAAATTATCAACTTTACTGATCTTTTTCATAGGATAAATAAATTACTGGAGGAAGGTTATCCGTAGGGAAAGTAGAGCAGGAAAGAAAGAAGGGGTACTACAGTTTACCATAATACCTGTGAACTTTACAGTACGGGTTTAGAATGACAGGGAAAATACACGGAAGAAGTACTTCAAAGCCCTTTCTTTTTTCTTTCCTCACTTCTGACAAAAAGGATAAGGTGGGCTGGGAGGAGAGTCATTTGCTCCCTTCTTCTTTTCCCTCTCTACACCCTTCCTAACAATGATGGAAACCTCAATGATCCCTCCCTTTGCCATTCTCCCATACTTTTCATAAAAAAACCTCCATGTTACTCCTAAACAAAATGTGCGTAAATTAAAAAAAAAAAAAACTATTACTAATATCCTGTTTGACCATCACAAAAAATAAATTTAAAACAAAATAATAATAAAATATCTCTCTTCTAAAGAACAAAACACCTATCAATACTGATACTTAAATTCACTCTAGTGCTCTAAGAAATTTTATAATTTTAGATGATCAAACTAGGGGAGTGTGATAGACAGTATCAACCACCATACAAAGACACGAAGAGTAGATGATGAACGACACAAAATGAACAGAAAAAAAATATAAGTGCTAGAGTAGAACCTATTCCAAGAATTAAAAGGAAATGAAAGCATCTGCACTCCTAAATATTATATGATGTGAAATATGGAAAAAAAAAACTAATACCATTGCGATCAAACTAAATACAATAAACAAAAAAACCCAAATCAGCCTTCATAATGCAAACCTCCCTTCGATCCATGCTCGATCTTTAATACACTATGCCATCTCTTCACCTGTTAATAGAATTTGCCATCTTCACATATTAATACCAGCCAATACTTAAACAGCTATGCTTGTCTATCTGAAAAGAAAATAAATAATTCTAATCAACAACCACTACTATAGGCAACAATAAGAATGATTAATCCGATGCCCGAAATAACAATGACATGAGAATTAAAGACTGATACAGCTGCCTGCTGTGATAGAAAAGATCTTTCAGTTAGTTTGTTGTTCACTAAAACGTTCCATTATTTGATGAGTCTAGATCACCATAATATTTTCTCAATCTGAATCGAGTGAAAGTATCTGGTACGGATTAGTCTTTTCAGAGTAAAACTCATTCCAAAGTTAATGGTTGAAGGACTTGTGAAAACCATATATAATTCCGAATATGAAATCTCATAATTACTAAGAAAACACAGAAGTTTTCCTATAATCAAGAATGATATCATCTAAAAGCAATTGCAAGCTTTATGCTTTTGCAAGCTGATGGATTCTCCAAAGACAACTGATTGATGGTGTTATCTGAAGGAGAAGATATATTATCTATCTTTCTTGTTTTGATGACATGGTTACATAATTTCTACTGCAACACCATCATCACCACAAGTTCTTTAAGCTTCATAAGAACTTGCAGACCTGTGGCTTCAAAGTGCATCATACAGATATTCCTGCTAAATGAAATAAAATTTACCAACCGAAAAAAGGAAGAGCACATCAACTGTTTTACCAATCGTGACCAATCACCAAACATAAATCCACACACATATCGGAACATAAAATCAAGTACATGGTTCCAAAGGAACTTTAAATCATATCACTCGCTCACTTTCTTATGCTCAGCCAAGGAAATGAGCTAATGTCCAGTTGTTAGCACCTGAAACATATCCACAGATCTATAATCAGCACATGTTATATTGCAATAATCTTTTGATGACTGCATAATGTTTTGACATAATTCCATTATAAGATGGTTCGTTTGTCTTCACCGGACAGTATTGCTAGGATATGTAATGGCATCCAACTAAGGAAGTACATAATAGCGTTATGCATGTATAATAGCGTTACGCATGTTAAAAAGTAGCTGCTGAAAGTTAAAGAAAAAAAAAAGAGAATATATTATTTAGTTCTAATGGCATCCAACTAAGGTACTACATGAGCCACCACCACCAGATAACATTTTTGCCCGTATATAACAGTATCATGTCGAAAAGTAGTTGTTGAAAGACGGAAAAAATAATGATAGATTACTTTGTTCTTCTGGCCAGATAATTTACAGTATAACAGTAGTGGAAGGGCATAAAATATACCAAGCCACAGATAGTTTTCCCATGTACATACATTGCTTCTCCGGTCTCCAATACCGTATTAACTGTTATATTTCTCAAATGATCATGTAACGACTAACCTCATTCAGGTATGATACAGGTAAGGCATGATTTGGTTGTAGAAAAAGGAGTATATATGAGGAGAGGAGGAACTATTGGATTTTCTAGACAGATGGTAACTATGTTAAACCAAAAGAAACTATGCAGAAAGTGATTGGGAAAGTTTATTCTAGTCACTCGTAATATTTGAAAACAATCACCATTATTGGGAAATAACAGTTAAAAGGTATTACGAAAACTTTGAAATGTCACGCACTAAAAAAAAAAAAAAGTAAACACCAGTTGACTAACCATCTACATTCTCTTTTGATATGATAGACAGCATTTGTTACATAGGTCCACTGGAATGGGCTGGCATCTCTAAATTGAAATTTAAAAGATCAAAGATTGACTCCTATTAGAGTTTATCTGCACTGGGAAAATTAGCAGACTAGCTCTTACAACCGAAATATATTAGCCTAGCCAATACAATGATTGCTTTAAGTAGCTTGGCTTATCTGTTCAACTAAGTGCATCTTACTGTAACATGTTACATATAATTTCAGCAGATAAGTTTTATTTACTCATATGTTAAGAAATATCATACTTTAGCATACACTTAATCAATGCTATTTTTACTTGCTAGCTTTGGCAAAGAGAGGCAGAAATCTTACGACAACAGTTATACGACTTGCAAGAAAATCATCGGTACAGTCTTTCTCCTTTAGCTTGCAGATCTTTGATCTTATGGAAATATTATTAACCTGAAATTGCTTACAATATATTATGAGTCTATGACACGAGATTAGCAGGCTAAATATGCTTCATCAATTATTTAGAATAGCCATATGATATAAGATGAATATTAAGGGAAACTATTCAGGGGGAAAACAAATATCAAGGAACTCTTGGAAAATCACTCAATCCTAAAACTATACATCAGGCAGTGACACTTAATGTTAAACCAAGCATTAGACAACTAGTAACTCGGAATGCATGAATTAAAGTTCAAAAAAGGAAAATGCAGGATGACATGTGATGCTGACAACCAAGTGTCTGCTTTACTCAAGTGTAACAGCCTTGTTTATTATTTCAAAATATCCATGTCAACCAGGTAAAACCTCATTGTTTGTCTAGTTATCCCATACTCTTCAACAAACTTTTTTCCAACAATTTGGAATAGGTTACATGAATCCTACTTGAGGTCATAATCTCAATCAAACTACACTTAAAATATAATGTATCCCTTTTACTTATGAATTTGGATTCCCCCTCAATGTGTGGACCATGTCACTCTTCCTAACTGGTGGACTTATGTTGTGCCCTACTACTTGAATCTACTCAAACCAAACACACACAAACACATAGAAATACACATTTACGTGGTTCCCCAAAAACGGATACGTCCACGGAGGTAGCTCAATATATCCATGGGTTTCTCTCCACCCTCACAGATCTCTACAGAATTGTGCACATGCCCATTAACATATACAACATGTATATGTCTTTATATATAGGCTAATAACAAGAGAAAGCCAAATTATTCACTTGTTGAAAGGTGGCAGAGATGGTTATCGTCTTGCTCACTCCAAGCCACTTTTTTTGACAATTGTATCCATGCATGAAAGGTAGCATTGAGTGTTGGCTGAAGATGGAAGCTTCTTGCATGTATCATTGCATGCATCACTTGAGTCATAATTCCCACAAATCTCCACCATGACGAAAGAGTCCAATGACTGAGTCCACTGACTGACGCTACCCCAATGCGCCTTTATGCGCTCTGTTCCTCGAGAGATATTGTTTATGCCGGAAGCACTTTGGCATAAACCCATCTATAGCAAACCTTTGGAAGTATGACTAACTTCCAAGTCTGATTCTGGTGAAATAACTTCATCTCGTCATTCACTGCATCCTTCCACTTCGTACCATCAGTACTACTTCTTTGTCCGTGTACGTGACATCATCGTCTATCGCTGGAAGGGCATAAGCTACCTTGTCTCTCTTCTGGATCTACTAGTGTCAATAGTTTCTGGCTACTAATTGATCACCGGTTCTGGAGATGGAACACTATCCACCTGAGCTTGCTAACAGATTTCCTGGTACTGGAGATGGAACACTCTCCACCTGAGCTGCTGACAAATTTCCCGGTACTCGTTTCCCGGTACTTGAGATGGAACACTTTTTCATCTCAACCTCAGTTGTTGACTCGTTTCCCGATACTGGAGATGGGACACTCTTCACCTCCCCTCAGCTGATGACTGGACTGCCGATGCTGGAGATGACACTTCTATTCATCTCAATTGAGATCTCTTACTGGAGACCTCTCCCTCAACTGCTCTGATGTTGACTGGATTACCGGTGCTGGAGATCTCTTACTGAAGACCTCTCCCTCAACTACTCTGTTGTAGACTGGATCGCTGGTGCTAGAGATCTCTTACTGGAGACCTCTCCTTCAACTGAGTTGCCTTGCTATTGACTGGATTACCGATGCTGGAGATCTCTTACTGGAGACCTCTCCCTCAACTGCTCTCTCTAGCTGTTGACTCTTCCTAATTATCATTTCCACCTTTAGGATGATCAACTGCTAGAATGGTTACCGATACTGGATTTCCCGGTACTGGAGATGGAACACTCTTCATCTCAACCTCAGCTGCCGACTCATTTCCCGCCTTGGAGATGGGACCATTGATCCTCCACTTTCTCCCGAGCTCTTGTGCCGAACTTGAGTATTGTCTGATTGTACCGCAAGCTTTGACGATTTACGAATTTCCAATCTTCATCCGAAAAGTCCTAGCGCTTGGTCTCCGAGGCTTATCCTCCACTTTCTCCTTCATCCGAGAAGTCCCGACGCTTGGTCTTCAAGCCTTATCCTCCACTTTCTCGGAGCACGAGAAGTCCTGGCGCTTAGTCTCCAAGGCTTATCCTCCACTGTCTTGGAGCTGTAGATTTGGAACCTTCGCATTGTCACATACCAAAGTTATTGTGTCGTACTATTTCTCCACCTCAACTTTGCATTTGACATCATGATTCTCCTCTTAGAACCACTCGTCCTGACATTTGACAACACTGATTCTCTTGAATAGATTGTTCGGTCTCCTTGTTTCAGCCGTATAAAACATAAGAACAATTAATTGATGAATGCACTCATCAAACAGGAACAATACTAATCAAACCAGGTTTCAAACTTTGCTTTTCTGACTTCGGATTACTCGGTCTCCGTTGCTTCAGTCGTATGAAACACCGGAACCATAAATTGATGACTGCACTCATCAAACAGGAGCAATAGAAATCAAAACTCAGTTTTTCCAATTTTCCTTTGCTAATATGGAAAAACGAAGTTCACGGTTGGATCCGGAACGATCAAATTAGCTAGGAACGACCTTTCGTTTGCTCAAATCGGACTTAAAACAGACTCGAAATGGCCAAAACAGTGATAAAGGGCAAAATAACAATTTCCTTCAAAACTGTTGATGTGACAGTCTCTAATTGGTCCACGTGGCAGCCCCCTGGTCGTACCACGTGTCAGCATCTGGTTGGTCCACGTGGCAGCGCTTAGCCGTGACACGTATCAGCATCTAGTGGTGCCATGTGTCAGCGCAAGGTCGTGCCACGTGGCAGTGACGTCATCATCTTCTCCAATTTTCAGGTGACCGGAACAATCGCCGTTGCTGGAAAAACCAGGTTCGCCTGAGAAGGCGCGTGACGCCGAGGAAACTCAAGCGCGGTTCTTCTTGGAGAACGTGAGGGCGCGTCCGTAATCCGATGGGGCTGAATTTACCGTTGTGTTCGTCTCTGAACGGGCTTTCCAACGGTATATTATACGAGGTGTGTTTGATGCGTTAACAAGTTCGAAATAGGCTCGAAAAGTGCAACCCTATTTTGAACAAAAATGGCTCTGATATCAATTGTTGTGCCCTACTACTTAAATATACTCAAACCAAACACACACAAACACATAGAGACACATATTTATGTGGTTCCCCAAAAACGGGTACGTCCACGAGGTAGCTCAATATATTCATGGGTTTCTCTCCACCCTCACAGTTCTCTATAGAATTGTGCCCATGCCCATTAACATATACAACATGTATGTCTTTATATATAGGCTAATAACAAGAGAAAGCCAAATTGGTCACTTGTTGAAAGGTGGCAAAGATGGTTATCATCTTGCTCACTGCTAGCCACTTCTTTTGACAATTGCATCCATGCATGCAAGATGGCATGGAGTGTTGGCTGAAGATGGAAGCTTCTTGCATGCATCATTGCATGCATCACTTGAGTCATAATTCCCACAACTTAGTGGTCATCTTTGCAAAAGTTGAGACCATCGTCATCAATTTTCTCTCATTTTATCTCCAATTTTGCTTTCAACCATCTGTTACCTTATGGTTGAAACATCCAACTTCCAGTACACACTTTATAGATGTCTTCTTTTTCAGTTGGCTAACATTCTGTCTCCTAAAGAAAGGCTGGGCTAATAGCTATTTTATAAACGTCCCACTAAATCTAAGAGGGTTATGTCGATCACTCAATCTTCCATGCACAATCCTCCACTTAACCCATCCTGGTAACACCATTTCCAATTTCTGCTTTATTGTAAATAGACAGAGCCTACATAAAAGAAACGATCGCTTCTTTGACATCTATTGATCCTGAATCTTCACAATATCCCAATTGGTATTCCAAGAATTACTTGCAGATCAGATATACAGTTTTCCTCCAACTTTCAATTCATCACTCGCCCCTACTATACTTCCATCAATTACAGCACTATATTAACAGATAAAATACACCATGAACTCTTGCTTAAATATCTTCGTTCATTCATCGATAACTAAGGCAGAAAAATATGAGCTATATACTTATCCTTGATGTAGACTGAATGAAAACTCACTTGTTGCTTCACAGACAGTCATTCTAACTATATTTACACTTCCATACTTAATATCCTTTATAGTGTCTAAAAATCATTCATGACATTTTTCTGCTAAAACCCTCCATATTAGGTTTAATAATACATTCCCAAAACTTTATTCAACCTACTTAATTCTAATGTATACCACATTCCCATATGCTCGGACAAATGGATGGGATTAGAATAGCTCCATTAGCCTATAGGATACCTCCAAAAAGATATTCTGAGAGTCATAAATATTTTAGCACCTTCCACAATGGGAAGGACCTCCAAAGACACCGTATTATTTCTGTAGTTATTTGTTGACCACTTAAACAACCCTTTTTAAGGTTCCACATTCTCCATGTTCTTAGCAGCTGACCATATTATCAGCCCTCACCTAGTTATGCACCAACGAAAGGTTCTAAATCAACCCGTGCCGGACTTTTGCATTCATGAACTTATGATGGACATCCGCATAATGAGGTACTAACTGTTAAAGATGTTGCCAAACAGTAGTTGAAAATCAAGAACGTGCAATGCTTGAGCTACCACATCTGCAGTTCTATGTTCAGCTACATGGGAAACAGATTTCTTTAACCATTCCAACTGAAGAGCCTGAGCTAACTGAGGAAATTAGGATGATGCTCTATAATTCTGCAAGCATGCAACCAACTTCACAAGCAGAATTTCCTAATCAGAGACATGTTACAAGTTAAACGAGGGAAAGGCAGCACCTTTCCAGAATATCTTTGCCAACACGAATCCAATTTGAGAGATACTAAGCCCTCTTAAGTCAATATTTGACCACAGAACAGTGTGCAGAATCATAACAGAAAATATGGGTTCAAGGCTTCAAGATGAAGAAAACAGGGGTGCTATAGCTGTTTGGTTGTTGAAAAGTGGTTCTGGATTTGAGTTTGAAAATGTAATACTCTGCAAACCAGGTATTCCATGCAACCAAACTCCACAAACAGAGTAATGTTCCATGTTAAAGGAGGGAAAGCGAGACCACTTTTTCAAAACATCTTGACCAACACGACCCAATGTCAGAGATCCTAAGCCCTCTTAAGTCAAAATTGGACCAGAGAACAGGGGGCAGAATCGTAACCAATATCTGGGAGCAAGGCTTCACGATGAATAAAATAGGGGACCTAGAGCTGTTTGGTTGTTCAAAAGTGGTGCTGGATTTGAGTTACAGAAAGTAATACTCTGCAAAATTGGTATTCCCGGGTCAACAGGCAGGCTTAAAAAAGTTAGGCGAGGCTTGGTTACTGGCTCAAGCCACCGTATTTAGTGTGGCCCACATAAGAAGATACAATCATACAGTAATATATAATGTCATATGAGATATAAATCTATCCAACTCAATTCTATAATGTGCAAACCTAACTATACAGCTTTTGAGGAAAACATTAAAAAATGGAGCCAGATGAGGAATATTTTATCCCTTTCCATCCTTTCTCTTCATGTGCTCCCTTCCATTCTCCTCACTTCTATGCTCTTTTGACGACCACTACACTGTGCTTCCAATAAAAAGACATAAAAATGTTGTGTTTCCCTCTATCTAATTCGTTCCCTTCTTTCTTTTTTCATTCAAATCTACCTCACTTAACTAATGATCTCCTTTCCAAATATCCTTACTGTAACCATTTCTAATATAATTTGTTTTCAAATTTGTTATAATATTTTGCCCACACTTCAGCATGATTTACCACAGCTTATTTAAGATAATATTACCCTCATTATAGCAATTACTCCTCTATTTCATTTAGAATAACAAGTTCCTGACTATTGTGCAAATTACAGCTTGCATGCGAGATTGCAAGTCCTTCTAATAAATATCATCCTTCTTGTAGATATGATCTCCCGATATACAGTGTGTGTGTGTGTGTGTGAGTGCAAAATAGTGACCGTTATTGTCCTTTTGATGAGACAGGCAATTGATGGGAGAAGAACTCTATGGCTTGAGTGTTAAGGACCTACAAGATCTAGAAAACCAATTGGAAATGAGTTTGCTAGGTGTCCGTATGAAAAAGGTAAGAAACCATTAGTCTTCATATAATCTTTATGTGATCTCATTGTGGCCTATATGAAGAATGCACATATTCCTAACATGGGTTATATACTTCTGTCCCGTGGTTTCTAACTTTCACAGGACCAGATATTGACTAATGAGATACAAGAGCTAAACCAAAAGGTCTATCCAAAAACAGCTCTTTTCTGTGGAAAAATTTAACTGTAATAATTTCAGTTTCCTAATAACTATTGTCTGTTGAATCCATACAGGGGAACCTTCTTCATCAAGAAAATGTAGAACTCTGCAAGAAGGTAAACAACATTCATCAAGAAAACGTGGAATTGTATGAGAAGGTATCTAATTGGCGTACTGACAATCTCCAGGCATCACTAAAAAGAAACTCATTTGCTACAATCCTTGTCAGCAGAAGATATGAAATTAGTTATCTAAGAGTCTAATGATGAGGTTTAATGCCTCAGGTTTGTGGCACAAGGGATGCGAATGTGCTGTCTGGAAACACCCTCATTCCATATGGTTTTAGCATCAGAGAGGATTCACGCGTGCGGCGTGCCCATCCATCTTCAATTGAGTCAGCTGAGCAACAGGATTTTGAGCTACCAGCAAGGGCGACAAAGTCAAGGTGAAATTCTTCCCACAGCCTTAGAATGTAGTTAAAGAGTACAAATACTATGCTCAGAATTTAATCTAATAACAGTCCTTGAAACTGCAGCAGATTGTAAAATGCTTTAGAATCTAAAACTGTCGACATGTCTTGTTTGCTTTAAACATAGCTCAAGAATATAGGAGTACAGTTCTTGGAATAGGATGACCCCCATAAGATTCATCAGCACAAGGGCAGTTTTGAAAGTGTTGTTCATACAAATTTTGTATCCCATTGGAGCTAGCAAAGGGACCACATTATATACCTTTGTAACTTAACTTCCTTTTTACAATAAAATGTTGTGTGCAAATCAAATTTTTTCAATAGATAAACAAATGATGCCCTCATGACAGAGTCACATAGTGCCTTCATTATTTTTCTATTTCAATTCATTTTTTATTTTATTTTTTTGGTTGTTGCTCTTCTTAAAAAATACATCACCAATATTGAAGGAGACAAGGGGATGGATAGTTGCCACAGTGCTGTTTGATCAGTAAATGATAACAGAGATGATATATACACACACCCAGCTGTGGCAACAACAACATAACAGTGAGTTTGCTAAGGAAAGAAAAAAGGGGGGCTTATAATTGAAAAAAGGTTCCAATTTTAATCAGAAATACAGTAACCCATGACTAAAAGAAAAAATTCATCAGTATGTATGAGTGGATAACAAAATACAGTTTGAAACATATTTAAAGTATAACGTTTTAGAATATAAAAAAAAAGTATATAAAATATTTAATCAATTTCGTTAACTTAATGATTACAAATTTAAAATCATCAAAGAAGAAAGAGAACAACAAAATATCTACTTCTCAATGTTGTTAACATTAGGTTACAAATCTTAAGTATCATGAAAAATGAAGATAATAATAAATTATCCATTTATATATAATTTAAAATTACGAGAGGGAGGTTTTCAGAGTAAAACAGGTTTTGACTCTTATCACCACGTGCATTCCTAACCCAATTACATGAGAATCAGACTCTATTAGGAGCAGAGCAGGGCAGGGCCCTCTCAGGATGGGTCGAATTGACATCCCTACCCCCAACAGAACAATTCCCAAAAATTTACTTCTAGGATGACTGAAAAAAGATGCCTTGCTGTGAGGATACAACCCTCTTACACCTTAAGGGAGAGCTCATCTCCTTGACCTTTACACAGTTTAGGAGAACCTTACACCAAGAGACTTGAGGCACGCCTTAAAACTCTATGAAGAACCTTGACCACAATTGACATGTATCACAAATGCAACCACGCAGGTGAAGTCATGATCCCACCCAAAATAGCCTTTTCTGGTTCTGCAGGCTATTAAATCCAGTAACTATACAGTATCTACTCATTCCTCAAAAAGTGCTTCAGAAAGCAAATTATGCAACATTGGATCATACTAAACTAATGAAACTTCCCAACACAACCAAATTCAGTCTCCCAACCACCATGATTATCAAATGCTGCTAAAACATCCTTTTCAGTATTCCTCAATTTCCAATCTCCTCCCTGAGGCTCCACCTATTCCCACCAACTGCCACCTCTTCGCACCATCACCACTAATGGTCCTCCACCTAAGCCGCCGCCACCATATCACTCTATCTCTATTCTCTCCTCTCCACCCCCTCCAAACCTCTCCACAGCCACCTCCCACAGCTTCCACTGCCGTCTCCACCACAGCAACCGTAACTCTTAAATCTATCCTCTGTCATTCTCTCTCCTAAATTTTGTATTCAGACGGAAAGAACCAAACCCAAAACCCATGAAATTTCAGATCCCAGTTCTTCTATCCACCAAAGTGAACATGAAGACGACCCATTATGCAAGGATTTCATGTTGATTTTGGACGGTATCTTACCTTACAAGTTTGGGTTCAAGTTATGAGTGGCAAAAATTTTAACAAACAACTGTTGGCTTAAACACCAATAGCAATATTTTGCCTTGAAGAAGTTCATTTTATGATTAAACAGTCCAAGAACGGGATCCATAAGGGGATGCAATATGTGATAAAGAATAAAGAACATCCAATTTCGGGTGGCTGGAAAAGCAAGTGCAACGAATAACAACATTATGCAGCTAGCTTCCTCAATTTCTTCCGTCTTAACTTCAACTTGAAAACACACAGTTAAATACTGATCGCAAAGTCGCAGCCATTCGAACCATAATGATTTCCCAAAGTAGTAATTAATTAGTTAAACCCCACCTAAAATATTTGAGTACTACTTTGTCTTACATTCAGTTCTGAAAATTTTCATACACATTTAAGAATGGAAGACGTCATTTAAAGTTGAGAAGGGCAAATTAGGTCTTTGTACCAAAAATTTTAGAACAGTTAACGGCAGGGGGGCATTGTAACAATGGTCAATACCTCCAGGGAGGACGATGACATAAACCCAATCTTGACAACCGAGCGTAATAAACCCAAACCATGGGTGAGTGTAATTTACCCATACATTTAGTGTATTTTGTTATGTACAGACATAAAACACAACTCAGAATATTCTCAAGATCCATGCATGTAGGAGTCAACTTGTAGGGGGGGGAACTGCTGATAGGAGTCTAAAGCAGGTTTTAAGCTTGTAGCCAACTACCTACCACGATCCTCCTTCCACTTGTCAAGCACAACTCAAACATAGTTCTATGTATATTCATTTTCAATATGTATGTATATATATATATATATGTATATGTATATGTATGTATATGTATATGTATATGTATATGCATGTATATGTATGTATATGTATATGTATGTGTATGTATATGTATGTATATGTATATGTATGTATATGTATATGTATGTGTATGTATATGTATGTGTATGTGTATGTATATGTATGTATATGTATATGTATGTGTATGTATATGTATGTATTATAGGATACACACAAAATAAATTGAAAACAAAAATGAGCATTAAAAGCCCGATCATTGGTTTGATTATAACAAACACATGTAGAAAATTGTAAAAAAGAAAGGGTGAAACATGGTTCAATTAGATACTTGGATGAATTATAATCTAGGAAGCCTGAACATTTCTACGAGGGGTGTGTTGGCGGTAGACACCAGCACTCCATGGACATTCTTGAACATCTCTCTCACACTTCATGACCTTGTCCATGAACTTAATATTTCTTATCTTTGACACTGGTCGACAAGTCTTGGGCACTACGTCAATACATTCTACACCCCTGACAACATATCCCACCCTATGTCTTATATAAACAAACATATGGAAATCATAACAATACCAATAAATATATCCAAGTTTCCAACCTCTTTTCCTATATGAAAATTAACACATGTCATATGGATAAAAACACGCCTACGAAGTCTTCAATGACAGTTTAGAATAGTAATTTCATAAATAATATTCTCCACTCTTATTAATATTCAAATACCTTCACCTTCTAAGTTATGTATAATTAGTATAGGAATATAAAGAATTTAAAGTTCTAAAAGTGTCTTAATCCAGAGATATATAAATGAGAATTATAAATTAGCCATGTTGGTGTCCTGCTTTTTCAGATTTTTAGCCGTGTTGTATCATTTTCGTACCTGTGTCGGTGTCCATGCTTCTTAGAGACAGATAAAATGTGATGGCTAATAACTAAAAACAACAAATATCAACCGAAATTAAGAAACAATGTAGGTCACTCCAAATCTCAGAAAGTAACGAAAAAAATGAGCAGCCAATGTCCTTTAAACTGTGGGCTTCATGACCAAGGTGTTAGGTTCACCTTCAACTATGCTAGGTATGTGTAACATATTCCTAAATCCTAATGAAAAGTTTGCTAAAAAAAATTTAGCCTCAAGCGCGTAGATCAAAGCAAATCTCGAGGCAAGGCTTAGACACAGGACCAGGCTATCATAATCAATGTTGTCTTACCTTCCTCACTCTGCTACTTTTAATTTGCCACGAATGCAGCTGCTGAAGAGAAAAAACAATAATTAATATAAGTATATATTGTTCACTAATTTTTATTAGCTGAAAAGTATTGATCATTGTTCATATTGATTACAGATGAACAAGCTTGGCTGCAAATAAAGTCCTTACGATTCAACCACTGACAAGCAAGGAACGTTTGACACCATTGGAGTGAACATATATCCTATTGAGAGTTTTTCTATATTTGCATGCAATTCACTAGTAATCCTGTAACAAACTTAAATTAAAAAATATTATCCTAAAGTCCACAATTTGCCAACCTACCCCCTTAAATTGCAAGAAGGATGTTGCTGATAACAATTGAAGTCGTTATACTGATCTCGCAGGGGAGTTTAAAAAGAGAAAACTGTCCACGTCAAAAAGATGAGTATTTCAAGATATTTACTGTTGGCACGGGAGTCCAGAATAGGGGATACCATTTGTTCAATCCCAACAGTATGGAAGGATGATTACAATTAAGAGATTCGACTTCAAATCTTAAAATTGTGAAGTTTTAGCAGCATTGTCCCCTTCGAATGGAATATTTTATAGCAAATGATTTCATTCACTACCAACATCAAGCCTGAAATCTTCTCTAGTCCATAAACTATCAGGCGCAATCTGACAACCTCTCAGCACTTCTTTTCTCCCACATATAGATCTCGGGTTTGATCTTCTTTCATAAACCGAAGGGTTCTTGTCCAATAACGCCATACAGTGCGCAGCATGCATAATTTTGGGGAACTAGGGTTCGAGCATTAACGTTGAGAATTAAATATTTTTAAAAGCTAATTTTAGTTGCATCCTATTTACATGGAAGATATTGTTTTGGAGAGTGATGCCAATTTCCTGAAAGAGGAAAGTACACCACAAATAAATGTACAACCCACTGGAAAAAAACACCCATTTATCGGTTTTCATCCATCAATTTAAAAAATTCCGAAACAAAGAACTCCATCAGTCACACCTCTGCAAACAAAATGCTACCTCCATCCCACCCCCCTCCCCTCTCTCATTCTCTCATTAAACCCCCTAGCCACTCCCTTTCTAAAGTGAATGGGGAATTAAGAACTCTGAATTTTCATCCACCAAAACTCTCACAGTTGCATCCGCCACCCCTGACAACTATAACATCGTTTGCCAACACACCAAACAAGGCCTAATTTCAAGAAATCATTACCACCAACAATTCATTTCGGTGCCAAAAAAAAAAGTGACAATCTCCTAAATCTCTCAATTTGGCATCACAACCTACAAGAGAGGTGGCATTGGCAGTGACACGGCCCTGTAAGAATACATCCTCCTCAAAGTCAAACTTGAAATGCTTTAATGGTACTATAAGTTAGCAGTTAACAAGGAATAAGAATACTCGAACAATGTGACATTGTAACTATGATACCAATATTCTGAACAATACTATATTTTAAATTAACTCACACCAGATTGTACAACTACAACATGAAGACAAGTTATAGTTGAAATTAGTTGGACTCCAACCCTAGTATTTTAGCGGGAAAATATGAGGATAAAACCCTAATGGTACCATTAAGTAGGTGATCCCATGCCTCCCTAGTCCTATAAACCACTCACTTAAATGATATTAGAACCAAAAAGTGATTTCGGAATATACAGTCATTAACAACCAATAAAACAAAGTGATTGTTCAGCTTTTAGGTAACTATATCTATAGTGGTCCCCAACCCTGGTTCGGTGATTTCAGAATTGTGTCGTAACAAATCCATTGGACAAATAATATTCAAATTAAAGAAATGGGTACTGAAAAATATTCAAATAAAATCAAAATTTAACGCAAACACGAGATGTAATTCGTTTAAATCAAGGAATAACGAAGGTTTACAGAGTCGGACGTAAATGAAGAGCAATAAAATTCGAGTAGTGAAAAGTTCAGTTGATTCTCACCTGTAGAAACAAGTTTCATGATCCTCAAGCCATTGTTGTGTTTAATTATTCTGCCATTTTTCTTTTGAAATCTACTCGGCAATCGTTACATTTTTTGGATGAGCCCTAAGGACGTTATGGTTCAACCCTCACTTCGAATCTCGGGTGCAAGTAAACCCTAGTAAAAATTTAAAAAGGGCAATTATCAGACAACCCCCAGTAGTTTCAAAACTATTCAAAAAAAATACCTGTAGTTTAAAAAAAATATGTGATTTCCAATTTGATCGAATGTCATCCTCCCCTACGTAAGATTACAAAAATACTCTTAAAATCTATAAAATGACCAAATTAGTCTCACCTAAATATTTTAAAAAAACAAAATACTCTTATCTTCTACATCTACCATTATTCCATACCTTAAAAACAAATCCTACTATTTGAAAAGCTGTCTGGTCTGGTCGTTAATATAAAACTCTATTTGGTAAGTGGTTTGGTCTGGTTCCAAATTTTATTGAATATATATATACACATATATATATATATTTCAGCTTGCGACTGAAATAAGTCAATCTGATGTTGTCAAGATTTGTGACTGTGTTGACCAAAACCCCATCGGAATTCAACCGCGCCGAAAGGGTTTTTCGTTCAAAAATTGACCATCAGTCATTACTGTCGGCCATCGCCATGGTTGGCGCCAGCTGGGTAAGTTCAATTTCGCCGAAGTGCCGCCGTTCTCCGTCGTGAGGTCAAGGAGGAGATTTCGAAAGACGGGTTTGATGAGACCAGAATAGTTGATATTTTGGGCGTTAATATACCTATTATTAGTCTCTTTATTATACTAATTTGATATTTTTATCCGAGTTGTGTGTTAAGCATGTTTTCAGGGCTTAAATACAAAAATTAGTTAATTCTGAATTTTTAGCAAATATGCCTAATTTGGAGCAACATTTAAAAGATATTCGCACTCAAATCAGCAAGATACAAGTCAGTAAAGTAAAGTACAAGTGGCAGAAGCAAGGAAATTCGCAGATTAAATAAATAATAAAATTCATAAGTCATCGATCGATCGGTAGAGCCTTCGATCATTCGTAAATCGCCGTCTTGGAATCTGTGCGAAACTATATTGCAGAATTCTAACTTTGTGTACAAGTATATCAAGGGGCATAATCGTCCATTCAACGTCATTTCTTAGTCTCTAAGTTCTTTTGAAGTGCAAGCAAGGAACATGTCATTTCTACACCAACTTTTATCTATAAATACAGGTGGATTTCATGAAGATAAGACATCTCTGGAATGTCTTTTGATATATTTTCATATATTCCAAAATATCATTATTCATAAAAAGTCTCTCTTTGAAAGAGGTTCCCTTCCTCAATAACTCAATAATCAACCATCCAATCATGAAGATGATGGCTACATCAACAATGGAGTCTCCTCTTTCCATGAGCGACTAGTCGGTATATAGGGTTTCCAGCAAAATCCTAGCCGAGTAATGTAGCATTTTATTTATTTTTATTGCAAATGGGGAAATCTGATGAAGGGCACTTATATGATGATTATCTAGTGAGAGACCAAACAAATAACCTAAATAAGATTTATTTATTTATTATATTCTTAAGCTGAAATTGAATTAATGATTTATCTTGAACAATTATGTTTTATCAAACGAAGCAAGAACCTCCATGATTTAATAAGGATTTCTACATAATGGTATTTATTTGGCATGATAAAGTTTTAAGTTTACACAGTCCATGCTTAGAGAAGATGGTTGTTAACGTGCTTTTTAATTTCATGTTTTAGAAGTAATTATAGTATAGATGCATACAACAATCATACTAATCGCATATGGATTGTAGCGAATACGGACCGATTGCATCATTTTTGGGACTAGGCAACTACTTGTAGCGTTACTAATCTGATTCATATAAGTTGTACCGCCCTCTTGCAATAATATAATTAAATGAATACATTATAAGGCTAGTGGTGGAGTTGAAATTCAACCATAGACTTGTTTATCTTAAGTGAAATAAAAAACAATTATCTTTATTTTATTTTATGTTTAATAGTTTAATCAAACAAACCAATTGAACAACTTTTATAAATATAATTCAATTTGCTAGTTTATAATTATTTGAAATATGACTTTGATTTATGTGGTTCGAATACCCTCTCTACCCAACTATACTATATACTACTCGCGTATTTGCAACTAAGATGTTAAAACTAGATCGTGTTAATTCCTTATTTTTAACACTATTATTTTCACACGTTTGGAACCAATCATAACTTTTTGGCGCCGTTGCCGGGGATCAAATGGATATTTCAGATTATTATATTATTATTTTTTTGAATTATTGTATCAATTTTAATTTTTCTTTTTAATTTTTCGCATTTCTTTTGCAGGAACAACTTCTGCCGAAACTATAAATTTTCCAGAAAACTCACGGTTCCCGATTGATCAGCTCCTTCAGCGATTGTTCAGTTAGAAACCACATTGTTCGAAACTGCAAATTTTCCAGAAAATTTACGAATTTCAGCCACCAATCGAGCAACAACATTAGTGATCGATCGGTAAATTCATCAATCGTTTGGTAAGTTCTCTGATCGATCGGAATAGCTTATATTCGTACAAAAATAAATATAGATAGAAAAGATACATTCAATCACATCAGAACAGTATCAGAAAAAAAATAAAAATATAATATTTTATAAAAGGGAAAAAAAATCAGATTTATATACCTATATATCTTATTATCATAATAGAAAAAAATAAAAGTCTAATATTTGCCTAAAAAAATATATACAGATTTGCATAACATATATATATATATATATATATATATATATATATATATATATATATATATATATATATATATATATATATATATACTAATTAAATAAATATTTTTTTTAATTAAAAAAAATTAATAATTTTCTGCAATTTTTGTGTAAACTGTCAGAAAGTCCAATTTTAGTAAAAGATGACAGTTTTTTTAGTGGAAAAAGGCCAATAAACGAGACTCACTGTGACAGTGACAGTGACCCTAGACAAATTTAGGCCGAAACACGTCATTTAGGACCTCAAAACCACGATTTTATGACTGTCAAAAAGAATCATATCATATATATATAATAATAAATATAATTTTATATATGATTCAATATAAAATATATTTATATAATAAGTAAAAATATATATAAAAATAAATAAATAAAATATATATATATATGTGTGTGTGTGTTTATTATTTTGTCCATGTAGTATACATTGATTGTTATTTTTATATTTAGTTGAATATATATTTGGTTATCACTTAGTTTTTTTGTTTAATTTGTCTTTTATTTTATTTTGTTTTACATCAGTAGTTTAGCCAAATGTATTATAATTTTATTTTTGAATATTTCATTGGTTGTATCGTTGGTTGTCATGAATCGTCAAAGGAAACACTTTCTTTGGACTTTGAAATTGAAAGTACTATGTTTAAGTCCGTAAACGATGAGAGAAATAATATAATAAGAGATAACCTAGTAATAAAAGACATGACATACAACCTATAACCTTAGAAGACTGGTACACTCCTTCCCTTAAGCTCATAAACGAGGAGAAAAATAATACAATAAGAGATAATCTAGCAATAAAAGACATAATTAACCATGACATACAACCTATAACATTATGAGAATATTATACTCATTCTAGTTACTCTTCCCCATTTGATATTGAATTACCGGGCGTTACGAAAGATCAATATGAGATTAACCCATACATAATTGACCTATTACCACAATTTCATGAATACAATAGCGAAAACCCATATCAACATATTGTTTTGTTTCTAGAAATTTGTTCGACCACCAAAGTAGATGGATTAACGAATGAGGGACTCTGTTTACGCCTTTTCCCTTTCTGTTTAGAAGATAAGGCAAGAACGTGGTTTAAAACTTTAAAATTAGATGTCAAAACAAAGTGGAAGACTCTTCACCGTGAATTCTTGCGTCAATTCTTTCCAATAAGTAGAACTTATGCAATGCGAAATGCTATATTCACCTTTTCACAATTGTGGGAAAGGAATTCCATGCAATGTGGGAACTATATAATGAAATTCTAAGGACGTGTCCGAACCATAATATCCCGAAATATGAATTGGTGTTTAGGTTTTTTGACGGACTTAATGATTTGTGTAGACGATTAGTAGAGTTGGCATGTGGAGGAACATTTTATCTTAGACCGGTAGATGAACTTTGGAAGTTGTTTGAGGATTTGAGTGAAGACTCCTATCAAAATGCGTCAATGACTAAAGTTCCTAAGATAATTCTTAATACACCGAATAGGTCCGAGAAATTGTACGTAGATGTAAAAGTTGACAAGTTGGGCCAAAAGCTTGACGAATTCATGAATTTCTCTAACTCCTCTCTTTAAGAAATTTATCCCGAATATTCCGATTCTTTTCATTTTGCCGACAACTGTCCAATGGTGTACCAAAACAGTGAGGTAATACTAGAAGAATCCAATACTACCTTTACTAATCTGGCCAATAACCCCTATACTAATCCAAGACGAGCCCATAAAATCCAATACAAGGCCAGAGAATCCAAGACAAAATCACCAATCAAACATGACATTCTTATTTTATTTTCCCAAATTCACACCATAAAAACCTTTTAAATTCATTTTTTTCTCATCCATTTACTCAAAAACTCTAATTCCTTAAATTTTGAACAAACTCAATTTCAATTTAAATTCAAATTTCAGCCCATCAACTAATGCACTCACTTTGCCTCTCTAATATCTCTCACTATATATAAATACATATATACATGTATATATATATAATTATATATACATACAAAATTCGAATGCTTCAGTAATAGAAGTTCTAAACTGTCAAGAAATTAAAAGTGAGCACCCCAAATTGCTTGAGATGACATGTCAACTGTTTAAATGGGTTTGGAAGGAAAGAGGACACACACACATATATATATATATATATATAGTTATATATACGTACATATATATATAATTATTTTTAAATTTTTTTTAAGGTGAAGACAATATGGTCATTTCACAGATTTTAAAGGTATTTTTGTAATCTTATAGAGGATAGGGAGTATTCGATCAAATTAAAAATCATAAGAAGGTTTTTGAAACTATATGGAATTTTTTGAATAATTTTGAAATCATAGGGGAGTTTTCTAATAATTGCCCAAAAACAAATGGAACTAATCTATTGAATTGAATTATTATAAAAACTTTATGAGAAATTTTATTTGCCAAAAAATGAACATTTTCAATTTTATTTGAATTTTCATTAAGAACTCATTTCTAGCAATATTTTTTTATCTATGTAAGTATATACAAATATTTAAGCAAAAAATATGATTATATAGTATAATATATTATTTTGTATTTGAATATTGTCATTTTCTAACTTTCAATAACTTTGGTATAAAATTTTAAAGTAATTTTGTATGATTGTCTCATTCACTACTTCAATGAATATAAATTTATACTTTGTCCCAAATTATAAGTCGTTTTTTTGGGAATTTAACTAATTCACTCACTTTCCCTTTCTAATCTCTCTCACTAAATTTATACTTTGTCCCAAATTATAAGTCGTTTTTTGAGAATATGGGACGTATTTGATCAGATTATAAAGGGTCAAATGACGTTTAACCCCCTGTAATATGTATATAGTGTGTATAACACTCTTGTGGTTCTTTGAGGCCCTATTATTTGAAAATATGTGCGTTTTGCCCATATTATGACATGAATTGTATGAAATACCCTTAAAATAAGATTTTTAAAAAACATTTACAAAAACAAAAAATATATTTTTAAAAAATATATTTAAGAAAATCATTAACAAAATAATTATATATATATTTTCAAAAATATTAAAATTATTTAAAAAAATTGTTTTTATTTATTTAATATTTGATTAAACAAATTCATCCAATTTAGTTTTTTTTAAAAAAATAAAATAAAATTACAAAAACAAAAATAAAAAATAAAAACTGAAAATATATTTATAAAAAATATATTTAAGAAAAACATCAACAAAATAATTATAATTTTATTTTCAAAAATATTAAAAAAATTGTAAAAAAAAAAGCATATTCTTTAAAAACTTTTTATTTTTATTTATTTATGATTTTAAAAAAAATAATTTTATTTCTTTATCATTTTATTATACATTATTTATTATTAATTCAATAATTATTATTTTTATTAGGTTAGAAATGGTATTTTAGGAATTTCATATTATTTTAAAGCAGAATGGGGGTAAGTTGCAACATTTTGGAAACATAATTATTTTATACACAGTTTATAACAAATGGGGGTTTTGCACACTTAGTATGAAATTATATGGGGGTTTTCAGAAATAACCATAGAATTGCAAATCACAATCTAACATATTTGTAAACTCCATTGTTTAAAAATTGTTGACACCACTTTTGAGCCAATACAGTGAAGAACAAGAAGTTGATGACGTAGCCGAAATTTAAGTAAACCGAAACTCAAGGCCGAATTTGAGCTGAAAGTGTATAAGGTAATGGGCCAAGAAGTTTGGTTACAATGATGGCCCAAGAAATGGAGGAAAGCTTGGGTCATGTGATGACTAGTTGAGCCAAAAATATGAGTTTTGTTAAATGGTTTGGCAGCTCAAGTTTGAAATAGTCTTGTTGATCAAGACAAAGTGTTAGAAGACTATTGTTTGAGTTGTATTATAGTCTATGATGGTGTTTTGATAGGATTAGAATAGAGAAGTATTTATCTTTTTATTTTTAAGTAAATTAGTTTAATTATATTTAATATAAATAAAGAACAACACTTCTGTTTTAGAGGTCCTGCACCAAATACACAAATTTATCTTTCTGCTTCAATAACATCGTCTATTTTACTTTCTTGCAATATTTATTTTATCAGTCCATTTAAATTATTGTCTTACAAATTTCATTCTTTTATTCTAGTTTATCGTAGTTAACTTATTGGTTACCGAAAATCCTCTTAATTGAGGCAGAAGAACTCTTACACACGAATTTCGTTTTCTCTTGTGTATTTCGGCAAATTTGTTCAAAAGAGACGATAATTTGTTCGTCTTGAACCGTTTGAGCTACGTCATCGGTTCTGGCACGCCCGCAATTTATGAAAAATATATTCAGCATAATTCTTCGGCCGATTTATTTTTAGTGCAAACAAAAATATAATTGAGACTTTTAAAAATTGGTGATGTAGCTTTTGGATGAGGAAGATAAAAAGAAGAGCAAAAGCGGATGATATTATATACTTTAAAATTAAACTACAATTGTCACACGAAAAACTGCCATTATTAGGTGCAACCATGATAGTAAGATATTTTATTAATGAACTAAATTACCAGCGACTATACACATCCCTCAGTTTCAGCAACCAGCTGATATATATATATATTAATTCCAATCTGAAGATGTTCAAAATCTGGTAGAATCAGTTGAGCTCCCAAGTTGCTAGATCCATCAATGCCACAACATTAATTAATCAATCATAATAGTCAAGCCACTTCAATTAATTATCAAGAACACATGTATCCATTTAAAGAAATTTAAAACATCAATATTAAGCAACTGGATCTAAGAATTAATAAAAGTGATCTAACCACATCTAACATAATCACTTATGTACATGCCTTCTATATTCTCTAAACACTTGTGGACACTGACCATAGTACTCTTGTTGGTGACACCCCTCATCAAAGTTTTGTGAGTAGCTAACAGCATCATATTGGAATGTCAAAGGCTTTGATCCATATATGCTCTTGCTCTCTTTCGCTAACCTCTTGATAAACTTTCGCCATTTTCGGTTCCCATTTTTAGCGCTCGCTGGTAGATGAATGCACGAGTATTCTTGGTGCACGGGGACGCATGACGGCGACATGCAGCCGGAAAAGTACGACGACCGCCGGTGGTTCAGATCAGCCCCCATGTATGAATCAATATGTGGTTGCTAGGAACTTAAAGAGAGAAAAAAAAGGGTTGATATGCTGAGCTTTTTTTGTAAGAGTTTGCTCAACAATAATAATGTGGGAGGAGAGTGTCCTATTCCTTCATCTTATATAGTTTTATTATTACCAATTGGAATCAAACATGTAGGAAATTAATGTTATCCTTTCTGCACCAGTTTTTGTGGGGCCTCTTTCTTGCAATTAATATTCATGGTCACAATTGCTGTCATGCAGGCCTCACTAGATAAAGGGTTATATATACAGGGCGGAGCCACGAGTATTATTTAGGGGGGCTAATGTAATTTTTTTATAAATTTATTAGTAAAATTTATATATTTTTTTGGGTTATCAAAGAAGTTTTTTAAAAAATTTGAAGGAGGAAATGCAATTTTTTATAAATATATTGGTAATATATATATATTTTTAGTCTACCAAAGGAATTTTTTAAAATTTTGTAGGGATCATATACAATTTTTATAGACATACTTATAATATGGGTAAAGTGTATTAAACCCCTAGACTATTTTTTCTCTCTCAACTAACCCCTGAACTATACTTTTTACACAAAATTTCCTCAACTATCCAAACATTTACAATTCACTTCATTATGTTATAACACAATTAGTTAAATTAGGATAATTTGTACTCAGATCCCTTGAGGTTTCGTTCAATTGCACTCGCTCTCTAATATTTCATTTTTCTTGCAATGACACCCCCTTAAAGGGTGAAGACCCCATGAAATGACTCTCGTGCCCTTACTTTAGTGTAAAAGATATATTGACTAAATTAATGGACTAAACAACACTTGTGTCTTAAGCTCAAAACTTTTCAAGTACTTTGGATACAATGATTTTTAAAATATTATCACATTTCTTTAAATTATTTTTTAAAAATTGTCATTTTTGTAATATAGGCCCCAAAAGTTATCATTTTTTAATTTTTTCCTAAAACTAATTTTGTGACCTTTTACATTAAATAATAATAATACATTTTATTTATGATTATATTTTATTTTTTTGTATTTTAGAATGTGATACATGTATAAAATATTTGTGAGCTCATATAATTTAATTTATTTTGTAAATAAATAATATACAACTCCTACAATTTAAACAAGTAGTAATACATTTTAATTATAATTTTTGCTATATTGTAAGAGGTGATAAATGTTACAAATGGTTTATAATTTATTATTCTCTGTGTAAAATTAATTTAAGCCCTTACATTGTAAAATAATAACAAACTTTACTTATTGTAATTTTTTATATTTTTTTAAAAAATATGACAAATGGTCTATTATTTATTATTTTTTTGTAAAGTTAATTTAAACCCTTACACTTTAAATAATGTCAAACTTTACTTATTATAATTTTTTATATTGTAAAAGGTGATAATGAATCAAAATATTAGACAGTTCTTGTATTTTTATTAGTAATATATAGATAGATAAATAAATATATAGATTTTTGTATTTTAAGTTATATTATTTTTCTTTGCCGAAATATATTTATCTTATATTTTTACTTTATATCTTATGAAATATCCATTAGAGTTATATTTCAATTAATGTATATTAATTAATTATTTTTTAAAAAAAAAATATGAAAATAGTTATAACCTCTGTCGTATATCTTTACTCTATATCTTTTGAAATATTCATTAGAATTACACTTCAAGTAATGCATATTAATTAATTATTATTATTTTTTAAAAGTATTGAAATATTTTCAACCCCTTTTCTTTTACTCTATATCATTTTAACATACTCCTTAGAGTTGCACTTCAACTAATACATATTAATTCATTAATTTTTATTTTGAAGAAAATGTTTGAAAATATTCTCAACCCCTCACATTTTATAATAGTTGTTATAAATGTATATATATTATAGGGTTTTCATCTTGGGGCATAGATGTAATTTCACAACCTAGATATTTGTCTCATGAAGTAAGGGAGACAACACAAAGGCATTCCGATCATTTCTCCCCTTCAGGGGGTATCATTGCAAGGAAAGTGAAATTTCAGAGGCCGAGTGCAATTGACCAAAATTTCAGGAGATCTGAGTGCAAATTATCCTAATTTAACTAACGGTGTTATAACGGAATTGAGTGAATTATAAGTTTTTGATAGTTCAAGGGGCCATTAGTTAGTTCAGGGGGGTTAGTTGAGAGAGAAAATAGTTCAGGGGAGTTTAATGCACTTTATCCTTATAATATATATATTTTTTGGGACTAAAATTTTTTTTTGAAAAAATGTGGGTAGGGCCATGGCCCCATAGCTATAGTGTGGCTCCGCCCTGTATATATATATGGTAGATTTAATTAATATATATATATATATATATATATTAAGTGATTTGTAATTGTGGGATTGAGAGTCAATTTGGTGTCTTTAACTTAATCTAATATGTTAAATGTAGTAATTATATATTAAGTGATTTAGGAGGATGACAAGTAGCAATATTAATTATTTGAACTTTGAAATATTTAGTCCTCGTTATGTCACACCCTAGTGATGTTTTCGATAAAGGTGGGATTACAATTAATTTCCTATCACTTATAACCATGGTTCGTGGAAATGTTCGGTTCGTAGTTCAGCCCAATATTGGGGGAGGCCGGTTCACATCCGAACCGGCCGATATTCCATGAACCGGTTTCAGTTGAACCGGTTCATGATGAAAATATATATATATATTTATTTGTTTAAAATTAATATTATGAGTAGTCTCATAAGAAGATTGACGACACATTCAAGTTCATTAATAATTTATTTTGGGTATTAAATATATTTAAAAAATATATAAAATTTACTTAAAATTATCAAAGTTTAATTATGTTGTCAAAAGTACCATATCAGTACATTTTTACCACCATGTGCGAGTTTTTAAAAAATTCACGTTTGCGATAACCGAAACCGTTACGTAACCCCGATACAGACCCGGTTCCGTTACACCAAAACCGAAACTTTTACAGCAACCGAAACCGTTTTTGCGAACCATGCTTATAACAACAAAAATGAAAAAGAACAAATTGATGGGATATGTTTGGTCAATTTTTATCACTAGAGAGCAGTGACGGATCTAGAAATTCGTGTCAGTGGGGGCTAAATTTTTTTTTTTTTTGGATTTTTGGGGTACAAATGACATATTTATTTCAGTGGGATTTAAAACAAGTTTTCAGTGAACGCTTATTTGTAAAGAAATCTAAATTTTGTGGTACTTAAAGTAAAAAAAAAAATTCAATGAGAGCTAAATGTTAGATATTTAAAATTTTATGAAAAAAATCATAAAAAAAAAATAATTTAGTGGGGTCATAGCCCCTACTAGGCCTGAATTGAATCCGTCTATAGCTAGAGAGTAACATGTTAAATCATGTGCCATTTCAAATATATAAGTTCATTATATAACTTTATATATACATATGCATGTGATTTTGGTACAACCAAAAACTTTGACAGCCTAACCCACCAAAATTTGTGGGGACTTGGTTTTTTGTCCCGGTCCTTAGATTTATTAGCTTTGTGAAAAAGAATGTACACTGCGCATAAAAAACGTCTAAGCCCCATAAAGATTCGTTGTCCCCACTATATTTCTTGGTTTTCGGCTTGTGTTCAGGACCTCTTTGGATTCCTTTTATTTGTCCTTCATTTCAAAATAAATAATTGTACTAGACATATGCTTTGTTGATGAAAATAAATCGGTGGTAATGCCTTATCCAAAAATAAAAATCGGTGGTAATGTTTTTTAACAAGCTTCTTCAACAAAAATTACATGCATCATTATTTTGCTATAAATTCATCATCATCGGTTTTTTTTTGGTAATCGTGATATCCGGATCAGCTTATGCGCATCTCAATTAATCCTCGTAGTCCTGAAATTAATGACCGGATAAATTTCTAGTAGCCCAAACGAAATTATAGCTAGCAAAAATAAACTTGAAATTTAATGCTTCTTGGGACACTAGGTTATTGTCTTTTCCCAATTATATTACATGTTCGGGTTAATTCAAGCTAAGTAAATAAAGTAGAGAGAGTTTGATCTAGACGTGGATCTTCAATGAAAATTTTGTCTTGTAAACAAATTGAGTATAAATTTATTAATTTGGGTAATTTTCACTGACACCCCCTCGATATTGAGTATTTTCACACAGACTCCCTCAGACAGACGACGTTAGATTTACTAACGTTTTATTGTGAAATTACTAATTTGCCATTCAATATATATTTAAAAAAATGGGTAATTTGCACTAACACCCCCTGAGATTTAGTTTTGCTTGCAATGACACCCCCTGAGCCAATAAAATGACCAAAATATCCTTGATAAAATTTGAAAATATTAAAGGTAATGTGAAATGACCTTTATGCCCCAACCCCAAATATATAAAATTACAAATAACATATATATAAATTCGAAAAAATATATTAAATTCGAAAAAATGTATAAAATTCAATAACAAATATTTAAATTTTGACAAAAAAAATTTTAAATTAGAATAAAATATATAAATTTCGAAAAATATATATAAAATTCGAAAATATATATAAAATTTGAAAAATATTTAAATTCGAATATATATATATTTCAAAAAATATATATATAATTCAATATATATATATATATATTTTCAAAAACAAAATTCAAAAAATTATAGAATTTCGAAAAACATATATAAATTTCAAAATATATATATAAAATTCAAAAAAATATATAAAATTTGAAATATATATAATTCAAAATATATAATTTCGAAAAACATATATATATTTCAAAAAATATATATAATTTTGAAAAACATATATAATGTTTTGAATTTTGTTTTTGAAAATATATATGTTTTGAATTTTTTTTTTGAAATATATATATATTCGAATTTATATATTTTTCAAATTATATATATATATATATTCGAATTATATATATATATTTCAAATTATATATATATTTTTTGAATTTTATATCTGTTTTTTGAAATTATATAATTTTTTGAATTTTGTTTTTGAAATATATATATTTTGAAATTTATATATGTTTTTCGAAATTATATAATTTTTTGAATTTTTTTTTGAAAAAATATATATTTTGAATTTTTTATTTTTTTTTTGAAATATATATATATTCGAATTTATATATTTTTCAAATTATATATATATATTTTTTTGAATTATATATATATATTTCAAATTTTATATATTTTTTGAATTTTATATATATTTTTTGAAATTTATATATGTTTTTTTGAAATTATATAATTTTTTGAATTTTGTTTTTGAAAATATATATATTTTTGAATTTTTTATTTTTATTTGAAATATATATATATTCGAATTTATATATATTTCAAATTTTATATATATATTTTCGAATTATATGTATTTCAAATTTTATATATTTTTTTGAATTTTATATATATTTTTTGAAATTTATATATGTTTTTCGAAATTATATAATTTTTTGAATTTTGTTTTTGAAAATATATATTTTGAATTTTTTTTTTGAATATATATATATATTCGAATTTATATATTTCAAATTATATATATATATTTTCGAATTATATATATATTTCAAATTTATATTTTTTTTTGAATTTTATATATAAGAAGAAGCTTTCTAAATTTATAAGGTAGAGGGTATCAAACTAATTTCACAATATTAAGTTAAGGGTATATAAGTCATTTTATATCATTTGAAGGCAAAATAGACTATTTATGGGGTGAATAGTGGCTGACATCACTAATTAACGGACCAATCTAACGGAGTGGACACGAAAGGAGTCCGTGTGGGATCAATTTAGAAGGGGTCCGTGTGGGAATACTCAATATTGAGGGGGTTTGTGTGGGATTAGGGTCTCTTTGAGGGGATATCGGTGGGAATAACCCTATTATTTTCACAACATGACTACGTAACTTGATCGTGTTGGCTCAGTTTCGGTTTTAGTGGACTCAAATAATTTGTTAGGGTCACAATTGCACGTAAGGGTTACTTTGCATGAGATTTGTAGATTAGTCGGATGAAAGTACCGAACACCGTAATTATCTAAAGGAATTTTTCCTTTTTGATACTTTCTCACGAGATGAGTGAGAATAGTTTTATATAAAATTATCTATATGATATGTTAATCAAACTTGTTGGGCCATATGAGAGATTAAGAATTTTTAGTATATAACATGACTTTAAATTAGAGCTCACAAAATGAAATATGATACGGTAATACGACACAAATACAACATGATTTAAAACTTAAGATTGACCAAACTGCATAAGGGTCACCCGAACACGACACAAAAATATTAGTGTCGGGTGAGGGTCAAACTCAAGTAACCCGAAACTCGTTTGACACGATTATATTTATGTTTGTTTATTTGTTTATTTTCTCTCTCTTAATTGGTTATGGTTGAAATATATAAAAAAGTTGGTAATTGGTTCGTGTCAAATTCAATTTGATTTTGCCGATAAACTGGTAAAATAGTTCGTTCGTGTTTAGTAACTTGAGTTGTGTCAAATTCAATTTAATATTTATGATAAATAGGTTAAATGAATTACATGGATTGAGTCGGGTTACATGTTTAAATAATACATTATATTAGATTTGAACATATTTGAGATGTATATCAACTAGGTCTTTTTTGACACGATCTATTTTAACCTTACATGAACAACCCACTTGCACAAATCGGCCTTTTGCTTGAACCCTATTAAGCTTGGGTTGTGGACCTTTTGGCCATAACATGGGATCGACTACAAACTTATCATACATGATATTCCTTCTGTTCCATTTTTAAGTGTTCATTTTCGGGAATCCAACTATTTAAGTGGATGATTTTTAGTATTTTTTATTGTATGGATAATATATGAATTGTCAAATTTTCCCATAGTGGAATCCATGATGATGTGATAGTTTGTAGTGTAAGCTTTCATTATTTTAATGCATGAAAGTTAAATTGGTAAATTGATAGTATAAAGTACTTTGACTTTTCAAAATTGGACACTTATTTTGGGACGGATAAAAACATGAAAGTGAACACTTAAATTGGGATGGAAGGAATACAACAATGTAACTAAAGTTTACCAAAGCCTTTTAAATTTTAGGGTATTTTAAGTAAGACCCCCTGAATTTTAGGTCAATTGCAGGTAGAAATTAGTCAATGGCATGAACTTTCAATGTTCTTGTGACACCCCTTGGAGGGTTTTTGGAACTTGAAATTACTATTGTACCCTTACTTTAATGTAAAATATTTGTTGGTTAAATTAGATGACCAAACCGCCCTTAATTTTCTTACTCTCTCTAAGGGGTTGTTTGTTTGGTGAGAAAATTTCCTCTTTTCTATTCAAACCCACCACATTCATTCATTCTACAATGAATTCAACCAAATCAAAGAATACAAGAATAAGATTAACCATATATGGTTCAACCAATAAACGTCTCACATACAAACTCATACTCATATATATATATATATATATATAAAGTGTGTGAGAGAGTGAGATAAATGAAATATTGATAATTAAAATCAGAAATGGGGATAAAAATTTATACACTCACATATATGCATAAGAATTAGAAACTCTAATTGAGCAGGAAAAAAAGGGGGGATAACACCTAAACCGTAATTGATAATTGAGAGGTAAGATGCAACAATCAGAAACCCTAAAAAAAGAAGGGATAGAGAGAGAGAAACATTTTTGATGGTTTTGATGTCTGCACCGACACCACGAGCGGTGTTGACCGCTTTCTCGTCCTTGCAAGTGAGGTCTTCTCCTTCTCCTTCGCCTCTACCCACCACCAATCCACCGCCGTACCCTCATCCACCCACCACCAATCCGCTGCCGTACCCGCCTCCACCTTGGACCACCCACCACCAATATATATGTATATAATATATAATCGGATGAAGTTGAGAATTGAGATGGAAGTGGAGGGTTGAGAGAATTTTCTAGAGAGAGGATAGAGGAAATGAAAGGGGTGTTGCGGAGGGTTTTGGTCTTGGGGCATTTCAGTAAATTCACACTCCAGATATTTGTCTCATGTAATAAGTGAGACAACTCAAGGGCATTCTGGACTTTTCACCCATTTAGGGATGTCACCGATTTTTTTTTGAAATTTCAGGGGGTAGGTTAGTTAGACTGAAAAAACATTGACCAATTTTTACCGGCAATTGACCTAAAGTTCAGAAGGTCTTACTGCAAAAAAAAATTAAAAGTTCACGAGGTAGGGTAGTTAGACTGAAAAGACATTGACCAATTTCTCACTACAAATTATCCTAAATTTTAAATACTCCTTCTGTCCCAAATTATATGTTCACTTTTCCTCTTTACTTGTCCCAAAATAAGTGTCCACTTTTAAAAAATCAAAGTACTTTATTTGGTCATGTAAACCCGTTCGCAATTGCTGAACGAATTTCAACTTTTATAATTCAAAAAGAAGCTACCAAATAGATAAATGGCAAGATAATTATATAAATTTGAAGAATCAACAAGAATGGGAGAAATTTTCGGATCCTTTTCTTTTTCTTTTTCATTCCTTTTATACATGAACTTGGTCTTACCCTCATAAATAGGTATTAAAACATATTGAAGACAATATTTTTACTTTAAATACAAATTTAATGTTTTGCAAAATTGCCATAATAAAACCTATATCAATTTTTATTGTATGTAATGAAACAGTTGATTTTAGGAGATTTCCTCTTGAGATGGGCTTTTATTTTGGGCCTTGTTTTCTATTGGGCTTACTAATATACGTTAACTCAGTGTTGCTTTGTCTGATGGGCCTAATGTAGAAAAATTGGCTTACACTTTGCCCCCAATTCCCAAGCTCATTTCGCAGTTTTGAAATAGGGTGTGAATTCGAAGAGCCATGTGTAACTGCCACTTCTCTTACTTCATTCGTCTTCTTCAACATTTCTTCCCCATTTACAAGAGCAGACTCCTACTATTTGAAGACGATTTCCAGCAAGAAACTCTTGAGGTTAGTCTTACTTTTTGTTTTCGTCCTTCATTTTTATTTCATAAATCAAAACATTATGAGCAGTGATAGTAGCCGAACCCCTTCTCTGGAGGTGGTTGTTGATGACGCCCCTGCTGTTTCTTCTTCTGAGGTTACCCCCAATCTGATTGAATCGAAACCCCAAAAACTTTCCCGAAAGTAACTACGTAAATTGTCATTAGCCGATAGGTGTAAAATAGAATTTGACATACCCAATGACGTTTCAATTTCTGAGTATTCCACCGATTTGAACTTCAAATCGTATGAAGAAGTTGAACCGGATGAAGCCCTGTTTTCTGCGCACCATTTGGCCGTACTTAGATTTCCTTTACATCCCTTCTATCACTACGTTCTTTTCTCCTTAGGGCTTACACCTTTGCAAGTAAACCCTAATTTTTTCAGGGTTTTATCTGTAATGCTCGTTCTGAATCACGAACAAGGTTTGAACTTAGGTTTGGGTGATTTTTTGCTCTGTTACAAAGTCGATCAGATCAGAAAAAACCCTGGTCGGTATCATCTGCACCCCCATTCAACCTTGAAACTTTGTGATGGGAATCCTTCTTCTGAGAAGGAATGGAAAGATAAGATTGTGAGAATTGGAGGATGGATGCGTCCGGCCCGTATCCTCTGCTAAGGACCTTCGGTATTTGTAAGAAATTGAAGTGTGGATTCAAAAATCCTGGCAAGTGTACCTTTTGTACTTTACGAATTTTGACTGTTTTTCTTGAACTACGTATGTATTCATTTTTTGATCGTATGCCTGTGTTTTTGTATACAGCCGAACGTCTGGAATATCTGAACGAGAAAGTCTTTGCAACTCTCCTTTCCAACAAATCACTTTTAACTTCTCAAAATCTGAAATTAATTGCTGCCAGTGCTCCAGAAGCTACCATAATGGAAATTCCGGTAACAACCTCTAAGCGTGCTGCAGCACAAAAATCTACTCCCCCTATCAACTCGTCTGCTGATAAAGGAAAGAATAAAATGATCGATCTGACTGAAGATCCGAAGAAGACGAAGGGGCTTCTGAAGAGGACAAACACCGATGATAGCGGTAACGTTCAGAAAAAGTTACAGCTGGGCCCCCTTTAGAGCATGCAAAACGAAATGATTCTGAAAAACATGAGAAGCTAGTGAATAAGGCCAAATATGTGAGCGGCTATACTATTCTAGACTGCTGTTTCCCTCCATCATTTGATCCTGAAGGTGATTGGATCCCCAAATTCGAAAAAAGTGATGGAAGTGTTCTTGATCGCCGTTCGCTGGCCATGTCCGATCCTGATTCCCTGATGGCCCTTACTCGTGGTATGTGGCCACCCAAAGATGAAATCTTTCAGCAGCATGTTGATCAGAACGAACTTCTAGCTAGGGCTCCTATCTCTATTTTGGAGGTAATTTTTTTTATAATAATAACGTTTCTTCTTTCTTCAGCCTGTGTTTGATGTCTTAGCTCTCTGTAAAGTTGTTGAGATGGGAGAGTACAAGAGAAAAAACATGGATGTTGCATACCTAAGGGCTGAAAAATTCGCCATGTTGGTTGAAAAGCCGAAGAAGGTCTTGGAGCTTGAGCTGGAAAGCTTAAAGAAACTCCATCGGAAGAAATCCGATCAGAATGTTGAACTGAAGAAGCAGGTCCACAACCTTGAGACTTCTAATGCTGTTCTGAAGACTGGCTTGGAGGTTTGCCGAAGGGGAGGTGTGTTGATGCACCAGAGGTATGTGAGTATTTTTTATCTAAAATTATGCGATGGGTTCAGATTTTGTCATGATCAAATGTCAATGGACCCATCAGCTCAAACATATGAAGATCCGGTTGCTCATGACACTGCTTGTGGTGTCGTTCATCCGTATACCGAGCCTGAGCCTTGCAAAGATGAGAAGGACTTTGCTCAATTTCTCTTGCATGGGATTATACCGACTGAAGGACCAGAGCCTATTTCTACAGTCTCTTCTGCTGCAACTGAAGTGTCAGCTGGGCCTTCCATTCCTCATTCGGAGAACCAGCAGCCACCCATTGATGAAATTTAACTTTCAACTTCTTGATTAGAAGTTTTATCATTGAACAATTTTTAAGGTCTGTAAAACAATATATATTTTTGGTGCTCCTGTGGTGAGCATTTTTGAACATTTTTTGATATGGCACTGATGTGCTTAACAGATGGCACTGATGTGCTTAATATTTTTGAACAGATGGCACTGATGTGCTTAATGTTTTTGAACAGATGGCACTGAGGTGCTTAAGTATTTTTCGAATAGGATAATGTGTTCTTTTGAATACAACTTTTTGATGCGCATCTTTATGCGTCTTTATGAAAGGAGGAACTTGGTGCCATCTTTTATGATGGTCTTTTATATCTTAGCCAAGTTATTTTACTTGGGTTTTTTATGTGTTTTCTTTTTGTTATAGTTTGAACAAAAATATTGAAAGATATGAATAATATCTTTATTGATTTCATACGGATCTTGTTATACAAACTTTGAACGAAATTTAAGAACAACAAAATTTTTATTGAAAATACCTTTTCAGGTGTATTGCATTCCAAGCTCGTTCGATCTATTTTCCATATTGATCGGCCAATCTGTAAGTTCATTTGCCGATCACCTCTGTAATTGTGTACGGACCATCCCATGTAGGGTCTAGCTTGTTTGATCTGCTAGCCCAACACCCTTAACACTCAATCGCCCACTTGAAATGATCTTGGTTTCACTTTTTTATTATAAATCCTCATCAATATTTGTTGATACTCTGCCAGCCTTATTGAGGCCATTTCTCTCTTTTCATCTATGAAATTACCTTCGATTTTTAAAATTTATTTGTTCTGTTCAGGATCGAAGAGATGAGTTCTTGTTGTGGGGACTTCTATTTCAATTGGGATAACTGCCTCGACTCCGTACGCCATAGCGAATAGAGTCAGTCCGGTCGGCTTGCGAGGCGTCGTTCGGTAACTCCAGAGGACCCTTGACAATTCATCCAACCATCATCCTTTTCATTCGATCCCTTCTAATTTTCTTTTTATTCCAGCAAAAATCGTTTTGTTCGTTATCTCGGCTTGTCCATTTGCTTGCGGATAGCTGACAGATGACAAGTTCTGATTGATGCTGTACTCGTCCAGCAACGCCTGAACGTACTGATTGTCCAAATTTTTGCCGTTGTCCATCATTATGTACTTTGGCACTTCGAACCTGTATGTTATATGATTCAAGATAAAATCAATCACTTGAGTGTGTGTGATTCTTACATAAGCTTTGGCCTCGACCCATTTAGTGAAATAATCCGTAGCCAGTAGCACATGCTTTTGATTTGATGTTGCCCTTGTTAATGGTCCAATCGCATCCATTCCCCATCGTGCGAACGGAACAGGGGAAGCCATTATTGTGAGTAGCTCTGTTGGCTAATGGATTATATGAGAATGCCTTTGACATTTATCGCATCTTCTCGCGTATTCTTCCGCATCTCGGATCATGTATGGCCAAAAATAGCCTTGTGTTATTGCTCTGTGAAATAATGATCTGCCCCTAATATGGCCTCCACATGTTCCATCGTGCAACTGCTTGAGTACCTCTTGTGCTTCAGATGGGTTCAAGTAGCGTAGATAAGGCCCACTCATTGATCGACGGTATAAAAAGCCATCAATCACTGAATACTTGGTAGCAACTGCTTTTACTTTCTTTGCTTCCCGTCGATCCTCAGATAAAACACCGATCATTAAATATTGAAGGATTGGGTCGATCCAACTTGGTTCGTACGGAATCATACAAACCTCATTCTTTTTACCGATCGATGGAGCAAATAATTCATCCATGGGAATTATCCTGATCATATCGTTTCCAGCTGAAGATACTTGATTTGCTACATGATCAGCCACATGATTTTCCGCCCTTGGAATTTGTTTGAAAGCAATTACCTGAAAGTTTTGAGCTTCTTTCTGAACAACATTTTTATACTCCAGCATCCTTTCCTCATTTGTATTGTAACTCCCAATGATCCAATTTACGACTAACTGTGAGTCGCTGAACACGGTCAATTCCTTGATCTGAAGCTCCTTTGCCAACCTTAAACCTGCCAGAATGGCTTCATATTCAGCTTCATTATTTGAACTTTCAAAACACAATTTTATTGATTGCTGCAACTTGGTGCCTTCTGGGGATATTAGCTCGATCCCAACACCTGCCCCCAGGCTATTTACCGATCCATCCACATACAACTCCCACCTTGGGTTTTCACTGTAGATCTCATCTTCGGTTACTTCAAATTTAAGGAGGAAATCTGCCACCGCTTGACCTTTTATGGATGTTCGCGGTTCATAGGTAATGTCGAACACGTTCAATTCTATTAACCACTTTGTCGTTCGCCCAGAAAATTCAGGTTTGGATAAAATCGTTTTGATCGGAAATGTTGTTGGAATTATGATCGGATGGGATTCGAAATAATGTCGTAGCTTTCGTTTGGCCTGAACCAAAGCTAAGATTATTTTCTCTATCTTCGAATACCTTTTCTCGGCGTCAAGCAATGTTTTCCTTGCATAATAAATTGGGTGTTGTTTGCTCCCATCATCTCGCACTAACGCTGAACTGACTGCATTCAGCGAAACTGCTAGATAGAGAAATAAGGATTCATGATCTTTGGGTGCCATCAAGATTGGTGGTTTCGCCATATAGTGCTTTAATTGATCGAACACGCTTCTTACTGTTTCTTTCCCCAAGCCATCGTCTTCTTAGACTTCAGCACATTGAAGAACAACTTGCATCTATCTGATAATTTGGAGATGAACCGGCTTAGAGTTGCTAATCTCCCTGTAAGCACCTGGATTTCTTTTGGGGACTGAGGGGCCTTCATCTCGAGCAATGCTTGAACTTGTGCGGGACTTGCTTTGATTCCATCTTTGTTAACTACATGTCCCAAGAATTGTCCGGAAGAAACGCCAAAAGTGCATTTCTCCGGATTCAGCTTCATTTTATGCGATCACAGGGATGCGAACACATCCTTCAAGTGCTTCAGGTGATCATCCTTACGTTGGCTTTTAACAACCATGTCGTCAATGTAAGCCTCAACTGTGTCGCCAATCTGGGTCTTAAAAATCTTATCGATCAGTCGCTGGTAAGTTGCTCCTGTATTTTTTAGACTGAACGGCATGACCTTGTAACAATAGGTCCCTCGTTTAGTGATGAACGTCGTTTTGACCTTATCTTTCGGGTTCATTGGGATTTGATTGTATCCTGAATAAGCATCCAGGAAGGTGAGACGTTCGAACCCGGTAGTTGCATCGATCATGCGATCAATCTTAGGTAAAAGAAAACTGTCCTTCGGGCAAGCTTTATTTAGGTTGGTGAAGTCCACACACATTCGGAACTTCCCATTCTTCTTTTGTACTACGACAACATTAGACAGCCAATCGGGATAATAAATCTCCGTGATAAAACTAGCATCTAGCAATCGGCTAACCTCTTCAGCTATAAACTTTCTTCGTTCGGTTCCGATCCTTCTGGGTCGTTGCCGTACGGGTTAAGCGTCGAAGTAAACATTTAACGTATGCATCATGGTTCCTGGGTCGACCCCGGGCATGTTGCTGTGCTCCCAAGCGAAAACATCAATATTTGATCTCAGCATAGAAATCAAGTTGCTTCTTTCATCAGAATTCAGTCCTCTTCCAATTCGGGTGGTCCTTCCTTTGCTCCCGACGATCAAATCTATTGTGATGATGTCTTTTTCGGTCTTCTCATCATCGTCAGTCTGATCACGGAGGTTCGGTAATTGCTACAAGTTTCGTTCAGAACTTTCGCCCTTCAAACCTTTGGTGACGATGGCAAAACATTCTTTCGCCACCACTTGATCTCCTCGAATATCAACAAATCCTTTCCCTGAAGGATCAACAT
Source organism: Cornus suecica (assembly GCA_963922005.1). Lineage (NCBI taxonomy): Eukaryota > Viridiplantae > Streptophyta > Magnoliopsida > Cornales > Cornaceae > Cornus > Cornus suecica. The sequence continues at coordinate 14,133,455 of OY998238.1, read as the reverse complement.
ACCGCATCACCTGATGCAGAGTAGAAGGAACTCCTTGCATTCGGTGAATCCAACCTCTTCCCACAATTAGATTGTAGGAAGGCTGTACGTCCACCAAGATGAAATTTTCTGCTAATGTTCGTTTTGCGGCTGTTACAGGTAAATTCAGTACTCCGATCGGCCAGATTCTCTTTCCGTCGAAACCAGCCAGCGGACTGTCTATCGGCTTGATCAGTTTCGTGCTGAGGTCGATTTTCTCAAAGGCTGATTTGGTCAGGATGTTCGTGCTGCTACCTGGATCAACTAACACCCTTTTAACTAAACAATTTAAAACTATGATCGAAATTACCAGAGGATCTTCATGTGGTAGTTGTACCAGTCTTAAGTCCTCTTGAGTAAATGATATTGTAGGCATTGGGTAGTTCCAAATTACGTTCACCTCCCCAACCCTTCGGATCTTATTGGCATTGCGCATTCGTGAACGTTGAACCGAACGACTTTCCTCATCGTCCTCTGGTCTTCCATGGATCGTATCAATGATTTTGACCGACTGTCCGCCCACAATTTTGTTGGGCTTCGAGCGATCAAATTTTTTCATTCCGTTATCCACGTACTCCTTTAAATCTCCTTTGGCTATCAAGGTCTCGACCTGCCTCCTTAAATGTCTGCATTCATTGGTTAAATGGCCAAAGTCATTGTGGAATGCACAATGCTTCGAATGGTCTTGCTGCTCTGGTGGCATTCTCAGCGGAAATGGTGGGGGAAAGATACCTTTTGCTTTATTCTCGTTATATAATTTCGCTAAGGTTGTTCGGAGCGGAGTTTCTGGTATGTCATACCTTGTTCTCCTCTCCTATTGCTTATACGAAGCTGATCGTTGGCTGCTCGTATTATCCGCCTTCTTAATTATCCTTTTTTTTTACTTGTTTTCCACATTGACCAGAGCCGAACGATGACCCCTTTCTTGTTCATCTTCTTCCAATCTCAAATACCCCTGCGCCCGTGAATTCAACTGGCCCATGTTGATGGGTGTTGATTTCACTAAGGATCTGTGAAAGCTGGTTCCTTGTTTGATTGCCACTTTGAAAGCTTCTACCGCTGCTGGTTGATCGCAACTGGGTATCATTCCCATTTCCAAATTAAATATGGATAGGAAATTCTTTAATGTTTCACATTTCGCTTGCCTCATCGTTAACATATTAGAAATGGTCATCTTCTGCTTCCGATTACTAAAATACTGGGCTAGAAACTTTTCTATCAGAGTTTGGAAAGAATCGATCGAACCACCGGGCAGCTGCCTAAACCATAACAGGGGCGGGCCCGTTAAGCTTGTAGAAAAAACTTTGCACATTAGCGCCTCATCATCCATGTCAAGAGTCATCATCTGCTCCACATGAAAAATGTGCTCAATTGGGTCCTGTGTCCCATCAAACATAATGAACTTTGGCATCCGGAACTTGTCTGGCCTTCTTGCCTGTTGAATTTCAGTGTTGAACGGTGATTTAATCATTTTTGTTGTCATTTTGATGGCTTGATCAGTTGGTGATTGTGTTCTGAGATATTTTACTTGCTCGTCCATGATTTTCTGAAGCCTGGTCACCATATTGAGCGGAACTGCCCGATTATTGGCGTTTATCTCATTCCCAATTTGCTGGGTACGAGTACAATTTTCTGAACTGGCTTCGTGATGATTGTCCTCTTCTTCAGCGGCGGGGTTATTTTGTCGTCCTCCTGCTGGCAGTTCCTGACGTTCTGATTAGTCAAGCCTTTCTCTTAACTCCTGATTTTCTTTTTCAAGAGCCTCCAGGCGTTGAAGGATAGCAGTTGTCTCTCCTAGCTGTGTGGTAGTTTCTTCTGCCATTGATCTAATAGCTTCTGACTATAACCTTCGTTCCCACAGACGGTGCCAAAAAGTGTAAACCCGTTCGCAATTGCAGAACAAATTTCAACTTTTATAATTCAAACAGAAGCTACCAAATAGATAAATGGCAAGATAATGATATAAATTTGAAGAATCAACAAGAATGAGAGAAATTTTCGGATCCTTTTCTTTTTCTTTTTCATTCATTTTATACATGAACTTGGTCTTACCCTCATAAATGGGTATTAAAACATATTGAAGATAATATTTTTACTTTAAATACAAATTTAATGTTTTGCAAAACTGCCGTAATAAAACCTACATCAATTTTTATTGTATGTAATGAAACAGTTGATTTTAGGAGATTTCCTCATGAGATGGGCTTCTATTTTGGGCCTTGTTTTCTATTGGGCTTACTAATATACGTTGACTCAGTGTTGCTTTGTCTGATGGGCCTAATGTAGAAAAATGGGCCTACAGGTCAATTTATCAGTTTAATCTTCAATCATTAAAGTTATAAAACATATACACTATAAATCATCACATCACTATTAGGCCTGTTCAGGACCGGTTCCGGTTCCGTCTGGAACCGGAACTGAACCGATTTTTTCGGTTCTTGAAAAATCGGAACCAGAACCGGAACTGAAAGGAGAAGGAACCGAACCGGAATCGAACCGAAAAATCGGTTCGGTTTTGGTTCCTTCTAACTTTATTTTTTTAAAATAAAAATCTCTATTTTATAAAATAATATAATTATAAACTAGAGTATTTGAATTAAAGCAAACTCAAAACCAAATATATAATTAGTGGAATAAAAAAAGTAGCTTGGATTTGTATTGTTATTGAAATTAGTGGAGGTTTATTGCTAGTCTTTTTGATTAATAATAAAAAAAATATATATATATAAAAAAATCGGTTCCGGTTCCGCGGGGCCGGAACCGGAACCGAACCGAAATTTTTGGTTATTGGAATTTTGGAACCGGAACCGGAACCGAACCGAACCGCCAATTCCGATTCGGTTCCGGTTCGGTTCCTAAACACCCCTAATCACTATGATGAAACTATTGATAAAATTGGTATGAAACTATAATTTGGGAGGAACGGAGTAGAAGTTTAGGAATTTGAGTGACCTAAAAAAAAGAGAGCACATACACACACAAAATCACTTTATATATATGTAACAGTTAAATATTTTATTTATTTATTTTTTGTAAAATTTTCAATAATAGAAGTATTCATATGTTTCTGCCATCAATTAATTAGTGTGCCATTCGTTAACAAGCAATTAATTAATGTGACATTCATTAACAAGTTGTCAGACACCATTTGTTAGTAACAGAGTTTTCTTATTTTATTTTTGGGTTAACTTCATTTACACCCCTGAGATTTATCTTATCTTTACTTTGACCCCTCAGGTTTGCATATCTTCATTTACACCCCCTATTGTTCAATATTCTCATCACTTAGACCCCCTGAACGATGACATCAGCCTGAATTTTTTTTAAAATCCCTAAACTACCCTCAATGTGTTATCCTTGTTCTGTTTGGAAACAAGGATAGTGTTTTTATCAATTAGACCCCCTCCCATCATTTAATAATTTAATTTGTATTAAATTTTCAAAAAATATATAAAATTCAAAAATATATATATTAAAATTTGAAAAAAATTATAAATTCGAAAATAAATATAAAATAAAAAAATATATAAATTTCGAAATTATTTTTTTTTTTCAAAAAAACATATTAAATTTCGAAAATAAATATAAAAATCACAAAAAACATAAAAAATTTGAAAAAAATATATAAAATTAAAAAAAACATATAAAATTCAAAAATATATATTAAATTTCGAAAAAAATTATAAAATCGAAAATAAATATAAAATAAAATATATATATATAAATTTTGAATTTTTTTTTAAAAACATATTAAATTCAAGACAAATATATAAAATTAAAAAAAAACCATATAAAATTCTAATAATATATATTAAATTTCGAAAATAATTATAAAATTCGAAAAAAATATAAAAAATTATAAATTTTGAAAATAATTATAAAATTCAAAAATATATATATTAAATTTCAAAAAAAATACTAAATTCGAAAATAAATATAAAATTAAAAATATATTTATCTCTTTCTCTCTCTCTCTCTCTCACACACACACACACACACACACACACTCACTCACTCACTCTGCACAGACGCACATATATATATATATATACACACACACACACACACATATATGTATATATAGATCTATACATATATATACACACACACACATATATATATATATAGATCTATACATATATATACACACACATATATATATATATAGATCTCCCCCGTCGGCGCCGACCACCTCCCACCGCCTCCCCGTCGGCGCCGCCCCCCTCCCACCACCGCCTCCCTCTATTTTCGACCGATGGGTCGAAAATATGTGTGTGTGTATATATATGTATAGATCTATATATGTGTGTGTATATATATGTGTGTGTATGCGTGTGTGGGTGTGTGTGTGGGTGTGTCTGAGAGAGAGAGAGAGAGAGACGAGAGATAGAGAGGAGAGAAAGAAAGAGAATAAAATAAATTTAAATTAAATAAATGTTGGGGTGTTTGGTTTGAAGGTTAGATTGATTCTAAGGGAGTGTTTGGTTTAGGGTTTAAATTGATTTAGGGATTAAATTGATTTAAGGAATGTTTGGTATTAGGGTATTTTAGACATTTCACGCCATGAAGGGGTGTAAATGAAAATATGCAAACCTGAGGGAATCAAAGTGAAAATAAGACAAACCTTAGGGGGTGTAAATGAAGTTAACCCTTTATTTTTTCATTTTTATCAAAGTAACACAGTGTTATCAAATATGAGGCTAATTAACAAACAATTCCAACACAACAAAACTCCACCCGCACCTCATTCCATTTTCAATTCAATAATATACTCATCTTCTCCGCAACATAAAACACTGTGTGTCTCTCTCTCTCTATATATATTCATATTCACATATATATATATATATATATATCTAAAAAGAATGTAATGGGTGGAGCAAACGGAATAACGAACGCAGTGAATGTGGGGATAGCAGTGCAAGCAGACTGGGAGAATCGCCACTCCCCATCTCACATCTCCCTCAGTGTCCGTCGTCTCTTCCACTTCCTCCTCCAATTCGGTACCGATATTTCTCTATATATATGTGTGTGTATTTTCGCATTGCACTTCCGTTTTGTGACTCTTCTTGTTCAGATCTCGTATACAAATAGTACAATCGTGGCATGTTCCTCATACATGGGGTTTAGGCTTCTAATGGGCTGCACAGAAAAATAACGGATCCATCTCTGACATTTATACGCTGTCATCGTGTAATATCCTCCATCTCTGAAACCCTAACCCATAATGTGACTTGACTCTCCCCAAACAAGTAAATTATAGGAAGAGTTTGTTGAATGTTCACAACCCATATTGTGAAAATGGTTATTTTGTTTAAGAATGAACCTATGGATGCAACTTAGGTATTATCTTAGCAATGTCCCTATCCTCCTCTCACTCCAAAAAAACCCCTTAATATCATTTCGATCTATGCATTGTATTAAACATTAGGCTTTGATCTTGAAATGGGTGTCCTCGTTTAATCCGTAGCGGACACTTGTTCCGTTTACTTAATTTTGGTTAAATGAATGGTTCTCTGGTTAGCAAAATTAACTGTGCTAGCCAATTAATTTAAAATTCTCCAATTCCATGTAGCTGAACACAGCCATAGCCGAGTTGGTTGTGAGAAATTTTGGGTATTGACTAGGTTCAAAATCTTCATGAGCTCGTGCTTGTGGAGGCTCTCCACTTGCTTTGAATTCAATGTTTGAGTTTAGGATTGTCTTCAACTACACTTTCAATAATTGTTGCACACGAGGTAGCGTTTTGTGGGATTTAGAGTATCATGACGTCCACTTACGATATCATGGATGTTTTGAATTTCAGATGCTATGACGAAGAACAAATTAACATCCTTGAATGAGAAGCTTGATGCACTAGAACGTTGTTTGGAGCTGCTTGAAGTCCAAGTGGGTACTGCAACAACCAACCCATCTCTACTTACTACCTGATGTTTATTGGGTTGGTGTTGACGTAGACGAACAATTGCCCGTAAGACCCTCTTATCTATATGCTGAATATCTTTTTGATCCAGTTCTGTTTTTCTTTTATTAAATCTGTGTACTTACAATGCGAGTTCATTTTTCCTATGCCCTTTTCAGGTGAATCAGTAATGGTAGTTAGGGTAATCCTTACATTCTGCATATAGTTTATAATCTTCTTAAGCATGCCTGAGTTAATAAAATTATATTATCTATAAGTGTGTGCTAGATATTTTTCTTAGTTGTGACTTGTAATATAGAGTGAGTATATGAGTTTATGAAGGGTTGATTGTAGAAGGCAATTTTCTTGCAGTGAGACCCCAAGTAGTTTGGATTAAAGTGTTTTAGCTGAATTTGATAATTGTTGACCAAGTCTTCTGGTTTTGTAATTTTCAATGCAAAACTCCTTTGAGCAAATAAATAAAAGTTTAAGTTATTAGTGGTCTGTCCTCAAATGTTGAGTCTAGATCACCTCTTGATTTTTTTCTTCTCTATTGTCAATGCGAAGTCAAATTATGGTTGTTATATGAGAATATATTTTCCATCTCATGTGACAATTACTAAAAATTTGAACTGAACCATAGAAAATCCGATTGGAGATATACCAGTACCAAACCATTCCTACTGGTTGCATAAAACTTGTTAATAAATTGAATAATTAGGACCATTGGAACTGGAACAAACCAAACTTTAGAGTCGGGTTTTGTTCTCACCTTACGCTTGACTTTTAGAACCCATTTGTTCCCAATAGGGGATTCTGCAGTATGAGATGGAGGTAATTGGCAAGTTGGTGCATGGTGATAGGGGATAGCAAAGACTGGAGATGATTACTAGCGAAGAAAGGTGTGAGGTACCAATGGCCTTGTGGTCTAATGGTATTTTCATTCCTCCCCAAAATTGGGAGAGGTCTGGGGTTCGAGCCCTGTAGGGCTCATGTGGGGGTGTGTGAGTGTGTGGATGTGTGAGTTCCTTAACATTCAAAAAAAAAAAGGAAGAAAGGTGTGAGGTTCCAATGCTGAAATCGATGGTGGTAGGGATGGACTATTTTTTCTTTTCTTATTGGTCGACGTGAGGATTTTGGTGGCTAAAGATTAACGATTGCAAAGAGATATACGGTTGTTAGCTGTGACAGTTAGCGGCGATGCTGAGTAGCTGTGACGGCTAAATGAGGGATTGCGCTGTAGTGACGAGGAGACACTAAGGTTTGCGAGGAGGAAGGTAAATCAGAGAAGAACAGAGCATTCACCAGACTAGAGAACAGTTGAAGGTTGGCACTTGGCAGTAATGGTTACAACTAGAGATGTCAGCTGGCATGGGGGGCTTGGGAGTTTAGTTTTAGAGCGAAAAATGCTGATGTTAAGAACAGTACCGAGAGATTATATACCCGTTATCCAGTGTATCACATTGCATCATAGCATATTTCACTTACCCCAATCAAAATAGTGTATAAAATATGTACAAATAAATTTGCGATTTGGTATTTTTCATGGCAAACCATGTATTGAATTAGAATTTGCGGTCTGTTTTGTTTATAATTGGAAAGGAACCGTGCCTTCTTAGTGGTTCAGTTGCCACGGTGAATCGCCTATGTGCACCCCTAGTTATGGAATCAAACTCCCTTAACTAAACCTTGTACTTCAGAGTCACGTTTTCTGCTCTGATGAGCCTAATATTTAATACCTTTAGGGTCTTAACAAAGATTTTCCTGATTGAGTATCAGTTTAATCTGATGTTTAGACGGCTCTTGCCCATGTATTTCTGAATGTCCTCAATGACCAGTGGTTGAGTGACTCAGAGTAACAAATACACGGATTTAATGAAGCTGTCCTAGTCTGTATACCAGTGACAGGAAGGTTAAGCTATATAGTGACTAAGAGTAACAAGTGCACTGATTTTAATGAAGCTGTCCTAGTCTGTATACAATTACATGAAGATTTTGCAATATAGTGCCTAAACTGAATCAAGTAGCAGTGTAGTAGAACATACTAGACTCTTTTCAGCTTTAAGAAAATCAAAGGAACATCAAGTTGCATTAGTCTATTACAAAAGATTGTTGATGAATCAACCTTCATTTTCTATTTTATCAATTTTCTGGTGATGTAACTGAACTGATCATTGATGGCAATCAAGGGATATCTCATCCACTGTAAGAATCATCTTGGTTGTGGAGGAGCAGGCTGTGAAAGGATAGGGGGTGGTTCTGTTGGAGTTGGAGGGGTTGGAATGACAATTGGCCTCTCAATGGAGAATCGATTGGATCCTCCAAAGCTGTCTATGGACTTCATGTATTCAGATGCATTATTCTCAATGATGAAAGCATCCTCTAGTTCCCGCACAATGTCAGCCATGCATGGTCTATAAGCAGAGTAGGGCTCAATACATGCCAGTGCCACCTCCACCACTCTCCACATTGCCTCTGCATGGTACCCTCCCTTTATGCTAGGATCCACAATTTCATCAATTCTTGAACTCCTTATATATGGTTTGGCCTGTATGAAAAAGATGCATTATCAGTTGGGTTATTTTGGTTTAGAAGGGAGTAAAGCACAATAAAGGAAGATTTCATGATTGAGAATCTAAGCAAGACATTTCTGCCTAGTTCTCTTACCACATACGCTGGGGAGAGCAACAGCTACAATATCATTAGTGGCTTATGTCTAAGGTTGCATTAACATGTATTTATGAGGCCAAAATTCACATCAAACCAGGGCGTACACTGGTTCTCATTGCAATATGATATATAGCCAGCACTATACGTGGTTGAAGATTATCTCAATCTTTTTATAGTTCAATGGTCAGTAATTGCTCGGCACTCAAGATTGAGCAGTCTGTAGCTAACTGGTATACACAGCTTTTGGGTAATGTATGAAACTTCAATCACTTGATATAAAGTTGATTCTGGGATCACTGTATATTAGGTGTTGGCTAAATGTTTTGGTGTTGGACACTTAGATATGAGGAAGCTACACAATGTTAATTTGAGTACCATATCAAATGAGATTTGGAAATGATGTGCGCTTATCTTCTTATTATCTTTAGATATGACACAACATGAAAGGTGTTATAAGTGGCAACTCGTCAAAAGTACGGAATATAAAATTGGACCTTACCCATTCAACCAAGCTCCACTCATTGCGTGGCCTGTGTATGTTGAGAGGCTCCCGACCACTTACTATTTCAAGTAGAACGACACCAAAGCTGAAGACATCGCTTTTTGCTGATAGATGCTGGGTTGAGTAGTACCTGAACAATATTAATACATGATGATTTGAGCAATGAGGAAAATCTTGAAGTATAGATGCTGGGTTGAATAGTACCTGAACAATATTAATACATGATGATTTGAGCAATGAGGAAAATCTTGAAGTTCTAGTGCATTTCGAGATTGAAATACTATGACGTGATTTAATATATGAACTATCTAGTTTTGGGGGAATGATCTGCTTAGTGTTTAAGAAAGCCCCCCTTTTCATTTTGTAGAGAAGATAACTAAATTAGCAATTATGTATCTTATGAAAGTAAAGTAGGAGATGAATACATAATGGCTCAAAAATTAACGTGTCATCTCTGTTGGTAATCAAATTGCAGTCGTACTTACTCTGGATCCAAGTATCCAGCAGTCCCCCTCACTTCTAGAGAAACACCACTATCCCCTTCTTGAGGAGCATATTTTGAAAACCCAAAATCTGCAACCTTGGCGCACATGCTATGATCCAAGAGTATGTTGCTTGATTTTACATCCCTATGTATGACAGAACGCCCAGCAAACGTGTGGAGATACGTCAAACCTGAACAATAAAGCTACTCTTCATACATTCTGGTACAGATTAGATATTGGAAAAAGAATAGAAAAAAGATTGGAAGTAAAGAACACTATCAAATAATTAGCCGTTGAGATGATTGAGGCAATTTTGATGAGCCTAAATTTATACCATCCTGCATTATTTACCCATAGAAAACCAGGATCTCACCACTTCACAAGTTGACAGTTTTGTACAGTTCTTTCTGTTCTATATCAATGCTGTCTCTAAAGTTCTTGTGAAATAACCCTATACTTTTGGCTGATTGAGATCTCTTGTAATGCACCCTCGGATGCTACCAGCAAAGGCTGTCTGTGTGTGTGTGTGTGTGTGTGTGTGTGTGTGGATTTAATGTGTTTGAATGTGCATGTGTTGATCAAATTTAGGCTCATTTGCAGATCCTATAAACAATGCCAATAGTTGTTGGCACCACCATTCATTATGGAAAAAGTTACTACAGTTGGATCGCTATTGCGGACAACCTTATGTCAGAGTTTCCGTTGAGCATACATGCCCCTTGACCAAACCTCGATCAATCTAGGAATTGCCAAAAGCCCACAAAAGTTTTTTTATTTCCACCCTGGCGATGTGATTGGTTTCCTTCTCACGGCTTTTGTTGCCTCACTGTCTCCTCCTCAAGGCATCACATGTTTTGAACTTTTGACATCAAAGATAAGGTCCTTTTTGTCTTTGTGTTTTGGTATACAAAATCTTCCTGCTAATTGGAAGGGGATACAGCACGTGCACTTACCACACATATAAGCTTCAGTGATGGCATTAAGTATACTTAAGGTGTTAAGTACGGGTCAACATATGGTGTTGAAAACACAAGACTTTCCAAGTCTAGGCCTAGGAGTCCGGGATTCTTTTCTGGTCCAGTGAAGTAACAGAACTAGGCTTGGTATTTGCATTTTTGGAAAATCTCATCCAGTATATCCAGTTTCTTTTGAGAAGAGATGGTATCTTTTCTAGCGCCGAGATCAATCTGAAGGGTGTACGAAATTCACCGATCTTGGCAGAAATATGAGAATTATCCCAAATAAAAAATTGCTTCCACAATACATGTACCTGGTTTCGCACTTCTAACCAATAATAGGGTAGTGTTCCTCCTGCACTCTTGGTTTCTTTAAAAGTCACTTTGTTGGCAGTTTAACTTTTTATTTTGGTGACTTACAATTTCCTCTCGCATAGATTATTTGGAAGTTGAATTGCAATATGTTCTTTAATGCTACCGTTTGCTCTCTTCTGTGGCTTATATTGTTGAACATTTTATGATCATATTAAATTGATTTTTCTAAGGCCATGTTCAAACAAGTAAACTTTCATAGTTGATGGCCAAAAGAAATAATTTTGTTTTACTTCCCTGTTAGAAAGAGTAAACATGATGAAAATTTTATTTTTCTTCAGTTTTATGTTTTTGGGTTGATTTTTGGAATTTCAAACGTAAATTTCCTGCGCGTTCTATGTCTTTCCTGAAAAGTAGAACATAGCAATATTGATTAAGCTAAGCATGCTATATTACTTACTCTATTTCGTTCATGAAAAAGTAGAACACGATAATACCCATTAAGCTAAGCATTCAATATTACTTACCTCGAGCAGCACCAAGAGCAACGGAAAGTCTGGTTGGCCAGTCTAGAGTCTTTCGTTTTGCTGCTTCCCCTATTTAGAAAATCGGAATTGTATGAAATGAATGTTAAGACATGAGAGCTGAAAGTGCCTGAAATTTTGATGAGACTTACCATATAGACGATCCTGTAGGGAGCCATTTGACATGAAAGGATAAACAAGAATTTGTTGGTCATTTTCACAACAGTACCCTAGAAGTGGAACCAGATTCTCATGCCGAATTGCAGAGAGAAGGTTTAGCTGTAGAGTACATCGATAGCAATTGTAAGTTGGCATGATTTGTGGAGTACATTGATAGCTGAACAGTTCATTTATAGCAATTGCTGAGACAAGGTCTGGCGGCATAGTACAGTGATAACAATTGGATAGAGAAATTCTAGTCCTAGAGTAGACTGATAGCTGTAGCGAACACATATAACAGCCAGTGCTTCTCATGGAGAGAAGGTTTACTTCGATTGGGTTGAAAAATGTATAGTTGAATTAGTTGATTTTGACTAGAGAAAAAAAAGAACCAATAATTTGGCCAAGGGAAAAAAGAACCGATAATTTGGACAATGAAGAAAGATCAAACTCAACATTTTAGCCCGTCTGGGAAAAGTTTGTGCCATATTTTAGATTTTAAAGGCCAAATCAGCTTGTGCCAAATGAGAAAACAAAAATTTATAGGAGCTGACATTGGAATATGCATTAGAGGAACAGACAACTTACCTCTGCTAGTGAATTCAGTATAAGTCAAAATATTCACTAGAGAACAGACTTATTTACCTCATTATCGAATTCACGAGTTCCCTGTGTGGAAGTGGATGACCGGACCTTCACGGCGACCTCTTGACCATCAGGTAGTGTACCACGGAAAACAGATCCAAAGCCACCCTCACCTATCATAGTTTTGTACTTTTGGGTGGCAGTTTCTATGGAATCCAGAGTATAGCTTTGTATGGATATTGATTTCAAAACAATATCATCCATACTGGGTATTGAGAAAACCAAATCTGCAACATGGATAATTTCTCTGAGAAACCATACAGTAAAGCAAAAGACAGACTGTAAAAAGGACAAATTCACTGGGTAAAATCAGTAATTGCCTCCGTAGTGATTGATTAGCATAATTTCCTTTTCTCTTCCACTATTTGTCCATCTATCAATACTGTGGAAGATCTCATTGTTCGGAACCCTAGTACTTGGTATGCCAACCTCATCAGAGGGAAGTCCAATTCTAGTGATAGCACCATAGTTTCCCTTTTTTGATTTATTGTGGTTTATTTAAGTAAAGTAAGAAAGAAAGCAAAGAGCGAAGAACTAATGAGTTATAATACTTCTTTTTTCCTGGATTTTGTAATGTTCATCTTGCTCTTTCCCTATATCTTACTTTGCAAACTGAGAAGATTTTCTTTCTTGATGCATTAGATCATTCTTCGTTCTTGGATATATGTTGTTAGTTGGTACAGCTGTACAAGGTTCACAGACACTAAGGCTCCATGTGGTCCACTGATCTACTGAGGGAAAAGAATGTAAAGGATATTTATCGTACGTTCTCTTGTTATATGGAAAAAATGGGGTATTGGGGGAGATAATTTTAATTTTAGATGTCATTTCCCCTTCTTTTTCCCAATTCTAAACCACTTTTCTTTAACATTATAATTTCTGTATTATTATATATAGGCAAGATAAAATGAATACGAGACTAATCTCCCTCCTTTTTTTCGCCTCGCAAATTTCGAGAACCAAGCAGGATTGAAATATGTAATTAACTGGAGTAGTTATGTTAAAGCCCTCTTACATGCTACCTACATTCATGGTGGTAATAAACTAACAAAAGCTGGCTGGTTCTCGCTGAAAGAATCAAATTAAATGAATAATGAACTTTGATTTATCTTTGAGGATTATGTGTATAGATTTAAAATTAAACTTTGGTTGTCAAACATAAAATGGGTAATATCATGTTTTGCTTTTGAGATCTAACTCGAATGTAATCTTTCCGAATACTTTAAAGTAATATTTAGAATATTTTTGAATGAAGATAGGTTAATGTACTTACTTTTTGTCATATGTGCTTCAAATTTTCCCCGAGCCATCAAATTTTGTTTGTAAAAGCAAACAATAAAAGTTCCAATTGCCAGAGTAACTAAGAAAGATCCACCTGCAACTGTGCCTATGAGTATTCCTTGTGTTGACCGCGAAGATCCTTGATTACCACACAATCCTTTGCTGAAATTTAGAAAGTGTGAAAAATTAGATCCCATCCCTCTCTCCAAAATTTTCGTTCCTTCTGTTTTTCTCAAAATTTTAGTTTCATACTCTGTAGCAAATCTTGTGATGTTGGCAGGAAGCTCTTTGCTGAAATGCGGATTGCACCGAAAATACCTATCACAAATTGGTAACAACCAAATTAGGTGGGCTACGGTACAAAACAAGTCCTACTTTCCACTCCTGAATAACTGCTGAAACAAGAGTCAACTAGTATATGTACCTAGATTATACGCAAAATGAAATAATAACTTACAAGTTTTTCAAAAATGGAAGAGATATAAGAGATTCTGGAATCATCCCCATAAGATAATTGTTGCTCAGATCCCTGATAAATGAATAAATGCAAATGACTCAAGAAATGGAGATTTTCATTTTGCTGGAGTATCATGAAGTTTGTTGAGGGTTAGGCTTGTAGGTTGAATATGTGAATGTAATGTGATTTATTCTGACTTGACTACTGATAAAAGGCTATTTGATAGAGATATCGAACAATTTGTTATTGACGGATCAAAAGGTATCCAAAGTGTCAGCACAGTTAAAATAATGTCTAAGAGAAGTATTTTAGGCACCTATCATTTAGCTGGTAGAATTATCACTTACAAAATTGGGCCACAAACACTTTTGGTGTTAATTGGATCATGTTATCTGGTGCAAGGAAATTTTAGTTGCTCAGGCGTACTAGGGAAAAATGGTATGGTTTATTTGAGCATTGTATTTGGTTCTAGATGATTTATCTCAAGTACAAGATGTCATTTCTAGCCAATGCCCTGCTCATTTCTGTCATGGTGTATCTGAATGATCCAGCTGTTCAGAAATTAGTTAAAGAGAGTATATTACACTGAGGTCAACATGGACGAAACTGGGAAGTCTGGGATGGTACCAGTGAAGACATTGTTGCTCACATTCCTACATTTTGCAACAAACAAGTAAGAAGCAACAATTAGAAATATGATAACTAAAATCTCTGATAACTTTTCTGATAGTTTCAGTAGAAGATAATAGAACTGTAAATCTTACAATTCCTTTAGGTGGGTCAACTCGGTAATACTTGCAGGAAGTGGTCCTTGAAGCTTACTGAAAGAAAGATCCCTGGAGAAAATATATAAAGAAGGGAACAGCACAGATAAACTCATAAGTAATGGTTCCATATTAAATGATTCCTGTGATGTAGTTCACAAGATGATCTTAGGATAAGGGTGGGATCAAAAGCATAGAGCATTCGACTATTTTTCAGATTCCAACTGATTAAATTTGAGAAATTGAAAAGACAACTTACAATTTAGTGATGAAAAAAGAACCACTGATTGACTCACAGATCAGTCCATGCCAGGGAAGAGGAAGACATGGGTCCCCTGACCAACTCTTTAAAACTTCGTTATCTTGGTTAACTTGCAATAACTCTGTCCTCACCTTTGCCATCACATTCACTGGAGAGAGAGAGAGTGTGTGTGTTTCAATAGCATATATGAAATTGAGTAATTATATGCAAAATATGTTTGTGCGTATATATATATATATATTTATGTGTCAAATATGTATTTATATTCATGTAGGCAAATGTATATATTTGTGTGGTTGCTTACCATCATCTTGGGCCGTCTCTGGAGCCATTGCCTGCACCCGCAATATCTCATAAGCATTACAAATAGGCCCAAGCAAAGACCCATTTGAGGCCTTGGTCAATGTCAAATTAAGAAAACCATTTGCTGTAAAGTTCATAATAACAGCACTGTAGTTGGAACCACCAGCCAGTATATCTATCTTACTTCTCTTTTTGTTGTTGATGTATAAATCAAACACCCTTTGCCCAGGTTGAACAGTGTCATTGAGCTCTAGGAAATAAATGATGATATGATACTTGTAGTATCCAATTTCAAGGTCATTGTGCTGGAACTCCAAACGTTCTGGATGGGTTAGAGCTGTCTGTAACACTTGTGCAGGAGGTACTGTTACATTAGTACTGATGGGAGTGGCAATCACAGATGATATGCTAGAGGCTCCTTCTGCAGTACTTGACCCTGACCTCCAGATTCGATCATATAGGTCAAGTGGGTACCTGTGATTGACATGGGTACATGAGTTTGTAGATCTTACACCTTTTATCCCGTTCGGTTATTGCTATGAACCATTTTATTGTTATCCCGACGCCAAGATGGTCACAGACACACACACGTGCGTGCACACAGACACACAGTTCTGAGTGTGATGGAAGTAGTGGCAATGGTGAATTTGAGGGGGGCATTAGTTGGCGTTACAGTAGCTAGAACAAACTGCTATGATAGAGGTAACTTAGATCATCCATTCAATGTGTTTCACTTATTTTTATCAAATTGTTTAGAGATGGGATAGTTTTGATCAATGAGACACAATCTGATTAATCAAAATTTTGGGTGGTAAGAAAATGCTGACAATGTATTGACATGGTCCAATTTGAGGATACTATTTAGGATAACCGAATTGAAGGGAGCTCTTAAAGTGTGAAACTGTGGTAAGATATGACGTTCAATGATCAGATAATTTTCTCCTTTAAATATGTTCACACAATAACTCTTGCCACCAAGCCAATAAATATATGTAAAAGAATCGGTAACTTCAAAAGTAATAGTTGCATGTCTCTCTCTCTCTTTCTCCTATTCTTTGTTACTCTTTTAGTGAAGAATTATTGTTGTTCTCATTATCAATTTTGCTTATTTCTTTGACAATATAGAAGTTCTTTTACTAGCATTCCTTACCTTATTAATGGTATAGTTGATATATGTGTTTTATGTTTCGTTCTTGCCTTCAAAGGAAGTAGGAAAAGCGTACCTGATATGTGCTCCTGAGCTCCCAACATCAACCCTGTGTACAAGTTTCAGCACACTTGATGGCTCCGTTCTCAAATATTCTGAATCATTCAAATGCCTCAGCTCAAGCTTTGAAATGTAAGGTTCTACCTTGTCCTTCAATATGCAGAAATTTGTATAATCATTTGTAGCTCTAAAAATTCCCTCCACCTCTGTATCATCCAACAAGTTCACTAGGCCTATTGGTGTGGTATCGACCAGAACACCAAAGGAACCCAAAGCAGTTGCTCGCTGATTACCGGAAAGGAATGTACCCCTTATCAGATAGTTTTGATCCTTTGTTGTGTTCAAGTTATAGCACCATTTCTTACTTAATAGTGAGCCAAAAACTCGAGCTTTGTTGTATCTGTTGTCATTTTGCACCGGCCTAGTTATTACCTTGCAACTTGAATTATCCGGGAACCAATTTTCATCTGTTATCCAAATTATAGTATTTTGATCTGTAAAAGTTGAATTAGCACAGCACCTCAGACTGATGAATCCTGCATGAAATTAGCTTAAAGAAGTTAACAGAAATATCATTAAGAGTTCGAAATTAAACAAACTTAACAAGGACTATTTTAGCTCCTCTCTCGACCGTATCTGATCTGTAGATTCACATGATAGGTTTGTGTACAAGTACTAGGAAATTATCTATTTGTTTTCTAATGTAGTTTGCCTTGTAACAAAATTTTCCTGTCATTAAAAATCTTGCTAAATGGTAGAAGCTGAACTATGATAGGCAACAAAAATCTGGAACTAATTTAGGCTGTGTCATTATCTAAAATCTCACGAAAAATGTGATTTCTTTTGTTAATCATAATGGTTATTGCATGGATCTTGCTAATCATGAGCTTACTTCTGATTATGCTTTTTTCTACTGTTGATCAGGCTTGTTTAGTACGTGGATTAGGCTGAAAGGATCTTCAGGTAAGAATGACCATTTTAGCAGTTGTTGATTAGATCAAGATAAAAGACAACAGTTTGTATGTCCCTATTTGTGCAATAGATTTCACACACCTAGATGTCCTATATATGAAGTCTAGAACTATAAACAAGCCTTCTTTTTTACTCCTAAATTTTTTCAACTTGGCCTCTAAGGTTGAAAATGCATATTTTCATGAGATTAATACGAGATCAAGCAAATTGCAACTGAAGTAAGATGATTTAAGCTTTCTACAGAGGTAAGAAGGAAACAGTTTATGAATCTATTATGGTCCTAAGTCATTCCTAATGATGATGGAATTATAGCTTTAATTACATACCTTGTTGTGCATAAGTTGATTGAATAAATATGACGAGGCAAGTGATGAAACAGTAGATTGATCTTGAATTCCCACCATCTGATCCTTCCATCATCGTCTTACCATAAACCGGAGTTGCCCCATTGGATGATTAAAATCATAATCAGGCTTAACTAGCTAATTAACTTCCACCCACTACGAAACCAGCTCCTTTGAAGAACTCCATGAACCAGACCCTCCGTTCTTCTGATTCCCGGTATCAATCAAGAAGCTTACAGGTTCTGAATGTGATCGAAATCTAGATCAAGAAACAAAAACCTATTGATGATGATCCAGTTTTTAAAACTTTTTAACTGTTTTTTCGGAACAAAAAGATTTCAAAGGTGGCTTTGGCCACAAAAGAGCATAAAAAAGAAGTTGTTCTGATGAGGAAAGGGGTAGGTTTTTAGTGTTTGACTTGAAATGTGGGTATTGCAGAAGCATTGGGAGGAAAATTAGAGAGAGGGAGAGCTTAGAATTAAAATAATGTGTATTTGATTAACATTTTTGTGTTAAATTAATGATATATGATTAGCATGATTGGTCCGTTTTGGTGGTGGTGGTGGTGGTTTAATTTTATTTTCTAACTAATTTTGTATAAACAATGGGACAGGTCTTCGTCTCTCTCCTTGTCTGTTACCCTGAATGCAACATCATGGAAATGTGGTTTAGCTTCTGATAAAAGCCCATTGATTGTGTTCATCTGCTAATCCCATTTTCGCAATTGGGGTTCGGCTTCTAACACGAAGGGTCCATATATTGTTATCAATCGTCTGCCAATCAAATACTGACACCTGCAATATATGTATACATATATATATATATACATTGTGCTACTGCTACTGGAATAAATCTTGTCAAACAAAAATACAATTTTTTAAGTTTCTATATACTCATTTGCCACTGCCATATATTACTACTGCAATAAATCTTGTCAAACAAAAATACCAATTCATTAGTTTTTAATAAAAGATAGTATTACTTCATTTATATTTTCGTGTAGACAAGAATAAAGTTCCTTAAATATATTCAAGAAAGAAAAAGACGAGAAATACACTAATATCTATATATACCACTCTTAGAAGTATAAGGAGTTCCATAACTACATGTAATTTATTCTCTTACTAATTCTATTTATGCATTATTAATTTTTTTTAATGAAAATAACAATCCTATCAAAAGTTTTTTTTTTTTAAAGAATCCTATCAAAAGTTTCTACATTAAAGAAGTATCCCTTTTATTTGGAGCAAGAAAACTTTTTAGAATAATCTTTAACTGTATTACAAATGCTTATCCCAATCGTTAACTGAAATTCTTTCTATATCTTCGTAAAGATAACAATTAAATTGTATATGTACAAAAAGAATAATTAAAATTCATATTTTATCATTTCTTTTCGAGAAGTGAGTTTTGAGTGAAGAAAGAAACTAACACATCGGTAGATCTTAGCCATTCATATGGGTAGATCTTAGTCATTACCCTTCGCATACATAAGAAGGTGGGAGTGAATAATAAAATTCAACATTGTACATGTGAGTTTTCCCGATCCATGGAAAAGTCCATCCTGACCGGATCAAGTCAAGAAATATCCGAGATTATGACCCGACCATTGTGCCCGCATCATAACCCGACCGATACATCACCCCCATGGTCCGAGGAGTATCATGACCCGACCATCATATCCATTGTTGCCCCGACCCGAAGAGCATTTTTGGAAGGAACTCGAAGGTTCTAGAAGATACTTGTAGCTCAAGGCAATGACATGATATAGGATCTACATAGCTGACGTGTAAAGTGAGATATCATGTAAAGTTGAAAATGTTGCCCTAATGGGCCAAAGGCCCATTGGGAAAATGTATATAATTCAATGAAAAGTAATGAGAAAGACATCTTTTGTGTTGTGCAAATTTTGTATCTACACAATGGCGCCGTCTGTGGGAATTTAGGTCAGATCGTCGACCATCTTCCTACCTCCAAAAAAGCTGAGTGAAACCCAGATACACCTTCCATACCATCCTCACTGTCCAGATTTAACGATGCCGGTAACCAGATCCCATTCGGAAGCACTGATTCTCGACACCGGACAACCGAGCGCCCCACCATCGATTGAAAATCTCCTACAGCAGCTTGTGGAAGCTGAGAAACGCAGCCAGGCCGCCGAGGCAAGGAGCCTGGCGGCGGAAAGGAGGAGTGAGGAACTCCTCGCAAGATTGAATCAAGCAACTATCCCACAGATAGTTCCCGATCAATCACAGACCCATGGTGAGGCCGAACCACGAGAAGAGCATGGTGAAACATCTCACCGGCCAGGCAAGGCCCCGGCTACCGGCGATACTCCAGTTACCGACGAACCTCTGACGTCGCAGAAGCTCCAAGAGATGATGGCAGAATTTCAGAAGAAAGTCATGAATGATCTGAGAGCCAGATCCACCGATGACCAGGCCCTCAGAGCCTCTGCCGACTCGGTTCAGTCGCCCTTCAGTGTAGAGATCACCCGGGAACCCTTCCCAAGGAAGTTCGTCATGCCCAGATTCACTCCTTACGACGGAACGAAGGATCCCGAGGAGCATATCTACCAGATCCACCAAAAGATGACGATGTACGCCGAGAACGAAGCCCTGCTATACAAAGTATTCCCGATCAGTCTTATCGATGCACCACTCCTCTGGTTCAGAAAGCAACCGCCGAGATCCATTGGCAGCTGGCAGCAATTGTCTGACCTCTTTGTGGCGCAGTATTTCGGGAACACGAGGCAAAAGAAGACCATCTCGAGCCTCTTCATCATGACTCAGGAAAAGGGAGAATCCCTCAAGAGCTTCCTGTCCCGATTCAATGTCGAGTCATCCTCCATCGACAACTGCGACCAGCACTCTGCCGTGGAGGCCTTCAGGATGGCCCTCATCCCGGGGACCAAGTTTCACCAATCACTTGTGAAGCGACCTCCCTCGGGAATAGGAGAACTCAATTCTAGGGCGCAAGGCCATTTGAGGATCGAAGAGGAAGAAGCAACCCGACAGAGGAAAGCAACACTGGTCAGTGTGGAAGTCAAATCAAAGGATAAAGCGTCAGACAAATCCCGACAGGACATGAATCGCAAACGCTCGAATCCCCCGAGCCACTCTTCATCTCAGTTTCCCCCTCAACCCGACAGACGTGCAAAGCTTGAAGAGAAGATTACTCCATTGAAAGTGACGCTTGCCAAGCTTTTCCAGGAAAACAAAGCTCGAGGAAGCTTCCAAACTCCTCCCCCAATCAGGCAACCCCTTGACCAAAGGGATAGATCCAAGCATTGCGCCCTCCATGCTGATTTTGGCCACACGACCAACGATTGCCGAAACCTGAGACGCCAGGTGGAAGGAATGATAGCCCGAGGGGAACTGAAGGATTATATCCAGAGAGATGGTCCAAGGGCCAACCCACCAGCGCAGTATAACTTGCGGAATCAGGGTCCTGCTCACCCGGTCAGGATCATCAATATGATCCATGGGGGTCCCGACCCACAAAGCAGCGAAGGATCGAGGCGCTCGCAGATGCGAAGAGCACATCAAATCGCCAGGATATCTAGGATAAACGAGGTCCACCACCGAACGGGGCAATCTCAGATACTCTTCTCCCAGGAGGACCTCCGGGACATCCAAGTCCCGCACGAGGACCCGCTAGTCATCACTCTGATGGTCTCGGGATGTCTTGTGAGGAGAGTCATGGTTGACCCGGGAAGCAGCGCCAACATCATGACCAAATGGGCTTTTGATAAATTGGAGATCAATCCGAGTGACATCGTGACATCTCGAAACCCAATCGCCGGGTTCGATGGAAAACAAGTCGAGCCTCTCGGGGAGATCAGGCTACCTGTGACGGCGGCCCAGAGAACTCTGTCCGAAACTTTCGTGGTGGTGGACGTGAAGCCCTCATACAATCTTCTTATGGGAAGAGGATGGATACACAGAATGCAGGGGGTACCGTCGACTCTCCACCAAATGATGAGGTGCGTCGGTCCAAATGGGTACGACATAATCGACATCAGAGGGGATCAAGTGGCGGCCAAGCAATGCTACGCCGTCACCATCAAAGAAATGAAGGACAAACCCGATCGAAAGAGATCCCGAGAAGACAATCAGGACCTGGAGTCCAAATAACAACTACAGGATGGGGAGTCGGGCCCCCCGATCGTGGCAGAGCTTCTGCAGCCGGTGTCTGTAAGGCCCGACAAGGTCACCTACGCAGGTACAAGCCTCACCACTTGTGAATTGAATGAACTGACAACATTCTTACAGGATAATCATGACGTCTTCGCGTGGGAGCATACTGATATGCCCGGCATCGACCCCTCCATAGCCCGACACACATTACATGTCGACCCAAATATTCGACCCGTTCGACAAAAACAGAGGCGAATGGGGGGCCAAAGGAACCAAATCATAGCCGACGAGGTATCAAAGTTGCTGGAAGCCGGATTCATCAGAGAGGTCCATTATCCCGAGTGGTTGTCCAATGTGGTTGTTGTACAGAAAAAGAACGGGAAATGGCGAGTCTGCGTCGACTTCACCGACTTAAACAAAGCTTGCCCGAAAGACAGTTTCCCCCTGCCCAAAATAGATCAAATGGTCGATGCTACTGCAGACTACGAGAGATTAACCTTCCTGGATGCTTACTCGGGTTACAACCAAATCCCGATGGATCCAGGGGATGAGGAAAAGACCTCCTTCATTACGGAAACAGGTACCTATTGCTTTAGAGTTATGCCTTTCGGACTAAAAAATGCAGGAGCCACCTTTCAAAGACTGGTGAACAGGATATTTAAAGGGATGATGGGCACAGTGGTCGAGGCTTACATCGACGACACGGTTGTCAAGAGCAGAAATAAGACTGACCACTTGGGACATCTCCGTAAGGTGTTTGATACCCTGAGGAAACACGGGATGAAGCTCAATCCAGCCAAATGCTCCTTCGGGGTGTCATCGGGACAGTTTCTGGGACACATAGTTGATCGGTCGGGCATACAAGCCAGTCCGACCCAAGTGAAGGCTCTGCTCGAAACGAAAGAGCCATCCACACACAAAGAAGTTCAAATCTTGACCGGAAGGGTCGTGGCATTAAGCCGATTCATTGCAAGGCTGACCGACCGTTGCCGACCCATCTTCCAGGCGATCAAGGCAAGGAAGGGAGAAGTGTGGGGGCCCGAGCAAACTAAAGCTTTGTCCCGATTGAAGGAGTACATGCTCAAGCCTCCCATTCTTGCAACACCCGAGCCCTACGATGTCCTGCTCTTGTATTTGGCAGTATCATCAGTTTCAACTAGCGCCGTGCTCATCAGAGAGGACAGGAACCTCCAGATGCCCATCTTCTACACCAGTAAGGCACTGGCCGATCCCGAGACACGGTACAACAAACAGGAAAAGTTGGTCTTATCCCTGATCAATGCCAAACGACGTCTCAGACATTACTTCGAAGCTCATCATATCATTGTCCCCACTGCCACTCCCATTTGTGTACTTATGGCAAAGCCCGATCTTTCCGGAAGAATTTCCAAATGGGCCATTGAACTGGGAATTTATGACATAACTTACGTACCCAGGGTCTCGATCAAAGGACAGGCCGTGGCCGACTTCCTCTTGGAAGGGGAAACCGAGGAGGTCGATCAACCCGTTGAGTTGGAAACGTGGAAGTTATTCGTGGACGGTTCAGTGTGCGCCAATGGAGCAGGCGTCGGGCTGGAAATCCATACTCCCGACGGAACTAAACTACAAGCCTCGACGCAATTGCAATTCTCAGCCACCAACAACGAGGCAGAGTACGAGGCAATTATATCGAGACTAAGATTAGCCAAGAGCCTTCAAATTCAATCCCTATCCGTGTACAGTGACTCCCAGCTAATTGTCAGGCAAATAACCGGCGAATACGAGACAAGGGATCCGAAAATGGAATCTTACAAAGCGCTGGTGCTCAAAGAATCAGAAGGTTTTCAAAAGTTAACATTCAGCCAAATCCCTCGGGAAGAAAACACCTCCGCTGATCACTTGGCAAATCAGGCATCCGCAGCTGGTGAGGACATGACTCGAGTAGTCCTGACCGACTTCATCACTACACCAAGCATCATAAAGCCCGATGAATTGATATGTCTAGTTCCCCGAGAACCAAGCTGGATGGGTCCTATAATCGACTATCTAAGTCTCGGGACTCTGCCGACTGATAAGGCAGAGGCGAGGAAAATTAGAATGAAGTCAGCCCGGTACTCGATCATCCAGGGCCAGCTCTACAGAAAATCTTTCTCGGGTCCGTATCTGCGGTGCGTAACTCCTTCCGAGGCAGAGACAGTAATGCAAGAGATACATGCTGGAGCTTGTGGAAATCATTCGGGTGCCCGGTCGCTTGCCCATAAAATCCTGTCCCAGGGTTATTTTTGGCCTTATCTGTCCCGAGATTCGGAGGAATATGTGCGCAGATGCAAAGCCTGTCAGATGCACGGTGACGCTATACTGCAGCAACCGGAATTCTTGAATCCAACAATCGTTCCGCACCCTTTCGCCCAATGGGGAATGGATATAGTCGGACCACTTCCAAAAGCCATCCGGAAGAATACCCATGTACTCCTCGCCACCGACTATTTCACCAAGTGGGTTGAGGCCGAGGCTTATCCTTCCATAAAGGGGAGCCACGTAGTCAAGTTCATATGGAATTACATCATTTGCAGGTTCGGGGTACCTCGGACCATCATGATGGACAATGGCACCAACCTAGACTGCGAACCGGTCAGGTCGTTTCTGGCCCAGCACGGAATCAATCAAAACACCTCCTCTGTAGGGTACCCGCAAGCCAATGGACAGGCGGAAAGGACCAATCGTTCCATCTTCAACACTCTAGCGAAGAAACTCGAGAAGGCCAAAGGAGCATGGTTGGACAAGTTGCCGGAGGTACTATGGTCGTATAGAACCACTCCCCGACAACCGACCGGTGAGACACCTTTCGCCATGGCATATGGGGCGGAAGCTGTAATCCCGACGGAGTATGCCGTCCCGACGCTGAGATCACTGGCCTGGGAAGAGAAAACAAATAATCAACGCTTGTCTCACGAGCTCGACCTACTAGAAGAAAAAAGAGAAATCGCCGGGATAAGGCTGGCAGCTTACCAACAACGGGTCAGGAATCACTTCAATAAAAGAGTAAAGAGGAGGGGATTCCAAGTTGGCGACATGGTCGTCAGACGAAAAATTGGACACGTGGGCAAACTCCAAAAGCCATGGGAGGGACCCTACACCGTCACTGAGGTAGTTGGGCGCGGGGCTTATCGACTACTCAGGAACTTTGATAATCGAAGGGAGCCTAACACACAGAATGCATCCCGACTCAAGAGGTATTATCCCTAGGGATACTCTATTTCAATTACTGTAAAAAAAGGCCACTAGAGCCCGAAAGATTACAATAGAAATTCAATTTATTCCCGATCATATCTGAGCGTACCTAAACCGTCTCCATGATTATATAAATTTAAAAACCTAAGTGTTGAATCTCTCCATGGGCCCAAATCGCCCGAGAGATCTTCACAGACCCACCAGTGGTCGGGTTTTATCTGAAAACCTAAGTGTTGAATCTCTCCATGGGCCCAAAGCGCCCGAGAGATCTTCACAGACCCACCAGTGGTCGGGTTTTATCTGAAAACCTAAGTGTTGAATCTCTCCATGGGCCCAAAGCGCCCGAGAGATCTTCACAGACCCACCAGTGGTCGGGTTTTATCTGAAAACCTAAGTGTTGAATCTCTCCATGGGCCCAAAGCGCCCGAGAGATCTTCACAGACCCACCAGTGGTCGGGTTTTATCTGAAACCTAAGTGTTGAATCCTCTCCATGGGCCCAAAGCGCCCGAGAGATCTTTACAGACCCACCGTGGTCGGGTTTAATCTGAAAACCTAAGTGTTGAAATCCTCTCCATGGGCCCAAAGCGCCCGAGAGATCTTCACAGACCCACCTGTGGTCGGGTTTTATCTGAAAAACTAAGTGTTGAATCCCCTCAATAGGCCCAATGCGCCCGAGGGATCTTCACAGACTTACCAGCGGACCCAAGGTGCCCGACTATTATTGTCTGATGGCATCAGTAGTCCTACCAAGTTACAATTCAAAATTCCAATTTTTATTAATATTTATGAAGCATTGGATCATACATATTCCCAACAAAGTTTGAATAGGTGAATTCACTTATATTAAAAGGGGCCCCAGTGGCCAAGGCTGATACAGTAAAACTTTGATAAAGTTGTTGCAAACAAAATAAAAAGCAAAAGTCTAAAGGAAGAGCCCTATTCTTCCACCGGAGGGTCCTCATTGCCACCTGAGGCTTGGTTCTCGAGGGATTGTCCTTGAGGCTCATCCAAGCCACAATGACAAGGCGGAGCGGGCAAGGGACCCTGAAAGAACTCACCAAATGCCAGGTCCTCAGGTTCCGCCTTTGGATCATCATACGGAGGCCCCACTCCTATGCTGAGATCAAGATCTTCTATGGTCGGGATGTATCTGTCACCCTCAGGCTTTTGAAGCTCAGTTATGCATTCCCGCCAGCCCTGCTCGTAACGGTACTTGCTTGTCAGCACAAAACGAGAGATCATCTGGTTACCTCCCTTGTGACACATCTCTACCCAAGATCTCTCCACGCCTAGTGCATTCTCAACCTCGACCTTCTCCTCAAGCAACTGCAGCCCCGAAGTCTTTAACTTCTCAATTTCTTCGGTCAGGGCCTGCACTTGAAGAGTTAGGGCTTCCCGAGCCTAGACCTCTCGATTAGCCATCTGTTCAGCCTCCCGAGCCTTACCCTCAAGGTCTGAAATCGTTGCCTTGGCGGCTGCAAGTTCTAAGGTCGCCGCCTTGGCAGATGCGAGCCCTTCCTCTGCTGCGACGGCCCGGTATGTCAAGGACTGAATCCTCTCATTGGCCTTCTTGACCTGTTCCAGAGCCTTGACGCACCCGACTTTGTGGACCTGAACATCCCGATTCAGGGCGTTAATGACCCGGGCATCATCCTCAAGCTTGCAATTATACGCCTGTGTAGCGTGAAGCATCTGAAAACAAGAATGTTAGCACAAAAGATAAGGGGCGAAATAGAAGCCAAATACACGAGTGTAGAGAAATTATTACCTTCATTGCAAGCTCGGGCCCGTCCAAAGCCAGGCTCATCCTATCATACCGCCCCATGGCCAACCTATCAGCCGGGGTCCATATCCCCAGGGCCATCTCTCGCAGAGCTTCAGGGTTATCGATCGTCTGGTCCGCCACCGCCAGATATGGATGACCCTTTCGAGTATCCAGCTTGAATCGGGGGCCATGGGGAACGTGTCTCCCACTCTCAGCAGCTTTCTCGATCTCTCTATTATCCTGTTTCCTGACATTTTTAGAAATGGCAGTACGCAGCTTGGAAGGTCGGGATCGATCCTGGTCCTCGTCATCAGAGCCCAAGTCCCGGGCATCCGATACTGAGGAAGGAACACCCAGTGCAACGCCTCGGCTAGAGCTGGGTCTGGCTGAGTGATCTGCCCGAGGAGGACTCAGACTCACACCTCCCGAGCTCGGAACCAGGGCACGACCATCCCCGACCTCGGCCGCATCCGATGCACCAATTTGCGGACCATCAGTAGGCGGAGGCGGGGGTGTGACGGGATGACGCTCTGCCGGAATAGGAGGTGGGGGCGTGCCAGCAGGCCCTCCGGTGGATCCTGCCGGTTGACTGCTTGCTGGATTCTCACTAACTGGCGGGACATCAGGATTTTCGGAGACTGGAGGGATATCAACCCCACAAATGAAAGATGTAGAGCCAGTATCAACCCTTCTGGCCCTCTTGATCGAAAGTTGGGGCAGGCTAACCGCCTTCCTTTTCCGTTAATCCCCAGACATTTTTCTCTTGAGCTTCTTAGTTCCTGATGACTTGGACTTCAATTTCCTTGACCCTGACGTAGTCGCAGCAGAACCCGAGGCGATCCTCGATGCTGATTCTCCCGATGCAAACTCCTGCAATACATATCCAGTCAGGCAATTCTGGCTATCCATTAAATCCTGACTCCACACTTTAGCACGCAACAGTTCAAATCGAGTCCTTATATACCCGACACCCCTTTTCTCCCGAGGAGCCTTCAGGAAATCCATCACTTGCGTACCCAACTTATCGTTGCACATTTCGCAGTGGCAAGAGGCTCGGGTATGAAAACTCTTAAACTCAGGAAGTCGGGTTGGCTGGAAAACATGGTTGACAGGGATATTCATAGCATCGGGATGCCTCCACTGACCACTCACTATTATCATCCTCTCTTTCCATCCCTTGTTGGATGTCGGGACGTTGTCACACAACTTCCTCTTGACATACGAAGTCAGGTTGTACCGACCCCTATTATTCTTTTGTTCTTGAAGTTTATAAGAGAGCAGAAGCTCGGCCAAACCTAAGTCTAGGTTCAATTCCTTATTAATGAACAAGATCATGGCCAGGATCCTATAAAAATTGGGACCGACTTGAAGAGGGGCCAAACCCAAAGTGACCAATGTCAGGAGGAAGAAAGGATGAATGGGAAACTTTAGTATGACCAGGTGGAATGAGGAAAGCAATATCTCCCCGTCCTTCAGACCTTCCCCGATCCTAAAATCCTTGTCCCGAGGGTAGTGCCTAACCTCAACCCCTTCAGGGATCCTGAGACTCCTAAGTTGAGCGTCTTTCCTATATTTGGCTGGGAGAGGGTCAGTACAGAAGTTCTCCTCCTCCTCAGCATCCTGACCCGTCTCGACATCATCCTCTACAGCCCGATCCCCCGCTTCCTGATTGACTTCCGGGGGACTAGACCTAGTGACCCGAGTAATCTCTACGGAGGGGGTGCTCACCGAGATTTCGGGATCAGTAACGGTCAGGTCAGTGTCTGCCACTTGCAAGTCGCTAACCGACCTGGTATCATCACTCCCGGACATACTTGACGAAAGGTAGAAAATTGAGAAGAACAACTTACAAAAAGGTGAAGATTCCGGCTGTCTCCCCTTGTACTCTTCTCCGGCTAAACGATTTACAGAAACCGGCAACTGTACCAACGAGTAGGGATGTGTGCGCCCGTTCAAACTCTTCGCAGCAAGAATCAAAACACTCCGCGCAGTGCAAAACTCAACCAAGATCGTTAAAATCCACAGGAATTGATAAGGCAATCTGGGGATTTTGTAGGTTCGAAAGTGGGTTTGTGTTTGCTAATAAAGCTTGAGTATTGCAGAAAGAAAATAAATGAAAGGAGAGCAAATTCAAAAGTGATGCAAGTGTGGCGTATGCGGATTATATAGATAGGTATGACTTTTCGTCTACCCGGGTCAGGGTATCGGATCGACATGACCCGGTCCATCTCACGCAAATCTATGTCGTCCTAGCCGCAAATTCAAAATTGTAATGATGGCGACAGCTGTAGCATTTAATGTGTCCCGCGTCATCCGGCATGCTTCTCCTCATCTTCCGCCACGCGTCCCGCGCACCAACTCCGAGGACTTTTCGATGGGCCTTAAGATTCTTCCACCTAATGGGCCCATTGAATGCAGGCCCGTGAGATGAAAGAGGGCCTGTGTACATGTGAGTTTTCCCGACCCATGGAAAAGTCCATCCTGACCGGATCAAGTCAAGAAATACCCGAGATTATGACCCGACCATTGTGCCCGCATCATAACCCGACCGATACATCACCCCTATGGTCCGAGGAGTATCATGACCCGACCCGAAGAGCATTTTTGGAAGGAACTCGAAGGTTCTAGAAGATACTTGTAGCTCAAGGCAATGGCATGATATAGGATCTACATAGCTGACGTGTAAAGTGAGATATCATGTAAAGTTGAAAATGTTGCCCTAATGGGCCAAAGGCCCATTGGGAAAATGTATATAATTCAATGATAAGTAATGAGAAAGACATCTTTTGTGTTGTGCAAATTTTGTATCTACAAACATCATTAATTTGTTAACCTTTTTTCAAATATGAATTTAATTTTTATCATATGTATAGCGATTAGCGACGGCCCTTTAGTTAAATCATAAATCACATTTAATAGAAAGTTACCACTATGATACCACTATCAACTTTTCTTTGGGATGTTTTTCGCATGCTTTGTGCTATATATCGTATTAACTATGCCCTAATATTTTTTATTTCTTACTGCCCAACTTCTTATTTTGATCTTTATATTGTGTTTTTGTTAAAACTTGTGAATTTATTTCCTTAAATATTATATTTTCAAAAAAATAATTCATGAAATGATCTAAATTTTGAAGAAAATTTAATTCTTCAGTAGATAACTTCACTTATTAGTCCTCATATAATTATTCTTTTAATCTCTACTCATTTTGGTTGTATTTTTACTCATTCTTTAGTGTACTTTCCTGAATATATATATATATATATATATATTATACTACGTACCAAGAAAAATATTATAAAAAAGTTATATTAGCATCAATTTATATTTCCCCAACTTTAATATGGTACTAATTCGTCATCCTCAATTCAAAATTTCTGTTCCCCTTGAAAAATCGTCTTTAGCCGGTATACTCAAAACCGATCTAGTGTTCAACACATTTTTATTTTATTTATTTTTCTTTCTTTTATTATATTTTTCTTTCTATTAAATTGGGGGTCTATCTGCTGCTGAAGCCTATTTCGGCTTGTTTAGCCCAACCTTTATCAATGGATATAACTGCAATTAAAAAATAAAAGAAATAAATAAAAATATTAAAAATGATTTTCTTTTTTTTTTGAAATTTAGATACACTTCCTACTTTATGAATGTAGTGGTAGTGATTGAGTGTAGACAACGTGTATATTAATTAAATTAATATTTGATTAATGATCAAATATTAATTTAATTACTAAGTAATGATAATTAAGGTTAGTTGGAACACTCTGAAGCATGGACACGGACACGGACACGGAATACGACACGACACAGACACGGTGACACGATAAATTTTTTAAAAAAGGATACGACACGCCTGGGACACGTTTACAAAAAAATATATAATTATATATATATATATATACATATTTCATTGCAATTACAATAATATACTTTACTTAAATTGATATGTATTATCTATACATACCAATTTAATTTCTATTTTATTCTCCCAAAACACTCTCCACTATTATCTATACACGCCGATTTAATTTCTATTTTATTCCCCCAAAAAATTCTTCACTATTATCTATACACCCCAATTTAATTTATATTTTATTCCTCCAAAAAATTCTTCCTCCTTTTTAGGAAGGAAGAAACCCATCATATACAATTCAAATTATCTCTCCTTGTCTGTAACCCTGAATGCAACATCATGGAAATGTGGTTTAAGGCCCTGTTTGGTAGGTGGTATGGTCTGGTCTTGCGTTTTATGGGACCAGACCGTGTCTGGTAGCATTGGTCCCAAATTTTTGGTTAGACCAAGTAAGACCAAATCAGACCAAAATGGCATCATTTCAGACAAAAAAAAAAGGTGGTTCCTGGTAGTCCGGTCTGGTCTTATTAATAAAATATATTTATAAATAATTAAAAATGAATAAATAATAATAAAAATAATAAATTAAATAAAACATATTTTAAAAATAAAATATAAATAATAAATAATAAACAAACTGAAATAAATAATACCTAATAATAATAAAAAATGAATATAATAATAATAAATAAATGAATAAATAATAAAATATATTTATAAATAATTAAAAATGAATAATTAATAATATAAATAATAAATTAAATAAAACATAATAATAATAAATGAATACAATAATAATAAATAAATATAATAATAATAAATAAATATAATAATAATAAATTAATAAAATAAATAATAAATTACATAAAACATATTTAAAAATATAATAAAAATAATAAATAATAAACAAAATGAAATAAATAATAATAATAAATAAATATAATAAAAAATAATAAATAGATATAATAATAAATAATAAGTAAATATAATAATGAATAAATACTTCATAATAATAATAAAAAATGAGTATAATAATAATAAATTAATATTAAATTAATAAAATATATTTTTAAATAATTAAAAATGAATAAATAATTTATAAATAAAATGAATTAAATAATGAAATAATAATAAATAAATAGAATATATTTATAAATTAATATATAAAATAATAAATAATAATTTAATAATATAAATAATAAAATAATAAAATATATTATAAAGTGAAGAAATAATAAATAAATAAATAAATAATACATAAATAAATATTATAATAAATAATAAATAAATAATAAGACCAGACCACTTACCAAACAGACTTTTCCAGATCAGATTAGACCAGACCGGATCGGACCAGACCACCTACCAAACATGGCGTTAGCTTCTAATAAAAGCCCATTGATTGTGTTCATCTGCTAATCCCATTTTCGCAATTGGGATTCGGCTTCTAACACGAATGGTCCATATATTGTTATCAATCGTCTGCCAATCAAATACTGACACCTGCAATATATGTATATATAGATATATATATAGATACATTGTGCTACTGCTACTGGAATAAATCTTGTCAAACAAAAATACAATTTTTTAAGTTTCTATATACTCATTTGCCACTGCCATATATTACTACTGCAATAAATCTTGTCAAACAAAAATACCAATTCATTAGTTTTTAATAAAAGATAGTATTACTTCATTTATATTTTCGTGTAGACAAGAATAAAGTTCCTTAAATATATTCAAGAAAGAAAAAGACGAGAAATACACTAATATCTATATATACCACTCTTAGAAGTATAAGGAGTTCCATAACTACATGTAATTTATTCTCTTACTAATTCTATTTATGCATTATTAATTTTTTTTAATGAAAATAACAATCCTATCAAAAGTTTTTTTTTTTTAAAGAATCCTATCAAAAGTTTCTACATTAAAGAAGTATCCCTTTTATTTGGAGCAAGAAAACTTTTTAGAATAATCTTTAACTGTATTACAAATGCTTATCCCAATCGTTAACTGAAATTCTTTCTATATCTTCGTAAAGATAACAATTAAATTGTATATGTACAAAAAGAATAATTAAAATTCATATTTTATCATTTCTTTTCGAGAAGTGAGTTTTGAGTGAAGAAAGAAACTAACACATCGGTAGATCTTAGCCATTCATATGGGTAGATCTTAGTCATTACCCTTCGCATACATAAGAAGGTGGGAGTGAATAATAAAATTCAACATCATTAATTTGTTAACCTTTTTTTCAAATATATATATATATATATTCTACTACGTACCAAGAAAAATATTATAAAAAAGTTATATTAGCATCAATTTATATTTCCCCAACTTTAATATGGTACTAATTCGTCATCCTCAATTCAAAATTTTTGTTCCGCTTGAAAAATCGTTTTTAGCCGGTATACACAAAACCGATCTAGTGTTCAACACATTTTTATTTTATTTATTTTTCTTTCTTTTATTATATTTTTCTTTCTATTAAATTGGGGGTCTATCTGCTGCTGAAGCCTATTTCGGCTTGTTTAGCACAACCTTTATCAATGGATATAACTGCAATTAAAAAATAAAACAAATAAATAAAAATATTAAAAATGATTTTTTTTTTTTTGAAATTTAGATACACTACCTACTTTATGAATGTAGTGGTAGGGATTGACTGTAGGCAAAGTGTATATTAATTAAATTAATATTTGATCCAATTTATCCATAGGTGCTCCAACCAACCTTAATTGTCATTACTTAGTAATTAAATTAATATTTGATTAATGATCAAATATTAATTTAATTACTAAGTAATGACAATTAAGGTTGGTTGGAGCACCTATGGATAAATTGGATGAGTGTGTATTACAGATTGGATAGATGGGGAAGTTCATGACATGTAGTGCCATACTAGGTCAAATCCTCTCCATCCATACTCATTTTTTTGTCATCAACTATTTCATTTTTGTCAAATTCTTGATTTATTTAATTAAGTAGCAACGTACAAGTTCATCACAATATAACGATACTTCCAAAGCTGAGCGTTATTATATAAATTAAGTTCTTATATAAATGATTTTATGGTTTATAAGACTAATATTCTTGTGTTTGTCCAATTAATTTGTCTTTATCATTAGTGAAGTGGTGGGAGGAAGACTAAACACTTGCAACTGATTAACATAGGGGTAGGAAATTTGTAGCCGAATAAATAAATAAATAAATAATACTTTCATCTATTTCTTAGGATTATAAAGTTTTTAAATTTAATTAGATAATCGCAATGGTAAACTATACTTACCACATTTAAGTTTAACTTTTTTGTAACTCTAGCAATAAGAGCTAACTCGTAGTACAAGTACTGTTACTCTTTCTAAAATAGTAAAACTATTTTTTTTTTTTGTTTGGGTGTAAAATATTTCTAAAACATATTATTATTTTACGGTGCTTGGTTATATTAAATGCAGAAAACATATTTTAAAAGTTTTTTTTTATGATTTAATACATAAAATGAATATATTTAAGATATTTAATGAACTTGTATCAAATACTAGGTGAAAAAGGGCTTCTACATTGGTAGCTATATATTCTTTTGAAGTTCCATCCAATTAGAAGCGGCTAGAGAATTGTAAGCATGCTCACAAACTATTCACTATTATCTGTTAATTAATAGACCAAACAACTGTGTGTATTTATTACTATATTTTAAGTTACTAAGTATTTTATATACATACATATATATATACATATATATTCATAAAATACACAGTTGATGCATATTTAGAGGTCGGTAAGCCTCTTGTCGCAAGGGCATGCGTCATTATTTCTTAATTTAGTTTTTAAGTTTGTACTATTGTATATAAAGTTCATTACAAAATTAAGCAGGTGGATATAGTGAATTAACAAGAATAAAGATCAAATACCGATTAAAAACATTATGCAAAAGGCCATGCAGTGCAGGTTAGGGAGATGGAAATGTTCATCCTTGGCATTAAAAATCGATAAAATGAACATTGTGGTTATTATATTTCATGTACATCTTATGACGATATATATTTATATCATGGTCCATGGATAGAGATGTATGAATACACAATATAAAGTATAAACTGATTGTGATCTCGTAAAAGTAATGAAGATTTGAAGTTTAATTAGCCATCAACAAATACAAGCTCCTACTTTAATAACCCTAAATCTCATTGAAGTAGTGAAATCTCATGATAAATTATAAAATTTCTGAGCATATAGTTTTTTATATCTGCGTGCTCCAAACATTTAATGCCATAACTTGGACAAGGTAGGGTATATAATGTATACTATGATTTCGTTTGGATGGAATGATTTGAAAAGAAAAGAAAGGATAGTGATTTTTGTATTTGGGATGTCAAATATAAAAGAAATGAAATGACTTGGACTATCCTTCCAAATACCTCACTTGCTGTTCTTACAAAAGTAAGAAGATTTGGAGAGAAATAATAACAATTTAAGTATAACTTTTAAAATACCAAAAATGTCCTAATATTTTAAAACATATAATTTGAATTAAAAGGATAATAAAGTAAATGAATCATAATACTATCTTTTCTTTTCTCTTTACAAACACGAATGTTATCATTTATTTTATTTTCCTTCCTAATTAATCCAAATATAAATATAAATTTTAAGTATCATTTCTTTTCTCTCATAATTAATATATTTTTTTTTCTTTTCTCTTCTGCTAATCCAAACGAAGCTTATGGCCCCGTTTGGAAACTGTGTTTTTGTTCTGTTTTTTGTTTTTTGGCACTGTTCAGGAGAACAGAACATGTTTGGCAGCCCTTTTTACTGTTTGTTCTGTTCTCAATTTAGAAACTGTTTTCGTGAATAGTAGAAAAAACAAGGGAACAACAAAAACTTGTTTTTTTGTTCTTTTTGGGATTTTCCAAAAAAAATGAATTGTGGTAGAGAGGAAACATTGTGTGAGAATATGTGTGTTTTTTTATCCCAAACATGTTTTTTGTTCTTGTTCTTTTGGGTGAAAAAATAAGAACAAGAACAAGAATTGTTCTTGTTTTTTGGTTCTCAAAACAAAAACAAAAACAATGATTCCCACATGCCATAACGTGTAGGGAAGAGGTAATTAAAAGGCTTACTGGCATGGGCCATGACATTCAAAGATCTAGCCCACTAGCATCCAGATTGATAAGTGTTCTGGCCCACACCACCACCTTGCTAGTCTCGTGTTGCTTAACTTGCTTTATTATGTTTTTGTAGCCTAGCCCAAAGCCATAGTTCGCAATAACAGTATAGATTTTTGTAGCAATCATTCGTGGTAATGATATAACGGATTTAGACAATATTAAATTTTAAAAGTGATTATTAGATTAATATCAGTGTATCGTAATCTGGCAATATTGATTTTAAAAGTGGTTATTGGATGAGTATCGGTGTTGTGTAATATTATCGGTAATGAAATCATTCTACACACAAAATCCTAATGTACTACACTTACTTTCTAGTACTGCAAAAATACAAATTATTTTAGTACAGCTTCAGTAATCTGATTTTGTACATGTAAGTAACGGCCAAAAAAAATG
Source organism: Cornus suecica (assembly GCA_963922005.1). Taxonomy (NCBI): domain Eukaryota; kingdom Viridiplantae; phylum Streptophyta; class Magnoliopsida; order Cornales; family Cornaceae; genus Cornus; species Cornus suecica. Next base: position 14,097,148 of record OY998238.1, on the reverse strand, counting down.
TGGTGGACTACAATGGACTATCTACCTGCTCTCCTTGGCTTTGCATATACCAAACTCCAAACAACATTGTTATATTAGGCAACAATTTCTGTTGTGGGGGGTGAGTCCCTTCAAGAGAGCTAGCTACCTAGTTTATTAATTTGTGTATAATTGGTAAAAGAATATTTTCTTATATAATGACTTGTCGTGTGATTCTATATATATTGTATTCAAGTGGGTCATATGATCATATCACCCTTTTTCTAGCAATTATAGTAAGTATAATAATTTGATCTCAATCCAACCTTTCTTCAATACCACACCACACACCACACACCACAAATGATGAGATAAAGATACCCCACAATTATTCATTTTACGGATTTCTTGCAATTTAGTCTAATTTCATTATTATCAGAAGGCATGGTTTTATCATATGAATAATCTCTCCTCCACATACTTGATTTAAATGCTTATTTGAATTGATTTTTCAAACGTTGTTTTTGACTTTTTGAAGGAAAAAAACTGTTTTGAATGATTTTTGACAAAAGTTTTAGAAGAATTTTTGGATTCTGAAAGAACATTTTTAAAAAACTGAGGTACCAGTTTCTTAACTATTTCTCTTATTTTTTTGTGTAAAGTCAAAAGTAGAAGTTATGTCAAACATGATCTAATATAATAATAACTTTTAAGAGCCTTAATTTCAATATTAATGGGTGTTCACAAATTCTTTGTAAAATCCTATTTTTCACTAACAATACACAGTGAGACCCACAACTTCTTGAATTGTATTATATAGATTTGTTGAAGTCATAAGCCAATTGTAGGAAAAGGGAGACAATTTCAGGGAAATACACAATGAAGGTGCAAAATAAGAGACTTTCCTTAAATTAATATGTCACAGGTGCATTTCAGAAACGTTTACAAACTATAGAAATTCCCTTACGTCCTTAATTTGTTCTAGACTTAATTTTACATATATACCCTTAATAAATTGAATAAAAATACATTTTATTAAAACAACTTAGAAAATAAATCAATCCTTGCACTCCTAGTGCTCACATCTTCCAAAATCAAGAGTCTTATTTGAATAATTAATGTTCTTTATTTTAAAAAATTATCAATTTAACTTTTATAAATTACCTGTAAAAAAATAACTTAACTACGAACCCTCTCGTGGGTT